>JARFYF010000094.1:66599214-66614298 GCA_030265395.1 Rhina ancylostomus | reverse complement strand
TCACACAACAATTCTTTGCTGCTCAGCTTCCTTGATCTCCTTGATCCAGTGAAGTTCACAGCATACTTATTCATGGCAACGTAGTTATTTTTGACAGTCTGTAGGCGGTGGTTGAGATTGATTGAAGAGCTGTCTTCATTCCAAATCATCCACTGTTTTTTAAATGCAAGATTTATTTTGGTGGCTTGTGTAGGAGTGATAGAAGTGACTAGTTGTTCCTTTACTTGTCTACTGGCTAATTCCTTGGTAGTTAAAGATGCAGGCAAAATATTCTTTGAAACAGCAGTTTCTTTAATTGGAATTTCTGTCTTATTGGACCTGCTGTCATTTATCCTAAAATGAACTTTAGAATTTGACTGTGTTTTCTCAAAATATGTCAAAGAAGAATCTTGTTTCGCATTGTCATTACTTGATCTCTTTGTATCCTCTCTACCACGCAATACCTCCTGTGTGTTATCTTGATTCAGGAGTCCCTTGGTCTCATCATAGTTCAATCCATTTTTAAGCAATAGATTTGCTTTCTGAAAATATGTTTTATAGAATACAGTGTAGAGAGGAATTATGACACATACGAAGACACAGACCTTCTTCATTAGCCCAAGTCTACGAGAAGCCATATCTATCCACAGCTAAGTTCAAACTATCAAGTGCTGGATATTGCAGGAAACCTGCAAATAGAAGAACAGTTGTATACTTGATCATTTTCGTTGCTGCTTTAACCCACTTTGGTATTTTGAGACTTGCAGCTGGTATGAAACTCACATTCTACAGTAAGTGGTACAAATGCTGGACTGACACCAAAATAAGACACTCCAGAGAAGTTGGTGCACCAGTTTAGATAAATCTTTGTTCCATCAGCTCAGCTCAATGTAGCATCCCCTCGGAGCCATGAAAGCTCCAGGTATGTGTGCAAGTTACAGAAATAGTTAAAACCAAAAAACTGACAGTTTTGAACTAAAATACTCAATATTTCTTTAATAATATCTTTCAAAAAAAGAACAAGTAATGTCTTGTCGGTTTTCAAGCAGGTGACAGATGTATCAGCTGATGTATCAGAGGACAATGAGTCCATTTGATTGCACAACATGATTTCATCATTTTGTATACACGACAACAAATTGGATTTCACTTCCTTTGCGAGCAAGAGGGCCAAATCTGGACTCATCAGTAAGTTTTAAAACTGGCTGCAAGTGTACAGCAACAATGGCGTTCTTTCCACCAGAAAAGAATTAAACAGTATTCCAGAGGTTCCGACAGGAGCACCCACAACCCCATTACAGCTCCTACAACTTTGCAGAGCAGCATGAGAAGAGCAACAGCCTTTAAAGGCACACTGCCTTCAGAAGCACTGGTGATGAGATGCATACGAGGAGGGAGAACTCACATATAATAGAACAATAACAAAATGCTGGAGAAACTCAGTGGGACAGGCAGCGTCTGCAAAGGGAAGTAGACAGTCAATATTTCAGGTCAGGACCCTTCATTTGGACTATTTCGCCTTTGCAAATGCTGCCTGTCCCACCAAATTCCTCTGACATCTTGATTGTTGCTCCAGATTCCAGCATCTGCAGTCCCTTGTGTCCACAATGGAACAGTGGGTTACAAGGTTATGCCAAAAAAGAGGTGCAGAGGTAAAGATCAGTCATGATCTTAAGAGTGGTGGAACAGGCACAAGGGGCTGAATGGCCAACTCCTAATTTTGGTTCTTGTATTCTTAAAGTAGCATGACATTGCTAGCTATGTGAGAAACAAAAGGACTCCAGATGCTGGAATCTAGATGAAAAACATGATGCTGGAGGAACTCAGTAGGGCAGGCAGCATCCGTGGAGGAAAGGTGGTCAACGTTTCAGGTCCTAACCTGGAATGTTGACCGCCTGCTTTTCTCCACGGATGCTGCCTGGCCTGCTGAGTTCCTCCAGCAGGATAACATTTTTTGCTAGTTACGTGTAACACAACAGCACCATAACACTACTTGTTAATACCGACACTAATCACACACACACACCCTTCCCATGTCTACTTTCCATATATCTATATCTGTGGACAGCTGTCCTCCCACCCATTGATCAAACCCATTTCATCTTCTCCAGCCAGGCAGAAACTATTAAGAGGGAAACCGTCCAATCTGGAGGGGCTCCCCTCTAGCACGGCACTTCACCAGGCTGGAGGAGAGAATCCTCAACCCCATGGGCAGAGGGACAACCGAAGCACTCATGAAATACTTTTCAATTCTCCAAAACAAAAACAGTTGTTGCTGGTCCAGGCATTGGGGATTATTCTGTAGTTATGAAATTACAGATAGTAGATATTAATTTAAAATGAGAACCAGTCTTCAGGAAAAAACCTGTTCACCATTTAACTTCAACTGATACTTTAAGGTCAATGAAACCAATCACTGGGTGTGGGACATTCTGATGCTGTAGCATTGAAACTATGCAGGGGAAGACAACAGACAAATGTTCATGTTAATTGCTGCTCATTGGAAACTTCAGGATGTGATCAGGGAAGGCATTAAGTGGCCATCTTCATTGTTGAAGCTATTTCCCTGCCACTTAATGCACAGTTCAGGACAGATCTTTTTTTAAATTTTATTTACAGCATGGTAACAGACCCTCCCGGCCCAACGAGTCCACGCCACCCATTTTAAACCCCAAATTAACCTACCCGTACGTCTTTGGAGTGTGGGAGGAAACTGGAGCACCCAGAGGAAACCCATGCAGACATGGGAGAATGTACAAACTCCTTACAGGCAGCAGTGGGTTTTGTCACTTAATATTCTAGCTAGTTGTAAATTCATGGCACATCCCTCAACATGGTAACAAAAGGGGTGTATTTTGGGTGTCTGGAGTTTGTGTTCAGAGGCTTTCGGAACAGACACCAGTATCAAATACTCAGACATTCTGCTTGTTGGGATGTGCTACCATCTTAAATATGTAATTCTGCAAAGTTACCTGACTATATTCAAAACGTTAAAGTTAAGGTGATTATAGCCACCGAGACTGTAGTTAATAGTTTATTGTTATCTTTTGTGCTTGAACATTATATAAAAATTGTATCAAGAGAGTGAGACTCCCAGACTCTCTCCAGAAGATCTGCTGTGTGAACAAAGACTTCTACATCTCCCAGTTACAGCTTCTGTGTGGCTCAGTTTAGTCAGTCACAACATCAGGCACTTCAGGAAGGGTGTGATCAGTCTTCAGTGAGTATTGGAGAGGCCTTTTGAAATGTTCTGTTGTGAATCAAGTGGTCCTTAACTGGTGTTTGGGTATGTAACTCAGCAGGTTGTGCTGTTTTTTCTTGTGACAATGAAATAACAGTCATCACCTGAACCTGGCAGCTCCAATTTATTTTGGGTTGAGAAGGCTGATTAGAAAGAGTAGTCATACTTTTTGATCTTCATTGCATTTTCCAGGTGTCTACATTTAGGTAAAAGGAGACCTCATTGTCTCAGTTATTTTTCTAATTCTCTTAGATTTTCCTATCCATTTTTAAGCCACATCTTATTTGTGACCACCCTAATTTTATAACGGCATCTGTGGCATGTCAACATTATTTGCAACATTTATTGCATTAACACATATGCCCGTTGTGCTTTGTTTTTTTTCCTGTTTCCTTTCTTCTACACTATTTGTTATGCTGCTTTTCATCAGCCATGGTATTCCACACACTGTACCCGCCGTCTCTGATGCCAAGTTCTAGATGATGTCCTGTCAAATAAGTGTAAACCCTACCCCATACTACTAGCTAACCTAGGGCATCAGTCAATTAATATTCTTATGATCTTTACATTCTCTTCAAAAAAACTTATATTTAGCTTAATTAACAAGCAATTTACAATGGTAATAACTAGTATGCTCTCTGACCTCACTGTCACTGATATTGTTTTATATAGGTACTACAACCTCTAACACATACCTATTATCCCATTTATAAGCAGATAGCATTACAAAGTTCTCAACAATAGCACCTTTCATGCCAAAAGAAAATCCCCGGGGGGGGGGGCAGATTTGGCAAGGACATAAAAAAAAGATGTAGCAAGTCAAAAGGAGAGACTGGGAGGCATAACCAAGTGACTAAAGATCAAACTGGTCATCAATAAAATAAACTTTTCAAGGAGGAGTGTGAATTGCAAAGTAGTGCACGGCTGGTAATCTGGCAATCAATTAAAATAGACAATGAACTGAAGGACAGAGTTCTAAAACAAATGGAGAATTTAGGTTGTAGGAGTGGACATTTCAGAGAAAGGAAGGATGCCATGGAACAATTCAAACAGGACTGATAACTCTAAATGCAAGGTGTTGTGCGATAGGCAATGCAGTGAGACTAAACATCATACAAGGCTCAGTGGGGCTATTTTGACTTTGGGCAATTTGCTGGCAGAAAGTTCTGTTAGTTGCCTATTCCATTGATGAAGTGGACCCAATAATCTTATGACATTAATCTCATTAATTTACAAAACAAGATTCAAGATGCCAAATAGGAGGGCTGTTGTCAAAAATCAAACCAGCACAGCCACCATGAAGATCTGTCCTGCTGGTTGGGGAGTTGGAACAGAGAAGCAAGGATTGCTATCATCATGGATGAACGGGGAAAGATACCAGCACCTTCTTTATCTTGTGGGCCAAATGAGTATTCATGCAGCTTTGGGGGACTACAAAAGAATTTTATATTTACCTTGAACAAAATTTTTCAATTCCAACAGTGCAGAACCTGTCCAAGGAACTAGTTCAACCAGTTCTGACCCAAACTGCCTATCAGCGGGATTCCAGTTACCAGCTGTCATTGAAGTGTCTGCCAGCTGAAGTAGGTGTGCATAAGATGTGCAGTAGTATTTCCTATTTGAATGGAACTGGCCAGATATCCAGTGTTAACAATGTGATAATGCTACTGAACCTATCTTGAGTACATTAACACCAGGCAAATACAGCCAGGTCCAACCTTAGTGACTTGCATATTGAAAGCATGTTGTGCATAAGCAAAGATGGCTTAATAGGAAATCCTGAACAACATTCATTTCTCTGAACTAACTAACTATAGCAGAACTATGTCCCAACACACAATGACTTAGTTTCAAAATAATTAATTTTAGTTTCACAATAACTCGTGATAGATCGCCAAGTTTCCTAATTCATCCGATTGATCAAAGGAGTATAGAATCTGAACATGTGATGTTTTATAGATATTTCATTTAGGGCAACTTGACATTGTACTTTTCATCTTAAAGGATATTTAATAAAGAATGGACTTTAAACTCTTTAAATGCTGTTTGTGTAAATGCAAATATTTAAATTATGGAATCAACATGATTTGGTTACTTCATACATACAAATACCAAAAAATCAAATTAAATACAATTCTGGTGAAAGAACCCAACAGAACTCTTCATTCAGCTTTTGTTGGAATAGTGCATCACTTGCTCCAATTAATGATGACTGCTTTACACATAACTAAAGTGCTCACCAGAATTGTGAATTGCTGCTTGGCTCACAAGTTTTAACAGGGCAACTAATAAGTTATGGTTATCGTGGGAGAATCATGCCAGTTGCCGTCTTTGTGACAGAAATAGTGTGCACACAATGAATCTCTCTTTGAAGTATGCAAGAGTCTTCAGATTACAGTGCCAATTATGCCAGCAATGCCATTTTGGAGCTTAATTATTGCATCCCCTAACCATGTATTATTGAATGCCAGTTAATTGGTAGAAAGGACCCATGATTAGCATCATTTAAGAAATTTACCAACTACATAGAAATTAATTTCTAGTTGATTTCATTTGGCTGTTGATACAATTTTACACGAGTCTGTCGGATAAAACAAACTCCAAATCCTCATTCCAAAGGCACTATTCATATAATGGGGGTTTTCCCTGGTGTCCTGGCCAGTGCTTATCCCTCAGACATTAAAAAAACAAAAGTGATCTAGGCTGTGGAATTCATTCGTAGGAACTTTGCTACAGACCTTCAGACCAGTTGATTCAGCATGTATTGAGGATCAAAAGTCCATGGCTTTACCATTCATTGACTAAACTCATAGCTGGAGGAACAGACTTTTGTTTTAAATTATTGTACTAAGATCAGAGGCATACAAGACTATGGAAAATGACTTACATGCAAACTGAGATCACATGGCATTTCTGGAACATGCCCAGGGTTTGCTGAATTGGGACAAGATTAGAATTCAGCTTCAACACCATCTGAGCCTTAAGGACTCCAAAGCCAAAACCTGAAAGAATAAATAAAACTCAATTCTTTAAAGAAAGGCAAAAGGCTGATCACATATGAAAACACATACATTCACTAAGTAATTTTGATATTCACATAAGTATTTACTTTAGTTAGTACACTCAATATTTATGCATTTAGGAAATTAACAGTCGCTTGGTTTTGCTGAACTTCACTGCAAGAATCCAAAAACATCAATGATGATAATTTAAATTTACTAAAACCTAATACAGATCATGAGACAACCTTAACATTCATGCACCTCCTTAGTATAAAGGGAATAGATGGAGCAGAGTTTGTTAGGTGTGTGCAGGAAGGGTTCCTGACACAGTACGTAGACAGACTGACTGGATAGGCCATTCTGGACCTGGTACTAGGCAATGACCTTTATAAGGTTTCAGATCTCTTGGTGGGAGAGCATTTTGGAGATAGTGACCATAACTCCTTGACCTTTACCATATCCTTGGAGAGGGATAGGAGCAGACGATGTGGTAAGGTATTTAACTGGGTGAAGGGGAATTATGATGCTATTCGGCAGGAATTTGGGAGTGTAAATTGGAAACAGATGTTCTTGGGGAAAGTGCACAGTGGAAATGTGGAGGTTGTTTAGGGAGTACTTGCATGGGGCTCTGGATAGGTTTGTCCCATTGAGGTAGGGTAAGGATGGTGGAGTGCAGGAACAGTGGTTGACAAGAGATATAGAATATCTTGCCAAGAGGAAGAAAGAAGCTTATAAGGTTTAGAAAGTATGGTTCAGACAGGGGTCAAGTGTTATAATGTAGCCAGGAGGGAGCTTAAGAATGGACTTATGAGAGCGAGAAGGGGGCATGAGAAGGCCTTGGTGAGTAGGATCAAGGAAAGCCCCAAGGTGTTCAACACGTACGTAAGGAATAGGAGAATGACTAGAGTAAGGCTGATCAGGGATAAAAGAGGAACTGTGTGTGGAGTTGGAAGAGGTAGGGGAGGTCCTTAATGAATACCTTGCTTCAGTATTCACCAGTGGGAGAGAGCTTGAAGTTTGTGAGGATGGTATACAATAGGCTGATATGCTAGGGCATGTCAACGTGAAGAAAGAGGATATGCTGGAGCTTTTGAAAAACCTTAGGATAGATACGTTACCAGGGCTGGGTGGGATATATTCAAGATTATTACAGGAAGCGAGGGAAGAGATTGCTGCACCTATGGTGATGATCTTTGCATCCTCACTAGCCACAAGCATAGTGCCAGATGATTAGAGGGTGGCAAATGTTGTTCCTTTGTTTAAGAAAGGGAGTATGGATAACATTAGGAACTACAGAGCAGCGAGTCTTACTTCAGTGGTGGGCAAATTACTGGAGAAAGTTCTTAGGAGACGGGATTTATGAGCATTTGGAGAAGCATAGGCTGATTAGGGACAGTCAGCGTGGCTTTGTGAGGGGCAGGTCATGCCTCATGAGCCTGATTGAACTCTTTGTGGATGTGACAAAGCACAATGATGAAGGTAGAGCAGTGGATGTGCTGTACATGGACTTCATTAAGGCATTTGATAAAGTTCCTCATGGAAGGCTCATTCAGAAAGTCAGGAGGCATGGGATCCAGGGAAACTTGGCTTGTGGATTCAGAATTGGCTCGCTCATAGAAGACGGAGGGTGGTGGTAGATGGAACGTATCCTCCCTGGAGGTCTGTGACCAGTGGCGTTTCACAGGGATCTGTTCTGGGACCCTGCACTTTGCAATATTTATAAATGACTTGGATGAGGACGTTGAAGGGTGGGTTAGTAAGTTTGCTGATGATACAAAGGTTGGTGATGGTGTGGATAGTGTAGATGGTTACTGTAGATTACAACAGGATATCGATAAAACGCAGACCTAGGTTGAGAAGTGGCAGATGGAGTTCAACTCAGAAAAGTGCAAAGTGACACACTTCAGGAGAATGAATTTGAAGGCAGAATACAAGATTAATGGCAAGACTCTTAGCAGTGTGGAGGAACAGAGAGATCTTAGGGTCCACGTCCATAGATCCATCAAGGTTGCCGTGCAGGTCGATAGGGTTATTAAGGCGGCATGTGGTGTTCAGTTCTGGTGGCCTCATTATAGGAAGGATGTGGAAGCTTTAGAAAGGGTGCAGAGGAGGTTTACCAGGATGCTGCCTGGATTGGAGAGCGTGTTTTAAGAGGTCAGATTGAGTGAGCTAGGGCTTTTCTCTTTGGAGAGGAGGATGAGAAGTGACTTGATAGAGGTCTACAAGATTATAAGAGGCATAGATCAAGTGGACAGTCAGAGACCTTCTTCCCCAGGGCAAAAATGGCTAACATGAGGGGCATAATTTTAAGGTCTTTGGAAGAAGGTATAAGGGAGATATCAGAGGTACTTTTTTTCCCCCTTACACTGAGTGGTGGGTGTGTGGAACACACTGCCCGCAGAGGTTGTGGGGGTAGATACATTAGGGACATTTATGAGACTCTCAGATAGCCACATAAATGATATAGAAAAGCTGGGCTATGTGGGAGGGAAGGGTTAGATAGATATTAGAGCAGGATAAAATGTCAGCACAACCCTGTTGGCCAAAGGCCTGTACTGTGCTGAAATGTTCAATGTTCACTCCTCTACAGTATACCTTGTATTGCACTAAAAGGATCCTCAAGGACAGACTTCACAAGGCCAGAGTTGAGCAAAAGTTCCAGATCTCAAATCTGTTGTCCATCACAATTATGCTGACAACTGTACAATAAGTGTTGTTTAAGCAACTTCTGTAACCATAAGATTTATCTATATACATATGCTTTGCACAAAAACTTAAATGAGGGGGGCTTTGAGAGCTCCTCAGAGTACCCGGGTAATCCGATTTTGGCCTGTTGGACTCTATGTGATCTCACGAATATAACCTCTTTGCCTCGAATTCTGTATGGTGCGAGTTAGTTTGCTCTGGCACACCGAGTTTAAAAAAAACATGTTAAACATTAACAAAATGCAGGAAAAAAAAGTGCATGCTTTTCAAGATCAGCATAACATTGTGGGCTCAATGGCCTGTCCAGTACTGTATTCTATTTGGTGACATGTGCAGTGATAATCCATACTGGTTCAATTTAGCTAACCATAATTCAGTCAATCATTTGCATAATTTCCAACAACAATCATGTTTTGGTGTTAAATTGATTAGCACATTTTATCAGTTATACTACAATAAGCAGTGCAATTATAAAATGTAATTTTACTGGAGATACACTGCTAAACAGTGGCCTGAGGTCAACTAAAAATAAAATGCTAGAACTACTTAAGTCAAGCAGCACCCGGGAGAGAGGAACAAAATTAGGAACTGTCAAATTTTCTCCAAAACCTATTCACTAAATACAGTTGCTTAACATGTGGGTAAGTTCTACAATTTGTAACGTTTGTTACATCATATGCATGGAGAACTGCCATGCCAATCATAGTGATGTCAAATAGCATGTATTGTAGTCACATGCAAAAAACTGGATTTGTGCATCTGAATCCTAGAAACATGTGGACTTCAAACAGAAACAAGCCATAAGTGGAGAGTTAAGGCCTGTTTCTGCATCAGTTAAAGGGGACCACAGTTTCATATCATGACAAGAAACGTTCCCATTAGTTTTCTTCATTTGTTGTCAGACCCAGCAATGTTAAAATACCATCAGGGCAAGATTTCAATCAGTGAAAGTATTTCAACAGCAAGAATTAGACTGGAAAGTACTAGAATTCTAAACTTTTCAAGCACAAAGCAGAAAAGCAGAGTATCTGTTAAATAGTAAGAGATTGCATAGTGTTGACATTCAAGTGGACCCAGGTATTAGAGAAAAAAAAAGGACTGCGGATGCTGGAATCATCTACATCTACCTATCACCACCTTGTGCCCATTACAACATTAGCAATCCTAGCATTCCTCCTCTTTTCATCTTTGAGGTGGTAAAAGCCAACTTTAATCAGTGCCAACATGCTTTAACTGGTAGGGGCCAATCAACAACACAGTTCACACTGTCTGGCTGCTAGAATCATTTAAATCAGCAAACATCACTAATTATGTGCTGTCTATATTATAATCAATAGGCACAGATTAAATGCACATCACAGCCTATTTTCAGAGGCATACAGATACTCTGCAATGTGTCTAATGTTATATTTTATCAGTTAACTACTACATTTTCTACATATTTGCAGTGTGCTTATTATCCAAACTTAAGTGCTTTTGTGCTGCATTTAATACTAAGTTGAAATTTACTGGATAAAATGTTTCCAAAATAATGCAGTTGAAGTCTTTGTATTACAGAAAGGGTGGGTCTGATTTCATCCATGATTGCTTTCACTGAAACAGGTTTAAGTCTAGAAAGGCCAAATCATACAAATAACTCCCTTTAATTATATCCACAAGAGGAGTAAAGAAACAAAATAGCAGAGGAAATGGCGAGAGTCTGTGCAAGAGATTCCCATGATTCATTGGGTAGCACAGTGGGGTATGGAGGAAATAGATTAAAAAATCTTGCAGTCTAACCAAAAATCAATTGGCAATGGAAAATACCCTTTTCAACACCAAAAATAACACTGAAGGCTTATTGTTAATTGCAGCACATGATGGAACCTTAATTAGACTGGTGAAAGCCAGTTAGTAGAATCTAATTCTGTATGCAGACAAAGCACTCCAGTGTTCCTGCTACACTGTTGTATTTTAAATGTAGAACTCCAAGCCTGACCTTGAGAAAGCTTATGTTCTACAGCAAGATTTTAAAAAGTGGAAAGAAAATGGAAACACGAACACCATATAATCAAATAACAAACCAAGTCACATTATTGCATGTTCCCATTTCATTAAGAGGTAGCAGCTCTAACTTCAGTTAGGTAGAAAGGTGAACTGGCACAGTAGCAAATAGGGGCAGCATGGTAGCATAATAGTTAGTGTAGCACTATTACGACATCAACAATCAGGGTTCAATTCCTGCTGCAGTCTGCAAGGAATTTGTACGTTCTCCCCGTGTCTGTGTGGGTTTCCTCCAGGCGCTCCAGTTTCCTCCCACATTCCAAAGATGTACAAGTTATTAGGTTAACATTGGGGGTAATTAGGCAGCATGGGCTCATTGGGCCAGAAGGGCCTGTTACCTTGCTGTATAAAATTAATTTAAATGGTTTGGCAACATTTTTTCAGGAAACCCAAAAATTACTTAGCTACTTAATGTCCAACATGTACACTTGGTTGCTCTTTATAAGAAAGAAATTGATTAGAATGAGCTTCCCGAAGCAGGTACAATTACAATGTTTAAAAGACATTGAGAAAGGTCAAAAAGGTTTAGAGGGATATGGGCCAAATGTAGGCAAATCGAGACTAGCTTGGTAGACATCTTGGTCAGCATGGACATGCTGAGCTGAAGGGCCTGTTCCCATGCTGTATAACTCTGACTCCATTTCAGAAGGCCTCAAATCATTGTAATTAAAAAGAAATTAGCAAGTGATCAAGAAGCTTCACATAAATTTAGTTTGAAAGCATTTGTGCATAGTTTACTGAACGTAGTTTGTCATTTATAACTATTATGATATATAGATGACTCTGGAAGGGCAGTGTTATATGGCTGGTACTGGAGTTGTGGTATTTTACAAGTTAATAGCTTCCTAGGCAGCTTCTAAAGGGTATTAAAAAAAGTCACATCTATTTATTTCGATTCACCTGCAGGACAAACTATGTAGAGGTGCCAGTAACTTCAGTCAAGAAGATACCAAAAAGCAATAAAAGGAAACAGATGTACAATTGTTCTTACCCACCCCAGATGGAAATCCAAACAGACTGTGGATGTTGACCATGAACAAAGTCTACTTTTAGATACTACATTAAGGTTGGGTCCAAAAGTGTGCAAATGGAATTGATGACTATTTCCATTCTGTAAAAATTGCAAAATCCTATGCCACAGTGTTTCCAGGGTCCACCATGTTCCCTGATGCTAATTTCAGGCTTTATGGCATAATTCATGCAACATCCATTCTCCTGTCACCTACCCAACAATGCCTTCATCTGAAGCTTCCATCACATGGTATCACCTTTGAGCTCACACTACCACATGCCCTTTCACTATTCATGCCTAATGTAACACCACATCCAGATCCTATCTCTATACCATCTTCTGAAGTATGTACAGGTCTCAGTGCCCAAGCTGGTGAAGTCAAATGGCAGTATGACTCCAACATCACTCTTTCTGGCTGACAAATGTCTGTCAGCTATATTGGAAATAAAAAGCCAGAAGCCTCAATTTGGAATTTTGCAAAGCTTCAGGCTTTACTAAAGAATGAAATGAAGCAATGAAAATCAAACACGTCGAATTTTACTGGCATTGTCAGTAGGCGTGCATCCAGGTTCAGTAGCTGAAGCTAGTAGTTGGAAGGACATACCATTCCAAGATGAAGCAAATAAACTACAAATTGTACCAGTGCCAGGCAATCACATATCCAGCAAGACATGGTTTAACTCCCCCTTACTATGAAGTTAATTGATCATCACCAAATCCATCACCATCAGCAACAAGTGGTCATCACTGACCACAAACTCAACTGGAACAGCCAAATAAATACTGCATATAGAAAATCAGGCCAGACAGGTTATTCTGCAGTGAGGGATTCAACTCTCAACTCAATGATGTGTTTCTCCCCCCTCCCCCCCAAGCAAAGCCAGAAGTTTAATAGAATACTCTCCATTTACATGGTTGAGTGCAACTCCAGCAATTCTGCACAGTCCACAAGAATAAAGCAGGAAAATTCATCAACATCTTCCTTCAATATTTAAATCACTTTGCTGTCAATACATGGTATATCACATCAACAAGATGCCCTCCAGCAACAAAGTTTTTTTTCAACAAACCAAACTCAGTCTTTCTCGAGAAAGACAAAATGCAACAAGAATTTGTTAACACCACCATCAGCCAGATCCCCTGCAGATCACATACTATCCTGATATGCAGTCAAAATACTGAAGCTCCCTACCTAGCAACATTGTGGGATATCGTCACTATATGGTCTGCAATAGTTGTGCAAGACTAGGGCAAATGGGGCTCAGCAATGAACATTGGCTTCCCTACATTCCATAAATCGACCATAAAAAACAAACTCATTTGCTGACCTTGGCCACTCAAGTTAGATCAGTGAACCTCTTGCAACACAACATTCATAGGATACTGCCTGACCTGCTGAGTTCCTCCGACATTTTGTGTGTTGCTCCAGATCCACAAAACCTAAATCTTGTCATTAATCTCAGCTGCAATCTGATCCCACTGCCACTACACCCATAGGGCTCCTAGTGTTTGCAGTTACAGGAAGTCTTTTCTACTTTGAACTCCTCCTCCAAACTCTCCCATCTAATATTCAAAAACCTTGAAGTCTGGTCTTCCTCACCTCATTATATTCTTCAGCATTTTCTTGATCAGGTTAGCCCAGCACGATTGTCAGCTCCTGCTCTAGCTACACTGCACCTACCCTTTAAGGACAAAACTAAATTTTAAGTAATGTAAACTAGCTTTAAATGGTGCAACATATAAAGTGCTGGAGGAACTCAACGGGTCAGGCAACACCTGCATGACCTGCTTGTTCCTCCAGCACTTTGTGCCTATTGCTCCAGATTCCAGCATCTCTTGTGACTCAGCTTTAAATGGTGCTTATTACTCACGTCTTTACCTGCTGATGTGCCAGCTGAGGGACAATGTACTTTACTTCTAGCTGGACCCTGATCATTAACATGAAAAAGCGGCACCAAATTGGTGGATGGACTGCATTGTAATCAATACACCTGGATCAAATTAACATTCCCCAACCTGCTTTTGAGGCTACCAAATTTAGCCCAAGATTTTTAATAATAACGATAAAAAAACCTATCTACCAAAGTGAACTGAATTGTTTAATGAAATCTTTATTTTCACTCAGTCACATCCAGAAGACCTCTTGCAAATATTTGCACTTACTTATTGCTAGGTTTTGCAACTAACATTTCCTGTTCGAAGTGCATTAGTGCTTTAATTTGAGCAAACATTCCTGCACCTGTTAATATTTGGAAATAAAAGTGCAAATCAGATTGAAAGCAAGATAAATTATATTCATTGTGGAGAATCACACACAGATTTCTATGTTTAGGTTTATCCTTATTTTCTGTGAGAATAAGTTAGAGACAATACTGAAGTCCACTGCCTGATTACTTCTTTCAGTTTGTTGCTGGGCTTGAAGTGGAAGTCTTGATGATGCAGTAATACAATCTGTAATCATCTGTAAAACTGTAATGGATTGCAAACTCACAGCCAAGGGACAAATAGTCAAGGTCAACTAGGGAAAAGAGTTTTAGTTTCTCACACCAGTTCCAGTAAACCGTATGTCCTCATACTTTACGTTATTTATAAAAAGCAAAATGTTATTTGCAACACGTTAAATTTTCTGTAGAATAGAAGTATTAGTTTAAATGAGGGCATAGACAAAACATTCTAATCAAATTATGCATTTCTCAGTTATTTTCACGAGTATTCATTAGTATGAAAAGTAAATGCAAGACAACACCGAAGACAGAAACAAAAGTTGCAAAAGTGAATTTAGAAACCGGACAAAGAGACTGTTATAATAAAATCAAGGTTTTTAAAAACTTTAAAAAAAGTAAATCGTTTCAGAGCTAACTACCGATTAGATACCCCACTCAGACTGCTGCAACTTGAATCAAGTTTTATTTTAGAAGGCAAACCATGCTTACTTTAAAAATATAAATCGTGACTAAACCCTTGGAAGAGGCAAGTTTATACACGAACCAGTCACAGTCTGAATTAGGATATCTTGGCAATTGAATGATAAAAGAAAATGGTCGGAAATTTGGAGTACTTACTTGAGAAACTGTTTCCCCATGCATTTCTGAAGGTTATTT
>JARFYF010000094.1:66511249-66521650 GCA_030265395.1 Rhina ancylostomus | reverse complement strand
CACTCCTCGGCCCACTTCCCTAACTGATCAAAATGCCCCATAATCTACAATAACCTTCTTCGTGATCAACATCTCCGAAATTCGGGTCATCTGCAAACTTACTGATCAAGCCCTGTGCATTTGCATCCAAATCATTTATACAAATAACAAGGATGCCAATGCCAACCCCTGTGGCACACCACTGGTCACCAGCCTCCAAGTAATTTCATCTCAGACTGCTGCCATCATGTTACTTTAATCAGAAATGCAAATCCTCCTCCGTTTCCTCCACCTCTATCCCACCTATAGCACCTGTACACTCGAACATCTAGCTGCCAGATCCAACAGCTATGTATAAAATTTATATTTTCTGCATTGTCACTACTGTTGAGTTATGCTTGTTGGTAAGAAATGGCCCAGCATTGGAATATTTGGGCATTCTTTGGATTTGACCAAGTCATTAAAGCTGCTATATAAATACAAGTCAGTGAAATGGTAACAACCCTGGTCTGAAGGTTCTGAAGTAGCAGACTGCAAACGTTCCCTGGTTTCAGGCAGCACAGTGGTGCAGCTAGTAGAGCTGCTGCCTCACAGCGCCAGAGACCTGGATTCTATCCCGACCTTAGGTGCTCCCTGTGTGGAGTTTGAACATTCCCCCTGTGACTGTCTGTGCTTACTCTGGGTGCTCCAGTTTCCTCCCACAAAGAGGTAGTTAATTGGTCAGTGCAAATTGCCACTGGTGTGTAGGAGAATCTGGGGTATGTTGATCAGAATATAGGGAGAATAAATAAAGTTGGATTGATGTGGGATGGGTGTAAGTGGATGGTTGATGGTCAGTGCAGACTCAGTGGGCTGATGGGCCTGTTTCTATGCTGTATCTTCCTTTGACTGTGACTCTACACTTAATGGTGCAGAAGGACCTTTACTGAAACTTTTTGAAGCTTGTATGTTCTATTTGGTTCAAGGAACAGTTGTCATCCCTGTATTTTAATTTCTCGGCAGGTGACACCAAGGACACAATGGGGGGCTTATTCATTTGCTGACCAGATCTACACAATGTAGGCACCACTTTCTGTTCCTGTCTGGGCTTGCAGAACTCCAGAAAAACTGCTGTCTCAGCACAGGACTGGGGGACTCCATTTGAACTTTCAGACAGTCATACTGAATTAGGAACCAGTGGTCAGCCTACCACAAGGGTGTATGTACGTCAGTAAATTTAGGGACAAGCTTTGTGAATCAGGCCCATAGCCTGATAATGATACCCTTTGATAATAATAACTGCCACTTCCTGTATCTGCTTTTTAAATGGAGCCCCAACCTATATTTCAGATGAGGTATTGATGAATGTGGTATAACTGCATTTAACTATTTGTGTTAAGTTACTTTCCAGACCCTAGTAACATAATCCCTCTATTTAAAGTCATTGATGTGAATCAGCCTGCTGTACCACGCAGGTCCTGATGCAGGTTTTTGAACCAAAGTGTTAACAATTCTTTTCCACCCACAGATGCTGCTCAACCTTCAGAGTTCCTCCTGCAGATTGTTTGTTGTTCCAGATTCCAGCATCTGCATCTATTGTGTCTCCAAATGAAATAACATACCTGCATCCATTCCAAATATACCTGCATAATTACTTATTATTGAATTCAAATTATATTCCTTTTAATTCTGATGTTGTGAATTTTCTAATCAAATGTGTCTTCAGCGACGATGAATCTATTCACATTACCTGCAGCGATGATGTGCACACTGCTGCCCTCAAGTGGCTAGTAATGATATAGCAGGTTGATCCACATCAATGTCTTCGAATAAGGGGTTGTGTTATGGGAGAATGGAAATGGGACAAGTTCTCCTGTAACGGGTACAAGAAAAGTCTTGCCAGCTATGTCCAGATACTGAAGAATACAATGGTGTCATCACAAACGTGAACCATGATTGCGTTCACTATGGAGTCCCCTTCCACCTAGTAGCCTTCACATTCAGTATTTCATCCACCACCAGGGGGTGTAACGATATCTGTTCCATTTCCTTCCTTTCACCTTCCTCTTGGAACCACAATTGGGATCCTCTTCTGCTAATCTTCAACCCCTCCAGCCTCAACATTCAATTCCTGTCTTCCCTCCATCTAGGGACCCAAGCACTCCTAGATGAAGCAGTGATTTTCTTGAACTACCAAATTTGGTGCACTGCTCCAGCGTTCAAACGTGGTTCCTTCGGATTTGGTGATGGCTTTGCAGAACAGTCCTTTGATCAGTCCTGAAGGGTGATCCCACGATTCCAGTAGCCTGTCACTTTAATACTCCATCTTTCTCCCACACTGAAATATTTCCTTTGGCCTCCTACCTTATTCCAGCAAAGCTCCTGGAACAACATCCCATCTTCTGATGACAGCCTTCTGCACTCCACACTGAGTTTCAGATAATCAGCAATGCCATTCACATTTCCAGCCTTCAGGGTTTATCTTCCTCTCTCCATCTAGTATTTTAGATTTCATCCTTTTCCTCCTGGATACACCTCCTCCAGACATACCCTTTGTTATCTACCAATTTTTACCACCCTCTTTCAGCCAGCACACCACCTGTATCATTCAATCTCTCCTGGTCTCCAATTTAGCATCTAACTTCCCTTTTGTTCTCTATACCTCTCCCCCCACTTTTTCTGCATCTTGAAACCTCATATATCCAACTTTTCCCCAGTTACCAATGCAAAACATTAACTCAATTCACAGATTGTCTGACTGCTGATTATTTCCAACATTGTTTTTATTTTAGGTCTTAAGAAAATAGAAGGAATAGGCCATTCAGTCCCTCATGCCTGTTCTATTTACTTCAGTGCCACTTCACTAACCTCATCTCGACTTCCTGAACATGTAAAGATTTGTTGATCTTTGTCTTGAAAATATTCAGTGACTGAACCTCTAATAACCTGCCTGACTAGTGAATTCCGAGATTCACTACCCAATAGGTGATGAGATTTTTTTCTCGTCTGTCCTAAATAGCCAACTGATTATTTTGTGACTACAGACACTGGTTCTGGGCATTCTAACCAGGGGAAATACCAATCTTGCATCTACTCTGTCAAGCACTTTGTGTGTGTATATATTTAAAAAGCTCTTCTCATTCCTCCAAACTCAAAATGTACTAGCATAGTCTGCTTAATTTCTCCTCATAAAACAGTATCCATTCGAATTAATTTGGCAAACCTTCATTACACTTCCTCTGTAACTAGCATATCCTTCCTTAGCTAGGAAAATTAGATCTATAAACAATACTCCAGGCCTGGTCTCAGAGCTTTATATAACTGGGAAAAGACTTCTCCTGTTGTACTCAGATCTTTGTGCAATAAAGTCTAACATACCTTTTGCTTTTCTAATTGTCTGCTCTACATAAATGTTAACCTTCAGTGATTCATTTTAAGGATACTGAGGTGCCCCAGAACACCAACATCTCTAAACCTCTCATTGATTTAAAATATCCTTCCTTTCTATTCTTTCTGCTGAAGTGTTTGACCTCACATCTGTCATGTCCTTGCCCATTCACTTAGTCTGCATCTAACCCCTTGAAGCCTGTTTGCATCCTCCACAAAACCCACACTACAACCAGCTGTGCATCATGAGCAAGCTTGAATATATTTATTGCACCTGATCCTCTCATCCAAATCACTGATATACAGTCCATTATCAGACATAGGAGCAGAATTAGGCCATTTGGCACATCAAGTTTGCTCTGCCATTTGATCATGGCTGATTTATTTTTCCTTCTCAACCCCAGTCTCCTGCCTTCTCCCCATAACCTTTGACATCCTTACTAAGGAAGAACTTAACAACCTCAGTACCCAATGACTTGGCCTCCACAGCCATTTGTGGCAATGAATTCCACAAATTCACCACCCACCAGCTAAATAAATTCCTCCTCATCTGTTCTAAAGGGATGTCCTTCTAATCTGAGGCTGTGCCCTCTGGTCCTAGACTCTCCCACTACGGGAAATATTTTCCCCATGCCCACTCCATCCAGGAGTTTCAATATCCAGTAGCTGAACAGTTAAAGCCCCATCACCAATCCCTGCAGTGCCCAACCTGAAAGTGACCCATTTATAGCTACTCCCTGATTTCTGACAGTTAGGTATGCCTCAGTCCATATCTATACACTACCCCAATCCCATGGGTTCCAATTTTGTTAGAAGGAACACAAGGTGGAAAGATGGAGGATTAAGGAAGGAATTCAGGAGTTCAGAGGCAAGGCAGTTGAAGGCATTGCCATTGATGGAGCAAGTAATCTGGGGACAAACAAGAGGTTGGAAGTAGAGATCAGTTATTTTAGAACTAGAAAGATTAAGGTGACAGAGATCTGAAAACAAGGATGACAATTTTAAAATCATGACATTGGTTACCAAGACCATGGAATAAGAACAGAGACAAGGATGCAAAGGGCCTGTGTAAATTATGACAGGGAGTGGTTTTGGGTTACCTCCAGTTCACAGGGGGTAGAATGAATGTAGTCATTTAGGTGCAGACATGGTGGTGGGTGGCAGCAGACCAGGTGACTTCTAGTGCATAATGCCTGTGTTTGATCAGAGTTTCCAGTCACTTTGGAAATATAGCCATCTGCCCACTCATACTCTGACCCTTGATCCACCTCCTACACTCTTGCATCATAGCTCTACTTAGGTTCAAAAAAACATCACCTGGCAACTAGACATTTTACAATGGTGGATCATGCAAAAGCAAAAGTGGGAACATTAGTAATTGACAACAATTCCTCTGTTACTGTTTACACCTTCTCCAGACCTGCCCTTTGTTTCCTTGCTCTTCCATTACAAAACCCTTTCCATTGCTTCATTATTGCTTTCATCATTTGATCTCTCCTGCTTTCCACCCACAGGCCTTCCCTTTTGTTCCTTTCTCTCTGCCCCACACACACCCCCTTAGCTTATCTCTGTTCTTGTTTAAACGCTGAAACAAGAACTCAATTTCCTCATGCTACTTGACTTGCAGAGAGTTTTCAGCATTGGTTTTTATTTTGTAGAGTCAGTGAGTCACATAACGTGAACACAAGCCCTTAGACACACAGAGGCCACACCAACTATTAAGCACCCATTTTACACCAATCCTATACTAGTCCCATTTTATTCTCCCCACATTCCTGTCAACTTCCAAGATTCTACCACTCATCTAAATACTATGAGCAATTTTCCAAGCCCAATTAACTTATCAACCTGCATGTTCATGGAATGTGGAAGGATCCAGAGCACCCACACAGTCACAGAGAGAGCATGCAACCTCGAAGGACAGCACTGGAGATCAGGATTGAACCCTGGTTACTAGAGCAGTGAGACAGCAGCTGTATCCACATCAGTGGATAATGAAGCAGTGGAAAGGGTTTGGTAATGGAAGAGCAAAGAAAGAAAGAGTAAATGGGAACAGCAGAATTGTTATCAAATTGCTAATGATTCTGCTGCTCCCATTTTTGCTTTTGTGTGACCCACCACACCTGCCCAAAAAAATGGGAGCTGTGGCTTTGATTAGAAATTAGTGAGCTCAGTGCTCAGTCCAGAAAGTCATAAAGTGTCCAGTTACTAGATGATGTGTTGTTTTTGGATATTAGGTTGAGCTAAGATGTGAGAAAGTGGGAGGTGGATCAGAAGTCAGAGGTCACCACTTTTTAATACTTCCAGCTTGCTCTTGGTTTAGGGTTCATTGTTGTCACCATTTTGATATATAATCTATTACCTTTTCAACACTTAACTTGATTTCATATTTTAGTACTAATCTGCTCATCAAAAACACAAAAGGGCACTGTCAGCTATATTCTACTGATTATATTATACTCATAAGACAAACAGATGCTTCTAAAACTTCACAATCTAAACCTATGCATGGGCGATGGCAAACTCCTACCTCTATAGGAGAGAATCTAGTTCTCCACATCAAGATGAATTACGTGATCAGACAAGAAGGCACAAAGGCATAGCCAATGAGTGTCAGTAAAGGGATTAGGTAAGATAACTAGCAGGGCTGCTTCCTCGAAGCTCCAGTGACCTAGGTTTGATCCTGACCTTCAGTGCTTTCTCCATGGAGATTGCATGTTCTCCCTGTGACCAGATGGGTTTCTTCCAGGTGCTTTGGTTTCCTCCATGTCCCAAAAACGCATGGGTTGGTAGGTTAATTTGAGTAGGGGAGTTGATAGGAATGTGGGGAGAGTGGTGCAGGATTGGTGTAAGTTGGTCAGCATGGACTCAGAGGGCAAATTTCTATGCTGTATAACTGAGATACTCACTTAGGCTAGTCTGACAAATCTTCCTAAAGTTGTGACCTCTCACCGAAAAGAAGGGCACGGAGAATCACCACCTCTTCTCCAAGTTGCTGAATGAATTACATCGCCATCTTTTCATTGTTGCTGGATCTAAAACCTGGAATTCCCTATTGAACAGCACAGTGGGTGTATCGGCCCAAGAAGGATGGCAGTGGTGCAAGGGAACATATCACCACCTTCTGAAGTAGAGATGAGCAATAACTCTAGCCTTGATAACAACCCCCATGTCCTGATAAAAAACTTTCAGTGAACTGGCTAACCAGAGCCATTCAAGTTAATTGCACTACAGTAAAGTACACTACTTCCGGTTCTGCTACTTGGCTTCATCTCTTCCGTCACCTTTCCATTCACCCTCTTTTCCCATTGCTTTTCACCATTACTGCTGACAATACACACTGGAGTGTAGGGCAAGCACAAAGGTTTGTATCTGAACTTCACTCACTCCAGCCAAAATATATCTTGTCAGTTTCCAGGTCATGAAGCTACATAGCCTGACATCCTTTAATGAGTGTCTTTTCCACAATCATTGGCCTGCTTAAAGAATAAAGTTCTGTTTCTCAGGCGTGTCTCCAATGAAATGAGACAATCTGTGTGCTTTCTTTCAAATGCAGCTTTGCTGCTGACTGGAGCAAGTGGTGCTTATAATTAGAGTAAGTGTTACGTAGAATGACAGCTGGTAATATGGGAAAGGGCTTCCAATAATAATCCAACAATAAAATAGTACATGGAGTGTGGTGCAAACTTCCAAGTGCTCTTCAGCACAGAATGAATACAGTTACACGATGAAGGGGCCATCAGATCACAATAAACAGTGCATGGAGCAGTGCTAAAGAATAGCATGAATAAACCTAATAATGGCTTTACCATGCCTCTTCTCCTTTGCCAAGACTACTGACTTGAAATCACAGTGGGCAGGGTGCGCCCAGAAACTTTGGCATTTCGGTTACTGACGACCTTCTGACATGTAGCACTTCTACAATTCAGGCAAATGTCAAAGAGTTCCCTGGTGGGTCTACCGTGAACATCATCTCACTAGTGAGGCTCAACAAGTCTCAACCTCAAAAATAATATGAAGAAAATGGGAGAGGATTCATATTTGGTCACCAAATGTTGAGAACATGGAAAATATTGACCACCACTTGTACTCATCTGGTTGTATCAGAGCCAACATAATTTTCATTTTAAACATTTTTAATAATTTAAAAACTATGACTTGAGCCCTACATTGGATATCTCTGCTATACTTAAGCAGTTAGGTATTCAAAGAAAATGGACAAATCATTAAAAACACAAACTTGTTTCTCTTACTTACCAAATACTCAGGAGCAGAAGTAGGGAGATTCCCTCCTCTTCTGCTCCCCACTCATTAGGAGTCCTCAGTGAACACTGACTGTTGCACTGCCTGGTACCAGCCACCACTCACTGTCTAGATGGCCTTTCTGCATGTGTGACAAAGAAAATTAAGGAAAGACAAGACTCCAAGTATTGGGGAGAGAGTCTCAAAAAGGTACTGGCAGGGTATCAACAAAAATAGATTTGAGCCCCTGGCTGTGGCTCTGTCTTTTCACTGAGTTAGTCCTCACATTTAATAATTTAAATCTTTTATTCCCCACTCTCCTGCCCTATTTCACTGTCCTGCTGCTTTATATAAAAGACCACAGGTCACTTGCTTGCTGATACCTTACATTAATAAACTGAAAGGGAAGCAAATCGAATGCAGTATGGAATTGCCAATTAGTTTTTCATAATTGACATGAGTCTTTAGCTGGAGCTCAAAATGTTGCTCTCCAGAATGTGCTATTTTTATATCTCAGCTGTGGAACCCCAGCCTCTGAGCTGACATGACCTTTCCAAGCAGATGCAAAGATCATTTTAGGAATGTATCTAAATATAGCACTGCAATGTTCATGGCACTGGAATATCCAATAATGGTAAAAGGTACAATTTACTACTATTCTCAAGGCAGCAAAAGCAACAATAGTCACAAATATAAAGTAAAATTACAGACACCCTATCAGGTGAATGGTATTAACATCACTGTACTGTCATGCATTTTTAACATTGAAATATATTGTATTTAAGACAGGGATAATAGATCTGATGTCATCCCATTAGGAAAATATTTTAAGTAACTTTTAACATGCATTGCAGATCGTGTATTTAATTTTTAATTGCCAGCTCCCCCAGGGCAAGAGAGGACCTATTGGAATTTAACAGGCTTATAAAAAGGCTATGAACGATGATCAAAATATCAACCATCAAATAGGATCCTGGTTCCGAGTGACAGACAATTCCATGTGGAGCAGCAACAGGACGACGAGACCATGTGACATCAACCTTGGATACTTTGCCAGGAGTCAGCTCCTAGTAACAGGGAAGAACAGCAGGACTGACAGGTAACACTTTCTATTCTTAAAATCTCAGTTTCTTTTGGAACAAACACTTATGCTTGATGTTCATGGAAGTGATTATAATCTACAGCATTCAAAAAGTATTATGGTGTTATTTATCTTGCCTTTCTCATACAAGATATTGATTAGGCTAAAACTGCTGTAGAATATTGCTTTATACTTTCAAAACATACTAATTTTGCACTGTCAGTTTGATAATGTTACCTTGTTTCAAGCCTTGTTGGATAATTGCATAAAGTGTGGCATGAGCTGCAAATATTGTAGCATGTGTACATAAACTACTGCAGTGTTAACTTGGAAGAAATGAACAATAAAAGCAACTTTAAGACAGGCATTGCAAATATATGCTCTAGAGTAAAACATTTTACTTCAGCAACATTATTCCATTATTAACAAGAGTTAAATCACTAAAAATGTATAAATGTTAGATTCATAGAGTCAGAGATACAGTACAGAAACAGGCTTTTTGGCCATTGATCAGCAAGCACCCATTTTTACACTAATCTTACCCTAACGCATTTAGTTTTCCCCAAATTCCCATCAACACTCCCCTGGATTACAAAACTCATCTACGTACTAGGGGCAATTTACAGTAGTGAATTAACCTAACAACCTGCATGTTTTTGCGATGTGGAAGGAAACCTGAGCACCTGGGGGAAACCTATCTAGTTAAATGGTTGTATTGATATCAAAACTGTAAGGTGAAATTAAGACGACATTGGGCTGCACCATGGTACCTCATAACTAGAGTTCCCACCTACCCACACTTACTTTTTCCAAGATGCAGAGGGCTGAACAGTTGACATCCCACACTTTACAAAGAGGGAGAGCAGTCTTCAAGTTGCGAGTAGGCCTCAGGCAAACAAAGTATCCTGATGCACCATCCCACTCCCCAGAAAGCCAATAACAACCTTTGATAGCTCAGAAGCTCTAAAAGGTTATTGAATAAGTTAGAAATGTTTCTAATAGATAGACACATGTATGAAATATTCAAATATTTTTAAGGGTTAAAAATTAAAAAGATGTTTTAAAATATACTAACATTAAAAAATACTAAAAGCTATATAAAATAATATAAAAATTAAAAATACTTCTTTCCACCAGTTTGGCAATCAAATTATTTTTGAGTGGGGTACCATTCTTCCATCTATCCTCCTCAGTGAAATGCAGGGGCCAGGTGTAAAATGCATCTGAACTCTCTCTTCAGAATTTCAATGTTCCACTATTGAACTCAATGTTGATGCCAGAGGTGCTCAGGCTTCTGTGTTTGGCTGTGCCTGCACTGAAGATGCCAGTACCTTCCAAACTGCCAGCTATCAACCAGCTTGATTCAGCCCTATAAGTTTGCCTTTAGGACTGATAATACTTAAATTGATTGCACATGGTGTAACTTAGACAAACATCAGTTTTAGAGGAACAAAGTGACCACACAGAATGAGGTTGTTATCAAAGCATGGAGGGAAAACCATTGATGGGACAATCACTGTTTTAGGCAGATTTTCCTACACATGAACAGTGAGCTAGAAATGGAACATCACATGAAACACACAGAAGTGGGCCTACTTTCTTCTATTAGGGCCTTGGGTCCTGATCAAAGCTCTGTCACAATGTTGAGCAAAGAGCAAGCTCAAAGAGAACCCAAATGCAGCACACTGGTACAGGACTGGATACTTCCTCAGGACCAAACACAGGCAGCAATT
>JARFYF010000094.1:66405693-66416202 GCA_030265395.1 Rhina ancylostomus | reverse complement strand
TACTACCTCAATGCACTCTGTACCAACTCAATGTAACTGCACTGTGTAATGAATTGACCTGTACGATCGGTATGCAAGACAAGTTTTTCACTGTACCCAGGTACCAGTGACAATAATAAACCAATACCAATACCAAGTCATGTCAGGAACAGTTAAAAAAAGTGTTGCTTGAGGATTGATATCATGACTTGCATGTTTAACACTGAAAACACCTCAGACACATGTTGGATAAGTTTTATCTTAACTTGAAGTGCCAATCAAATTTCTGGAGCAGTATGATACATTCTAGAAATGGTAACATCACATTCCTCTCTGGATAAAACCCATCTTCCATTCCAACATGCTGAAAATCTAATTTCAAACATGTGTGTTTTTCAAAGCTGGATTTCTTTTAATATTTTTACATGCTTCTGCCTTCAGGAAAGATAATTATGTAAATTTACTGCTGGAAAACAAGTTGCAATTTATGCTAATATTTTCAACATGTATTCCAGCTTCCAATTTCTTGATGCTAGTTGATTGTGAACAGAACTTTGTTGTCATTTCACAAAACAACATAATTAAAATTAACCTTTGTTCACTAAATCCCCATTCACTGCCACCTATTAGTATCTGCACAAGTGGGTTGACCTTTCAAGTGCATGGTACTAGGTAGGTAAAACATATTTGTGTGAAATCTTCATTGAACTTTTATGTTAGCATTTAAATTACATTGAATTACAAGTCTGTACAACATTTCCATCACATCATTTTCTTGAAAAATAACCCAGGCCATGATTATCACCCAATGAAAAGTGTTTCCCTAGAATGCCTTCATGAAGACATAGCCTCTTTAAGATTTCCCTTCTGAACATTAGAATAATTATTTATATTGCTCTCTACTGCATATTCCAGAAGGTTTTATGAAGAATTCTGTTTACACTATAACAACTGCAATCTCTAAATTTCTTAGTTTTAAAAAGTTTGCAACATCATTTTGTAAATAACAATGAAAAGAACACCATTTTGGATTAAAACTGTTCACCTTATGAAATCAACTTTTATGAGTACATGGTCTTGAATATGCCTTGAATATTATATCAAGATATTATCTATTTTGGAAACTCCCACAATTGACAGCATTGATTTCTCTAACCATGTTACTTTAGGCAAAGCAGCGAACCAAACACTGGTAGCCTGATAAACACATGGGCTTTCACTTCCTCCAGCATCATAGTGTTTTTCACCTAGATTGCCGCATCTGCAGTCCTTTGCTTCTCTAGGCTTTCACTTCTCCTGTTTCAGTATGGTGATACGGAAGCAGTGTGGGAAAGGGCAAACAGGACAAAGGTTTCCCTGCATGCAATAAATGCTTAACACATGGAATGAATCTCCGAGTAAGCCAAAAGAGGCAAAAACTTTGGAATCAAGGAAGATGGTCAGATGCTGCAAGAGAGGAATAATAAATTACTGGATGGGTAGGCAAGATTGAATAAATAATTAACTCTTTCACATCTGCAGAAATTTACAGTTTAGCTACTTATTGCAGAGAGACTAAGAGGATTTAAATGAAAGCAGAAAATGCTGGAAACACTCAGCAGGTCAGGCAACATTCTTCCACAAATCGTTCTTGACCGGCTGAGTGCTTCCAGTACTTGCTGTTTTTATTTCAGATTTTCAGCATTTGAGGTGCTTCGATTTTCATCACTAGAAATGACTTTGAATTAAGCAATAAGATCTGAAGAGGAGTTTTAAGAGTAACTTAATTCCACAGCAAGATTTGTGCACATTCCATGATTTTCCTTCCATTAAAAAGAATGGACGAAAAATCATGGTGAATGTGCTTGAGTTTCTGATTCATGTTCCAACTAAATGAACACACAATTCAAAGAATTTTATAAAATTAACTCTCTGCTATTTTTCTTCCCTAAAACTTACCTACTTACTTTTGTTGTATGGCCACCAAAAAAATCAATGTGGCTACAAACTAATTTGTACTTTACAACAATACAAGAGATTAGATATAAACCTCAAGGATCCACTCAGAAACTTTTGTTGTGAAATATTTGATGCAATTAGTTACCCACAAGATCTTAATCTTGAAGCATCTCCGTCTCACTCTGCACATTCAGGCCTCAAAGATTTGGCCTTTACAAAGTGCCTCCACACGGTGATCTGCTTCATCTGATTTCCTCTTAACTCTGCAACTGTGAGCATTTCTGAGAACTTGTCTACTCATGGTGCCCCAAAATTGTGGCCTCTGTATCAATATCAAGTGGATTCTTTGTGCTGAAGTTGTGACCTTTCAACTTCGTATTCAGTTTCAAAAGTTGCATTTATGTCCAATTGTACTTGGGTGTACAAGATGACAATACAGATGGTTAAAATATCTTAATCACTTCTAATGAGGTTGCATCTGTGTAAACTGTTTAAACTGCTTTTTGCATACTTATTTGTTGCTGTGTTACATTAACAACCTTTATTTGGGATGTTACTTTTTTCTCCTCATTTTGGGTTGTCTAATGGCATTGAATTACTTCTGGAAGTGGATCTGACATCCATTAGGAAGTGAAAGTACCTCTACAGATGTACAGGTGGCCTGTTACAGCAGCCATCCTTGCTTTGTTACTGAATTTCATTCAGATGTGGAGAATTAATTGAGAATTAATTTCTCCATGAGTGTAAAATGACAAGGTTAAATTCACTAATTCTGGAAGATCAACCTGAGACTGGCAAATGTAAACTTTAAGGTGCACCATCCTTGTCCTTTTTCAACAACATAATGCCTGTCACACAAGGCAGAATTCTACCCGTTATTCTCCAAAATAAATTTAAGTAGTTTGTGATATTTTCTTATAATAGACGAAAACCTCAACACTGCTTCATCCAGTGCTCAAAATATGCAAAAGGAAATACTAAGCACTTACCAGACTCTGAGATGTCTTTCTCTAAGGTCTCATATCACTTGCAATTCAGAGTCATTGTGACCTGAAGTCCATGTTATACTCCCACTTTTACAATACATATTCAATATATAACACATAGGAAGGATGTAATTGCACTGGAGAGAGTGCAAAGGAGATTCACCAGAATATTACCTGGATTGGAGGACTTTAGTTATGGGGAGAGATTGGATAGACTGAACTTGTTTTCCCTGGAGCTAAGGATGGTGAGAAATGACCTTTTAGTAGTATATAAGATTATGAGAGGCATAGATAGGGTAAATAATCAAATCTTTTCCTATGGTATCAAAAACAAGAGGGCCGAGATTTAAGGAGAGAGATAGGAGTTTTAATGGAGATTCAAGGAGTAAGGTTTTATACACAGTTGATATCTGGAACATGCTGCCAAGAGCTAGTGGTAGAATCAGATACAATTGCTACTTTTAAGAGGCACTGAGACAGACATATAATTAGTTAAGGCATAGACAGATATAGTACTAATGTAGGCAAATGGGATAAGTGTAAATAGAAAAATGGTCGGCATAGACGTGGTGGACTGAAGGGCCTGTGTATATGCTGTATGACTTTATGACTCCATTACTCAATAAGATCTCTATGGAATTAGCATTTTCATTGTTGCCAATTTACATTAGCTTTACAAACCAAGAAGCAGTGTATTGTTATGGATTCCTAACGGTTCTATTTTGTCATATTCTGTGGTACAATTTATGTCTGTAAGAAAGATTTATTTCTTAGCACAAAATTCAGATGCTCGGAATAACTGTGAACCTGAAATATAATTTCAACTTATTCAAGTTAAGTGATTCTTTATGTTTTAATCACACCAACACTTTTGGGACTAATGTTGTGCATCATTTTAATCTTTATTGTTTTGGTCTCAGATGGATATAACTGCAGCAATTTTGGCACCAAAAGTGCACTGCTAATGTGTCTTAGAGCTGGGGACATGAAGTTTTTCATGTCAGATTGCAACTGTAAATGTTGTATTGCTGTGTTTCAAATGCATCCTTTTAGTGCCTAATGTAGTGTAAACCAGATAAGTAATATCTGATGTGGAAATATAATGATAACCAGCTTCATTATTATAGTATTTTAACAGATATTTATGGGTTCATAAATGAATGTCAAAGAAATTGTGTTTTTTTTTACAAAGGCAGAGCATTCAAACTAAGCCTCAGGAATCAGTGCTGGACCCTCATTTTTTTGCAATTAAAACACATGGCTTGTGTGAAGGATGGTTGCTACATTTACATAAATCTGCTCAGGAAATTAAATTGTGTGGAGGCTGCAAAGAGTCCACAAAGGGATAGCGACAGTTTGAGTGAGAGGGCAAAGATCTGAAAAATGGAGTAAAATGGAAGATGTGAAATTGTCCATTTTGGCAGGGAATACAAGGGAACCATGTTACCTAAATGGTAAGGGGTTGCAGAGCTCTGAGGTTCAGAGGGATCTAAGTGTCCTACTGCATAATTTGGAAAAGGCTAGTGTACAGATCCAGCAATGAATTAACAAAATTAACAGAATACTTTGTATTGAATAAAAATTAGGAAGGTTTTGCTTATATAGTGCACATCTAGTGTGGTATATACAGTATCGATCCCATTATTTAAGGAATGGTATAAATGCATTCAAAGCAGTTCAGAGATGGTTTACCAGATTAATACCTGGAATGGAAAGGTTACCTTATGAGGAAGGGTTGGACAGGTTAAACTTTTGTCTGCTGTAGTTTAGACTGAGAGGGTATTTAATCATGACATGTTTCCTCTTCTGGAGAATCCAAAACTAGGGATCATGGTTCAAAGTAGACAGTTACCCATTTGAAACAGAGATAAGGAGAAATGATTTTCTCTTAGTGGAAGTGCAGTCTATGAATATTTTCAAGGAAGAGGTAGATGAATCTTTGATAAGCAAAGGGGCAACAGTTACCAGGGATAGTTGGAAATGTGAGGTTTTGGTTGCGGTCAGAGCAGGCTTGAGGGGCCTTATGGCCTATTCCAGCTCCTAATTCATATGTTTATATCTTTGTACAAAAGCAGACTATTGAAATTTTGCCAGAATTGAAGTAGAAAAATCATCAAATCCAGATGTTTTAGCGTACCATGTTGCTGAGAAAAGTACAGTTGGAGGCAGCAGGGTCTCTCACCACAACCTTCTTTAGAAATGTATGCAGTGCCAGAGGAACAGAGGATTACAAATGTCACAACTGTTGTTACGGATTAGGTTGCTATTTGGTGAATGTCCCTTTAAGACATAGAATAGTAGTGTGTGTGTAGCATCACCACAGCAACAGGAGATAACGACGTGTTCACGTTTTGGTTCAGTCAGAAAAAGAGAGGAAGAGAGAGGCACAGCCTGCTGGTCTCTGTATCGATGGATGAAAAACAATAACTGCGTCTGTCACTACAATCCACATATGGATTTTTGGAATAATCCAGTGGAGTCCACCTTGTCATTAACCTGCAGAAGAAAACAGGTATTTGTGTGGAAGGCCACATCTCAAATGCCTTTCGGGGTGGCAGACACTTCGGAATAAAGCAGTGGAGATCATCAGTGACTAATGTGTTGTATGGGTTCCATCATGGAACACTTGGATTTCATAACTTCTCTATTTTCTCTCTTCAGTTTCTCTTCAGTCAACGGTGGTTTTGCAAAGCCTTTGCTCACATTTCGCCTTACGGCTTGCTGAACTGAACTTTGAGAACTATTCCTGGACTTGGAGCTTGGGAATTTGCCACACACACACTTCAAGTTTAGTTTTTGGGGTTAAGGTTTAATATCTAACATTTTTACTTTTATTTTTCTTATTATCATAAGTAGTAATTAATAAAATAGTTTCTTACACTTATACATGACTCATTGTGTTTTTTTTGTTGCTGGTACATGACACTGGTCAAAAAAGGGAAGGCTGTCAATTGTGGGCAAGTCAGACCAACAGGTAGGCAGGATAGGTTTTAGAAACAATATTCAAAGGCAAATGTAATTATCCACAGAATAATGTTAATGAATAGACTAGGAAAATCATGTTTGCCTTTGTTTGAATTTGTTAATGATGTGAAAGAGATGGTCATTGAAGACCATGCATGAAAGGCATTTCAGAAAGAGAGCTAGCTTTTAACACAAAGGTTTGTTTTTTTAACAAACATCTTAATTTTATGTGGCCCAGTGTAGAAGGAATTGGTGTTATTATTCAGAACATCAAATCAGCCCAGAGAGCAATAAAAGTGCTTTGAATAACTAACCAGAAGAGCCGGGGGGGGGGGGGTGCGAATGAACATGACACACGCTAGTGAAGAGTGTTCCAGCACACAGAAACAGCACAGTGGGTTAAATGGCGATTTTTGGTATAAACTATTTTTATGTTTAATTTAAAAGCAAAATGATAAATAAATTACATTATATAATTAGGCATTACTAGTTAGTTGATATTCTGAGCAGGTTAATGCATTTTCCATGTGAGGGCTAGGGAGCTAACCATTGAAGCAACAATTTGTTTGTTCTCCTGCTATCCCAGGATATTTTCTCCCAGACTGTAGTACCCTGGGACACCTCATCGAGCATGTGTAAGAATCTGTTGAATTTCTTCACTGAATGTGTCATGGTTCTGGGTACTAACCCTCAATTTGGCTCCTTTAATGCCTTGTTATACAGCACATGGATTCCATGCTGGACTGATTACATAATGACACACACCTGAGCCCCATCAGGGGCCTAACGTAAGTACCTGTGTTTCTCTAGCACTAGTTGCCAGAGTATTGGTCTACTTTTGGCTCCGAGCTGCTTAGAGTGGGCTACTTGAGAACAGTCCTGTGTTCTCTTCCTTTCTGAAGATTCAGTTTGTGTTGGGATTCCTCTTCAGATATCCAAGGCAAGATTCCTTCCAGTTGCTACCTGTGTTTTGTCCTGAGGAAGTATCCTGACTCCAGTCTTGTATTGGTGTACCACATTTGGGTTCTCTGCGAGCTTGCTCTCTGATCAACATTGTGACAGGATGAGGCCCCCAGATGAATCCCTTACCCTGCAATGCTATGGCTATGATCTTGAGATAATTTACATCACGTTTGAAGGTTATACATAAACTGTACTACTGACCTTTTTATCATGCATCATTATGTGATCCAATAACATTACACTTGGGGACAAACCAATAATTAACAAATATACCAGTTTCATTCCTGAACTGGACCTGGAGGCTTTTTATATGCCCGACCATTTGACAGCTTTAAACTCCTTGTGAACTAGCTATTTCCAGCAAAAGGTGGAAAAACCTCGAATAGTTGGAATTAAAATAATATATCGGAGTTCTGTGGACCACTCATTGGGTTTCATAATGAGAAGTCTTTCTCTGAAATTGTCGTACTCGGGCAGAGAAGTATGTGCAGAAGTCTGTAAGACTGTCACGTATTGTTTTCCAGTATCAGCAGCTCCGAATCACTACAGAGTGGCCTAAGTGTGAGCAGAGTTCAGCACGCGTCATACACAGAGTCCAGCTCTGATGTATTCTTGTTGCCCATCGCGGTTCAAAGCAATGCAAAAATAAATTCGGTGAACTAGAGTGGACATTTTATTGGCAGGCTGAGACAATGATAAAACAAGACAACTGGTGAAAATATTTGACCCAGAATTTACAACAAGGTAAATAATTAAAAAGCAAGAGGGTAATTAAGAAGAACTGGAAAGAATCTGTTTTCCTGCAGAATGTGGTGGAACGCAATCGTCGCTTTATTCCTTATACCATCTGAAATAAGAACGTTTTTCAATAACATCTTGAACTGGACTTTAAAATACTCTTTCAGCTTTATTTTGAACCTAAGCTATTTACTCTGCTGTAAGATGTTCGTGTTTAAAACGGTTAACAGTTTGCATTATATGGATAAGTTATATTCTGTTTACAACGTTGGGATTATCTGGGTAAACAAGTGAGCGCTACCTTTGCCGATTCTCCAATTATACTATGCCAGAATTTACACCGTGATTCTCGTTTCTCCATCTCTAGCCCCGTCTTTCTTGTGGCATTGGTGTATTTTAACACCTATGTAAGCGGCCACTGAACCGACGGGCATGGAAAGTCAGTCCGCAGAGCCTTGGGCTTTTCCCACATTTTAAGAGGAGAAATATCAGTAATTATTTGGACTGATTTGTGGATTGTTATCGCAGGCCGAAGCAGTAACTTCAGGCGAAGATCATCGGGGCTACTTTCTACTCTATAAATACTGTTTTATATAACTGTTATTAAATGATAGCTGAATCTTGGAATGACCACTAATACTGGCTAAAATGTAAAGCACACCTAGAAAGCTCTTACCCCCTTCTTTCCCCTCGACTTCAACCGAGGTTCCAACCGGACAGAATTTCAGTTTATTTTTGATAAACGCTTGGTAAAATTATTTAATTGTATTCCTTCGATAATACAATGTTTCTATGCACGAAAATACCAAAATTGAAGATGTACTGTTTAGTAAATTGCATTCTTGACAAAGAAGAATTTAAGCACAACGTGTTCTTGAGTACCATACGAGGCATTGAAACTGACTATATCGTGTTCTCATTGGCATTTTCGTTCTTTGGTGAAACAAATTACTTCAATGAGGGAAGATTTCTCTGTAATGTCAATGACGAAACCGTTACAAGTACCGTAGTTATTTTGTTCCACTTCGTCTACATAGTTTTTGCCTTATGTAATCTCAAGGAAAATGTTGCATTGTTTATTTTAATTCTTTTAAAATGGGAAAACAACAACTTACTGTTTCCTCTGGTTCTATGTTGTCGCTTAAATTATGGTTGGAAAGTTCGAGCATAAGTGGAAACAAATGAAATGATACAGTCGGTCTCCTCGCCACCCCTTCCGCCCACACCCAACGTACACACTCATATCAAAAATTAAAATAAAGCATTGGAATATGTTTCGATTGGTGCTGGTGATCAGGAGTTGGATTACTATTGGTGAACGTTGGTCATAGTGGGCACAAAATAGACACTGATCATTTTACTCAGCATACCAGCGATCCATCCGATTGGGCCCATGAGTTTGTCCTGTCGACTGTGACGCAAACCAGTCGAATTCTATAGACGTAATGTTAAACAAGTCTGTATTCTGGTAAACGGTAATTAAAATGTGGTGTTTATTTTGGTGATGGCGCTAGATTTGTTTTAACACTCTGGTCAGATTAATGTCGGCATCACAACAAGCAAATCTTCATAATAATTTTGCTATTATTAATTTTACGCTGCCTACAGTTTGTTTTTATGTTCAGGAGATAAGATTAAATCAGAAACGAGAACTGATTTCCTTGTTTATTCATGAATATATAACATTAAAAGATGAAATCAGAAAAGTTTAATATAGACTCTAAATTCGAAAATATTTTGCTTGTATTTTGCAGAAAACTCCGCTGAGAAATTGTACAATGACCTGTTGCCCTGAAAATTGTAAGTAACTTTCTTGACTGACTGTGGTCTGAGTAGATTAATAGAGGAAAGGCAGATTAGGGGCCGGAATCTGCCCCAGAATGAACAAGGGCGGTAGTCCCTGCTGCAAGTTCTCTCTGATCCCAACCAGACTTCTTGCTTCACCAAATATCTCTCGACGTGTCAGATGGAGGCATGATTTTAATCGGATAATATAAATTAAGGGCATTATTCTCACCTGTGGTCTAATGATCCGCTATTGCGGATTCCTTACCCGAGACTAGAATAGTCGAGATTCAGCTCACCCGAGGTTGGCAAAATGTAGCAATGGGTTACTTTCCCAACTCAAAAGTAAGCTGGCAAACATCCGTGAAATGATCACATTGGACCAGATGTTAAATTAAAGTAACGAAAAAACTAACGGTACTCGCAGTTAGTTGTGTGCAAAAGGTAAAGGGAATTCAGACGGTTGTCTGCTGATTATATACAACTGTTCCTCTGTAAAACTGTGTCAAAACTCGGTGTTCGGTTCCACATGGAAATGTGTTGAATGATGTAAAGTTGTCGTGTTTGCACAGGAGAGAGGAACAAAGCTCACACTGAAAGTCACTCCAAGTCGCTGTAGTCTTTTTAAAAAGTGGCAGAGAAGTCCCTGGTACTTTCAATTAACCAAAAATACCGTTCTCCAACTGTTTCTATCATCAGTTATATTGTATGTTGTAACTCTTGCTGTCCAACAATACTTCGCAATTTGTAAATGAAATGCCTTAAAACACAATACTCCAATAGGAAGACACTTAGATTCTCATGAACGGACAGAGTTTTTAGTTAACGATTTCGTTTTATTCTACAGATTAATTTATTTTAGGATCTGCCACCTGCAAACAGGAACCGAACAAAAAGGTGCTCAGAATAGATATAAGGAATTAATTATCTGGACTTCTTCAGTGTGAAGATGTTTACCGTGCTTTCAGGTAATACGTTTTGGGAAATATTAAGATAACAGTTTTTCAGAGATATTAACATTCATCAGTTTAATATAAATGCACCTGTTTGCCATTCCAGCGCTCCACTTTCTTACACTCTGGCAGGGAAATCTCAGCCCGACCCGGTACAGTCATTGATGCCGTCGCTGGACAAGAGGTTCAGTTCCCTGTGGATA
>JARFYF010000094.1:66189087-66202180 GCA_030265395.1 Rhina ancylostomus | reverse complement strand
TTTAAAAAATGCTCTTTCCCATTCTTCATTCTGTCAAGTCCAAGACATACATTTTAAACACGTGGTACATACTATTTTGCCCATCCATTACCAGACATATCAAACATACTGGGCCCGCCTCCTCCACTGCCTCTGCTGTCATCCCCAGTCTCACATGAACATCCTTCATTTAAACATTGGGAAGAGAGAAACCAATGATTCTACTGTTTGCCATAAATTTAACATGCTTACCACTAACTTCACATTCCTATTTGATCACCATTTCAGATTATACCAGATTTCAGTTTTGGTATCTAAAATAAACTTCTGCATGTTCAACAAGCACCTGCATCCACCATAAAAACTTCCTTTCCTGGCTGCAGCCTCAACCCATCTAATGTTGATGGTCTCAAACACCTGGATCATCTCCAGGCTCAATTACTTCAATGAGGCTTCTCTTTAAGGGACACTGACATCCTTATCTGGTGTAGCCTAGATGTAACTGAACACTTTGACAGGAGTGACACCTCTTATGGCAACCTTGTCAATTAACTCTGGTCTTGCAATGTTGCCCATACTGTAAAACTGATAAGAAAATATAATCTTCTAGCTTCAGATTGAAAAACCTGAACCAAAAATATTCAGATTTTGAAATCTGTACTTGGATTTTGTGCTCAAAGAGGAAGACAAAAATGGAATGAATCTATATATTATTCCTTGAAAGAAACTTGACCCCATCCTTAAAGAAAATCAAAACCTCTGCAACCAACTAATACTTTCCCACTAGTTTCAAGTCTTGACTCAGTGGGGGAAGTGATACCTGTCAATTCTGATCTACATTATTTTGTTTCTGCTATTTCTCACCCAACTAGGAGCAAACATGATACATTACGCACCAACTCATATTAACATGAAGGAAAATGCAAATTTTGGCAGTTGCCCTTCATCAAAACACTTTACTACAGATCTTTTAACTACCAACATTTTCTTATGCTATTTACCAGCCATACTTTTATATGAAATAAACAAATATTTACAAATGGCTAAGTGTATTGAAACTATATTTTAAGGGATAATTAACTTTTAAAAACTTAGATTCCACAAATACATGTTTGTCTTATACTTGAAATAAAGGTTCTTAGCTAATGTTTCAATTATTGATAAATACATTCTTTAAAAAGAGGAACAACATATTCTGCTTTATGAAAAAGGTACCATCAAAGAAATGAGATTTTAATGCTATCGCATCATGTTTATCCAACCCAGGCTGTTGGAGTTGTGAGGCAGCAGCAGCATTAACTACTGCACCATTGAAGCCCTAACATTTGAATAAAACAAAAGATGCTTTTAAAAACATTAATACAGTAGGATAATATTTTCATTGCATGTTTCCTCCATTACTTAAAACACCCACTGGTGCTTTCAACGATCAGTGCTGCAATATTTTTCTCATGATTATGGCTGCTGATGTTCACAATTTGGTTTCATGCTCTGTGGCCAATAAGTCTTCAGTAAAGACATAATTCTTATCTGAGTTAGAATGGTAATATTACAAAATAAATTCAAGTAGCTTTAATGTTACAGTCATTCAGCATGCATTTTCAACAAGTAACTTACCCAATGTATCCTTTAGATTTTTCACAATAGAAGCTTTTCTGGCACTGTTTTTCCTTTCTACATAATTTGAAGGTACAAAGCCAGTTTTGTTAGTAGAGTTGCGAACACGCCACCATGATTTGGAGTCATCCAACAACCATAATCGCTCGTTCTTCTTTATGTCCAGCTCTTGCTCCTGCTGGGCCACATAGTCAAACTTGGCAATTACTATCACCTCTTCCGTCATCTTCCCGTGAGATCAGCACTAAGGTAAAAGATAATATTAATGTTAACAGAGTACTGCAGCAAAAACAAAGCAGAATGGTTTTCAAATATTGTTAAGTGAAGCTAATTTGTTTGTATTTTTATTCAGGTTGCTGACAAGTATGAATGCACTAAGGTATGATTGTATACATTTACATCTAGTTAAATCCCATTTGGTACAAAAAGTGAAGCCTTCAGGAGTAAACAGAGGAAAATACTGAAGAATCAAGTCACAATAAACAGGTATTATTTTCCATTCACTCATGTATTAATCTACCACAGCAGTGACTTCTTGTTTGAGCCATGAATACTTTCAACATTAACAGCCTTGGCTGTGTTCAGACTCTTGTCTCTGAATCAGAAAATTTATGGTGCAAGCCCTGGCTCCAGAAACATAAGCAATTCATATAGAAAGACTGCAATTTTGCATACATCATTGTTCTTATGAGTTATTCAATTTAAGTCCCAGTTCTTTTTTTAAGCTGGATGATTCCATATCACAATTCTAAAGAAATTGTAATGAAATCTAAGCTGCCACTTTTCCTACAATCACCATCTCAAAACACATCACACCAACTATCTCAGCAGTGAGCATTAATTAACTGCCTTGTTGCCACAATGCAAAAATGACTACATTACAAAAAGATACTGTATTGCACAACATCCTGCTATTGTAAGAGGAGCTACAAATATCCAAGTTACTTTCTCCCTACTAACCCCAAGAACAAAAGGTAATTTGCCCCCATTTGCTTCTCACAGTACATTTACTGGAAATTAATCTTTTCCATTTGTCAATAATGTGACACAATTTGACCAATTTAAATGGATATTTTAATTCAAGCTGTGCCAAGCTTCAAAAGTAAAGCTGTCAAAGATGTAAATTCAACTATTTTTCACTTCTCAGAGACTTTGCCAAGAATGTTGGATATTTTTGTTTAAAAAAGACTCAAACTGGCCCTTGTATAAAATTCCACAAGGTCTCCAAGTATATAATCCCATGGGGATCCTGAAGAAGCAGGAAGATTTTTAAATTCCCAATATGAAACAGGAAATGTTGCAAATGATTCAGCAGGTTTGGCAGTGTTGCAACAGAGAGACAGAGTTAAGTTTTCAGGTTCATGACCATTCATCCAAATTAAAAATTGCAAGTAATTGATGTTGCAATGAAGATTAAGGGTGGAAAGAGCAAAAGGAAGCATCTGTGACAGGGTGGAGACCAAGAGATACCAAATGCACTGACAACAGCTTGGAGGCATTTATTCCTTCCAGCAGATACTCTGTCTGAAGAATGCATTGTGGAGGATTATGGGGAGAGAGTTAAAACACAACAACTGTGGGATATAGAACTGTAGAAAATTTATACAGCTCTGTATCCACAACACAAAGTTGTAGAAAAACCTAATGCTGGAAATAGGCAGCATTTTGGGCAGAGAGAAAAACTGAATTATCATTACACATTGATGATCTTTCCTTAATACTGGCCAATTCTGATGCAAATTGGAAGGTTGGTCACCTGAAATTGTTGAATTCAATCCCAAATTCAAAAAGACTATATTGTGTTAGTAAGAAAAAGAATTTCTGTTCTTGAGCTCAAAATACAAGGCCAAGGCAGAGATCTGAGTGGGTATGGAATGGAGAACTTAAGGCAAGAGGCTATTCTAAGATTCTCTTCCACTACCCCCACGTGCTCTCAGAATAGCCACTCATGGGAAATTGGAATTTTCTTACTTCCACCATATAACACTTAAGTTAGCAAGATACCAAATAAATTCCTCCCCTTCATCTTCATTAAGTAGACACCATGAGCATGACAAAGAAATGGTGCTTCATTTGCAGGCTCCTTGCATAAATTTGTTCTCCTAAAAATGACTGACCATACGAGCAAATGAGCTGGGATCTCGATAATTATTATGTACTGGAATGATGCAATGAATTTACATCAGGGATTGCTATTTTTTTCCTTGCAAGTGCAAAAAATTCTTGACCTCAGTTTTACACACAGGTTTCATATAAATAGATTGCCATTAAGAACTAAATTCCCTTTACCCTCTTCAAAAGTTTGAAACTAAAGTGACTTTATTTAAAATTTTAAATTAACAAATAACCCTTATGTAAGTCATTAAAGTGTGGTCACCACTTACACCAGATACAAAAGGTGGGGAAGAGGGGGAATGGAAATAATGTTAAGCACCACCAGAAAACGACTTGTGGTATCTTACAAAAAAGGAAAAATTCTGAAACATGCTAAATCAAAATGCAACATGAACTCAGCAGGTCAAGCAATATTTGTGGAGGCAAAAGGTGCGAGGGTTGAGACCCCTACCCAAAACACCAACTTGCACCTTTTGCCTCCACAGATGGTGTTTGATCTGCCGAGTTCAAGCATTCTGCTTTTGTTCTGGATTACATCTTTAGCCATGTGTTCAAAATGCAACATGATTGCTTTAAGCACAAGCCGCAGCATTGTTGCTCTCATTGATCAGTATGTGGTTAACTGCAGAGTATCTAAGATTGCCAAAAAAACTCTCAGTATACAGATTAGCAGCGATTTTTACTTTTTACATAAAAGGAACATCAGTAAGGGAAGACATGAAAAGTAGGGGAAGGACCTATACAATTACATGAGAATGGTTAAACAAACAGCAAATAAAATGGGTATAGTGAAAAGGCAAATCACTAGAGTTTAATGCATGGCTTTTGAAAGAACAAAGAATGCAGTGCCTCAAGCTTACAGTACAAGCAACAATGGAATGTAAAGATTTTAATCAACATAGAATTTTAATAAATTTAACTTGTATATTTCAAGCTGTTTTACTCAATTTGACCATAAGTGCACTGTGAAAAGTAGAAGTAGGGGGCCCAGTCAGTTAAAGAATTATGAACACTACTGTTTTATAGTGAAACCTCGATTCTGTCAAAATATAATTGTTGGGAGGATTCCTGCATCAGTTACTGCAATCAGTGAATGGGATTACTTTTACCCACACCATTTCTATATAAATATCTTCCACACTATTTTCTGGGGAAAACAAAAATCACCTTTTTGCTGTTTCAGTCATGGCCTTTGTTTGCCATGGTTCACAGCTATGCCTTTTCTCATGGCTATTCTTTATGAAAAGATATGCAAGATCATTTTCTATTATTCTGCTTCAATGGACAATTTGTGATAAAATACACTTCACTGAGCTCTTCTGCAAGTCTTGCACAGTCGTTAACTGGCGAAAGAAATCCAAGAAGCAACTCCACTGCAAATTCCTGAGTTAAACATGTTATTCAATTCTGTGAAAAAAGTTAATTGAAAAATTTGCTAGGTTATGGCAAGAGGGCTAAATGGCCTCCTAACTATTCTGATTGTAAAAATTAAACTAAAAGCAATTAACAAAGCATTGGATATTGATCAACATCTGTTCAGAAAATAGTTCTAGACTGTGCTTCCCCTCTAAGTTTTAGCTTTGCATTTCTTGCACCATACTTGCCAATGATAAGTAACACAAGTGATTCCTCTTCTCAATTACTCTCCCTTTTAAAAGGGCTCCTCAAAAATTCCCACTGTTGATCACGCTTCCTTGCAAACCGTCACTTCACCTTCAATCTCTTCTCCAAATTCCTTCAAACCTGCACCCACCAATCCATGCTAGAACTCCATATCTGAATTTATCCAAATCAAGTGTCTATTCCAGCTGCAAAACTGAACTGTCTAATCAAAATTACACGTCACCATATTTCTGCCACATTTGACAGTCAACCATACCATCTGCACTCCTGAACTCACTATGAAGCAGCAGGAGTCGGCCTTAAAATTTGTCCAGCCTACTCTACCATTAAACATGAATGTGGCTACTCTGATCTTTGGCTTTGATTTTTTCCACTTTTCCACCTAATCTCAATAACCTTTTGCTTCATCTGTTATCAAGCATCTCAGGTGTATATATACCTCGCAACTTAGCATCCACAGTTCTCTGGGAATACAGAGTTCCAAAGTTTCACACTTTAAGAAATTCCTCCTCAAGGACATCTTAACTGGGGGACTTGTACTAAAACTCTGCCATTTATTTCTATACTTTCTTATTGGAGATAAAACTTCAGTATCCCTGTACCTTAAGTGTTCAGCAAGTGCATTTTTTTTTAAATTCTTAAAGCAGAATACACCCTTTCTTCTGCTTCCTAATACTCCATTCCACTCCCACTCTGACCATTCTTTGGCCACATGTATTGCAAGTTCAAGGAACAGTATCTCATTCTGACTAAGCTTGTTGTAACCCTGAACCTTCAGATTGAATTCAACAATTTTAGATCGAGTCAGAGCCTAGTACAGTATGAAAATAGGCCATTTAGCACAACTTGCCCATGTCTACAAAGCTGTCCATCTTAGTCCGAGTTGCTCACGTATGGCCCATTCCCTCTAAACCTCTAACCATGTACCTGATAACAAACGTTTCAAGTTTGCATCAGAATTGGCCGGTTAATGAAAGATCATCTATCTGTAACAATAGTGTTTCTCTCTCTACAAATCATAAACCTGATTATATTCTGATCAAGTGCTTCTCCAGTGCCACTGATTACACAATATACATGAGATTAGTTGCAAATAAATCTGCCAAACAGTTAAAAGGACTTAAATTAACAGACTTTTCACAAAGAAGCAAAATACCATTGATACCATAACAGAAAATGCTGCAGATAGTCAGCAGGGCAGGTAGAATCAGGTATCTTTACATGTTGTTGTCTTAAAAATGTCTGTAGCCTTAAAGGCAGTAAAATCCAGATTGTACTGTATATAGGCTACGTCTTAACCTTGGTGGCATAATGGCTTGGATAATAAATGATAAAATCACTATAAATGATACAATGGGTAGTAGTGTTATAAAAATTGTTTTCAGAATTATTTTCACTGGATTGTTTACGATATCAAGCTTCTGTCTCCACCTTTAACCTATCCAAATTGTGACAAAAATGCAAACACAAATCTTTTAAATGTAAATTTGCGAAGAAAGTCTTAAATATCATTTAACCAACACAAATCCCTCACCAGATGCATTCAAATGTTACCCAGATCTGCACAACCTATCAATGGTCTTCTGAACCAAGTACTTGTCTTAATGTTAGCCTTCAAGGTTGCTCTAAACATAGATTATTTACCCACAGAAGCACAGCAGAAGGCAGCCAGGGAAGTTCTGACATTTGTTGTTGAAACAGACTCTGAAGTTACAAATTCAGAGGAATTTTTGTCTCAGATTATGTTTAAACACCAACGGCAAGGTATGCACAAGGTTCCAATCAATAATCAGCATGTATGGCTGTGTATAGTATTAAGTATAGTATAACCATAGCATTTAGAATAGTATTCACTTACTGCATCTCACAGCACTGATGTATAGTAATTAGTTGCATTATTCAAAATAATTTGCAGATCACTTGAATTGACATAGACAATTCAGCTGGCATAGACGTGATGTCCTCCAAAATCTATAATTCAATGAATAAACTCCAACACTATCATGGAGGAATAGCTACTGAGGGTGCCAGTTAGACACACACACACACACACACACAAAGACTGGAGATAGAGCAAAAGTCAAGTCACAGAAATAGTCCCTTCAGCCCAACTGGTCCATGCTGACCAAGATGCCGTATCTAAGCGAGTCCCATTTGCTAGTGTTTGGCCCATAATGTTCTAAACCTTTCCAATCCATGTACCTGTCCAACCGTCTTTTAAAAATTGTTATTGTACCTAATAGGTTATATTATAAAAGGACCTCATCATCAAGAATAAACATTCTTTTCCTTCCACAATTGAATAAAACTCCATAGCCTGGAAATTGGACTCATTAGGATCCAATTTGTATGCTCAATTTACACATAACAGCAATTTAACCCAGATTGCGTTATCAATTATTCCTGGGTGAAAACAGAAAATTGGTCTGGTCCTTCCATGTGCAATTCACCTCACCATGTCTGACATTTTCCTGATATCAGCCATGTACTTAGATAATGCAAGTAGCACACTGCACATTTCCTTCCTCAGTGACATATTATGGCTCCAATTTATGTGTTGCTGCTCCCTGGCTGCCTGTTCCTGGAGTGCATCTTTAAATACCTATGTTCAGCAGAGCATTAGCAAATGTGCTAAATTGGACAGGGTCCCACCAGGAATTATGCAAGTCCAGTTTTAGCACATTATTCTATTTACAAACTACCAAAGCTGCTTCTGGCAGATTTTTCTTATTTCAGAATCATTTGCAGGGATTCAAACTGACATCAATAACATTCATAGCATGTGATTAGCACACCAACAGATCAAATCCAATTTCAAGATGTAATTAAAACACCTGGAATTTTTCCTGGCTCCAAGATAGTACTTGACACTGATATACCATAGCCAAGTTAAATCAGGATCACATTTATTATCACTGACATACGTCATGAAATTTGTTGTTTTGTGACGGAAGTACAATTCAAGACAAAAAATTTACTATAAATTACAAAATAGTTAAAAAAAACAAATGAAGTAGTGTTCATGGACCATTCAGAAATCTGATGGTGAAGGGGAAGAAGCTATCCCTGAAATGGTGAGCGAGTCTTCAGGCTCCTGTACCTCCTCCCCAATGGTAGTAACGTGAAGGAGGCATGTCCTGGGTGTCAAGGGTCCCTAATGATGGATGCTGCCTTCTTGAGGCATCACTTCTTGAAGATGCCCTCAATGGCGGGGAGGGCTGTACCCATGATAGAGATGGCCACAACCCTCTGCAACATCTTTTGATCCTGCGTATTGGAGCCTCCACACTAGACGGTGATGCAACCAGAATGCTCTCCATCATACATCTGTAGAAATTTGTAAGAGTCTTTGATGACATACCAAAACTCCTCAAACTCCAATAAGTAGAGCCACTGGCATGCCTTTATGATTGCAATGAGTTGGGCCCAAGATAGATCCTCAGAGTTTGACACCCAGGAACTTGAAACTGCTCATCCTTTCCACCAGCGACCCCTCAATGGGGACTGGTGTGTGTTCTCCCGACTTCTACTTCCTGAAGCCAGATTAATGGATGTGGGTCACCAAATGAAAAGAACATGTAGTCTCTTGCAACTACTGCCATTATTAAGATGGGAATTTAAAAGATAGCCTATGCACACTGCCCTATCACTCCAGTTGTTCACGACCTAGATTCGCACCAAGACAAGTCCTCAATGGCTAGAGCTACAAGGACTTCTATCACAGCTATCTGAATTTCAATTAACACCTGCCTCCCAAGCTGTAGCCATTATAGAAAAGCATGAAGATACATGTAACAACATTGAAAGATTGCATGAAACAGTTTTTAAATGATACTTGCTAAATAATGCACAGAAATTAAATACACTTTGCTCTGGATGTAGTGTTGGTGGTATTAATATCCTCAATGAACTGAAGATAAGACCAGGACAAAACAAGCAAAGGCCAGCAGTGATAAAGACCACATTCTGCCCCTGTTTGGGGACAGCCAGAATGGTTCACTCAAGCACACTTGAATGACTGTGAATCTGTAAATTACACTGAATTCTACATTGCATCTTCCCATTTCAGAAATAGCAATTGCAGGCAATGAAGATCCCTTTGGCATTTTCAGCTCCAAATTCATCTGCTATTGTTCACTCAACCTGCTGGTTTTAATTGCATCATGAACCTCTTTTTGCCACTGCATCTCATCCCAGAGACCTCCATCTTGCTAACCACAAATTCTGTCCATTAGATTCCTGATGCTGGGAAGACCATAAAACAATCATACCATTGCCTATCAATGTGATGTGAAATAAGTAATTTCCCCTTTAAAGTACAATTCCCTTCAACTTAGCACTGTTGGAAACATCAGTTGTTCTTTTTAATTCAACAAATGCAACTGACCTGTTGTGTATTTCCAACATTTTATATTTTTACCTCTTGGATGAATTGTACTTTGAGGAACTTCTGCAACTTGAAAGTGATAGTCCTCTTATGCTACCTCTACCTGCATCTCACGTTGCTTAAGTGATGACAAGAGCTGACCTCATTAGTAAAAGCAGCTAAACAAAATGCAACACTCAAGTACAAATCTGGATACACAGTCAAGGATGTGCTCCAATAACTCCATCTGAACAGCGTGAGCAGTGGAAGTGTTGCTTGAGTACAAAGGTCTGCTGAGTGCTATCACTGGTGACAGCATGGATGCTCATTCTGCACAGATTTGACAGGAGTCCTGCCCTACCCCAAAGGCAGACCATGACCTCAATAAAACATCCAGATGCTGATGGCAGAAGCTGCAATTCAGGAAATGAGCATAAAATCTTCAGATGCTTGCCAGTCAACAGCAGCAAAACAGCAACAAAGGCATGAATAAACCCTTCAACAGCTACTGAAAGGACCCAGCTGTCTGTCAGTGACAGGAATTAATGACTCATTTTATCAGAAGTCAGGAGCCGACACAGAACGATTTTATTTAAAAAATAATTTTAAGTGAGATTGTAATACATTCTTCCACCTTTAATGGACACCTACAAAGAACCCCTAGCCAATATGGCAGGATGGTAACTTTGGCAAGGAAAGGGCCAGTGTAAATCAATTTTATACTACTCTTGTATCTTTTTTTGCAGGAGGAGTCAGAAGGCTGCAATCACATTAATGGACAGCCAAATCTTAAATATGAAATTCTCAAATGCAACAATGCAATTGCAGGTAGGTCATCTCTCAAACCACCAAATATGGATGTGCAGCATTTCTGTGCTAGTGCCAAGATTATTTCTGGTATCTTCAGCTCAGAGCTTGTGAAACTTTTAGTTCAACCGTTTTTGGCAGTAGAATATTGGCCAGCTGGACAACTTCAGCAAGCAAACTGACAACCTCACGAAGTGGCCATTTCATGGCTTAAAAACTGGCAATTCCTTGCTTATTTTGTGTTTACGATGACCATATCCACCCTTCCATGGATATCAGATGTCAGTTTGAGGAGGAGTTGCTAAGTACTGATGGCAGCACTGGGGAGTCAGATAAATAGTGTAAAAATGAAACAGATGAAAACTTAACCATCTTAATCCACAGCAGAAAATTGGTACAGCTGATACCAAAAGTGGATTTTAATCAGTTGTTCCCTTCAAATAGAAGAGCATTTTCCCCCTTCTACAAATCTTTCATGTGCTTTTCACAGAGTAACAAGATTTCCCATTACTTCACAAAAACAACCAGAAGATTAAGTTGTCTTGTGCAAGCTATCTTATGTCAGGAGAAGATGGAGTAATTTGACAACAAGCCAGGGATCCAAAGCTGGAAATAGCAGTCTACATTCAAACTCAAGCACTTATAAATCACCTGCAGTTTAGCATTGGACTGCATTACAACAATAATGCAGTCGCTTGAAGCAGGAGCTCCAGTTTTAGGCCCTGCTTGCGTTCACGTGCCACCAACAGCACTTACTGTGGCTCAAGGTTGTTGAAAAGGAAATGATGCTTTGGTAATAAGACAATCTTTGGAGCCTGGTTAAGTTATGCTGCAATCAAATCAGCTTCAGAAGATCATCAGATATGGGATATACAGTAGAGGGTTTTGTATGAATAGGAACAGAAATTTAAGTACAAGACTGGACCATGACAACTCCGGCAGTTTAGGTCAGTCCAGGATTACCATTTAACAAACCACTATAAAGACTGAAATAACCTTTGCCTCTCAGATTATTGGATTTCATCAGGTTAGGTTGTTAGAACTCAAACAAATCAAAAATTCAGAACAATTTTCTTAAATAATTTTGCAATAGCTGCTTGTTACAGCTTTGAATACAACAAGCAACTTGGTTGGTTTTGTACAGGATGCTCATGTCTGATCTGAAACTGGCAGTTTTTTCCTGTCTAGTGACAATGCGGTATTTCAGCAAATCAGCATTGTTAACTCAAGGCAGCTTTAGTTACTTAAACTAACAATCCTTACAATAATTATCTCCAACATTTTGGGAAGTGTTGTGTCAATGTGCAAGTAAGAAAGCAGGGGGAAATAATTCTGTTTGACAATGTAAAACGTTTTTGGATTTCAGTACAGTCGAGTGTTGACCATGAGTCAATGCAGAGAATGCTGAATTAGGCTCAAGTCTACGTTAAGTAACCAATTGCTTCAGTGTTGTCAATAAACCACCCAAATGAACAACTGGTGCATGTCCAACTCAAACCAGATACCACAAATGCAATGTCACACTTGCAGGGAATTTATATGCACAAAACGAGGCCACCTTTTAGCACCTCAAGTTGCTTTACCAATCATTAGGAGCAACTGCATATCCCACTACTACGCATTGGTTGTGTATATTCCTGCCCAACAAGAAGAAATTGTCTTGAAACTTTTCACTTGGCAATAGTCTTTCAAAGATGCAATCATAGCTCTACCTCAAAGCAGAAAGGTTGAACAGTCACTTCCAATGTCGTAAAGCACAACATTTGCAAATATACAAGGTAGATGATGCCCAAAGTCAGTCAGGAACTCTCCAATAATGCTAACAGGCTGTTCAAATTATTAAATTAAAAATTAAATGTATTGGACTGATAATATCTCAGTAATAAGACCATCACACTCGAGCATCATATTTATCACTTTTAAATGACAATGCAGGTCAAAGTCATATTACAGTACTGCACAAATGGAAGTAAAGCCATCAAATAAAAATGCAAATCATAAAACATCAATATAGCAAGCAGTGTTCAGGACAATTTCATGGCAGTGACAGTTTCTTAACTCAGACAATTTTTGAAGTCCACAATGAACAAAACTGATTTAAATCAAAAACTGCATTTACTGGAAATCTGACAGAAACAGAAAATGCTGCAAACTCTCAGCAGGACAGGCAGTATCTGTGAAATAAAGAGTAACTGTTTGAGATCAAGGAGGAAGGGCCTTCAACCTGAAACATTTGCTCAATGACCTGCTGAGAAAATAAGAGTTCATTGATGCCCATTATTCACATTTCATAATATCATTCATTGACTATCACTTTTCTCCATTTTTTCCATTTTGTGATTGTGAATATTGAGCATTGAAATTAACAGTACTTTATTTCACACAATTGAAACCACAGTTTCAAAGCAATTTAAGGCCTCTAAAATAACCACGTAGTTTTCCCTAGTGTTAGGGTTTTCAAGCTGTAAAGTTTTTCCCCAACTCAGTCACCTCTGTCTTCTTTGCCTTGGATCTTTTTGGCTCCTGATTTTCCTGATTACCAGACTAATTATTTAAGATCCATGTATTTTAACAAAGCATTTTTTT
>JARFYF010000094.1:65910514-65926830 GCA_030265395.1 Rhina ancylostomus | reverse complement strand
AGGGTGTGGATCCCACTTCAGAAAAGAACAGAGATGAGAGACATCACCAAGGATTTCTGTGTCATTAACCTGTGAATTGAAGGAAAAGATATGTGCAGGTGAATCACATTACACCAAGTCATAGTCATACAGTATGAAATTAGGCCTACTGGTCCACCAAGTCTGCATTAACCATCAAGCACCCATTCACTCAATTAACATTTGAGATATTCAGTTTAATTGAAAGAAGACAAATTAAAAAAATGTTTCTCAAATTAATATTGTCCAGGTAGAAAGTTATCCAATACAAAAAAACACCGCTCTACAGGTTTTAATTATCAGCCAATTTTTTTTGTCTTTGAAGGTCACTTCAACTCAAAATAATGAAGATATTATTTTCCCTCAGCAATCAACAAAAATATAATATTTTAAAGTTCAGGTCCAGTATGGCATCTTAATGTGCAAGCTGTGGATAGTTCAGCAAGAAATCCTGCTCAAGTTAGGTTTTATAGATCAATGATTAAAAGATCCGTAACTTATCCTGCCCATGCTCCCTATTTTATTATGCTCTCAGGTAGAAATCTGATTGGTGTGTGGTTATAAAAGGATGATCAATATATAGAGGGTACACATCTGACCTGGTATGCTTCTTCCTTTTCTCATATCTCTTAGGGAGTGGTGGGATCTATCTCATATTCTGTAAACATTTCCCTCATTCCACTGATTTCTGATAATGTACTTGTAAGATTCTTTCTTAGCTCAGCAACTAGTAACCACCACACCTCTTGGGCTTGGTATCACCAAATTCCTTGTTCATATTGAGCTCAGTGATTGATTGCTTTAAGCTTCAATACCTCTAACAAAAGTTTGCAAACTAATCTATTCCACAGGCATAAACTTTCCCCAGCTGTCAAACTCTTAAATCAATCTTTTGGATAGGAGCTGAAGGTGATTCAACTGCTTTACTGAGCAGAGACTAAAATAACTTATTTATACAGTAGCACCTCCCCTGTGAAAGCACATGTCAAAGTCAATTAGAAAGCTGACAGATGGATACTACATAGGAAGTAAAGAAAGCTGGAGATAAAACATTGAATAACTTTTACATGGGCATCCACCCATTATTCTGCAATAGTTTGCAACTATAATGTCCCCTGTCCAGTGAAATCCTGATTGAGTACAATAGGTTGACCCTGTGGCATAGCCCCCTAGAGCTGCTGGCTCACAGTTCCAATGACCCGGGTTCAATTCTGAATTCTGGCACTGTCTGTGTGGAGTTTGCATGTTCTTCCTCTGGGTGCTTCAGTTTCCATCCACATCCCAAAGATGTGTGAGTTGGTGAGTTAATTGATCACTGAAAATTGCTTTTAGTGTGTAGGCAAGTATTAAAATCTGATGGTTGAGATGGGAATGTGGGAAAATAAAACAGAATTAATGTAAATGGGTGCTTGATGGTTAATGCAGACTCGGTGGGCCAATGGGCATAATTTCATACTTGGTGTAATGTGATTCACCTGCACATATCTTTTCCTTCAATTCACAGGTTAATGACACAGAAATTCTTGGTGAAGTCTCTCATCTCTGTTCTTTTCTGAAGTGGGGTCCACCTCCTTACTCTCCCATCCAACTGAAAAAAGGGACGTGGCTGAGAAAATTCGGAAGTGTTTCCATGTCAACCATTCAGGAGAAAGTGTGAGTTTGAAACATATTAAAAGAATGTATATTGTTAATCTAAAAATTAGAGCCATCTGGCTTCACTCGCTGCCTTGTTAGCTGGTATTTTGGACTATAAGCAAAGTTAACCAAATCCATCTCCCCAACACCAAGTGTTCCAGATTGAGCCAAAGGTCCTAGGGAAGGCCAGGGTCTGACTCAGCTGGAGATCGCTCATCATTCAGCTGTCAAGTTGCACTAGAAAAATCTCAGCATAGTTTGATTGCTGAATGATGGGAGGTTGGGAAAGGGCTGCTTGTCAATGTAAAGGCAAGGAGGTTCCACCTCCAGCTAGCAGAGGAATTAACGTACCAGTACATCTTTAAGAAACTGGAGCAGAGGGAAACCTACACAGTCACAGAGAGAACGTGCATAGTCCTCTCAACAGCAACTGAGGTTTGGGTTGAATGTGGGTCCTTGGAGCTGCGAGGCAGCAACACTAATTGCTGTGTCACTGTCCCACCCTCACTATCACCATACCACCATCATTCTCCCTTCCTTTACTGGCAATATAAAAATAGGTTAATGATCTAAACCTTGTCTTCTATCCCTTATTCTACCAAAAAACAGTTTCTTCATTTACAGCAGTGTCTGGGCAAACATCAGTTTCTCCACATTTATACTATCAAATCAGGGCCCTTTACTGAAATTCTCCTCTGGTGCTGCCAAAGTCAGCAATCACCCCATTATTACCTAAACCAAATTGCACCTGGAAGCTAAACCCCATCCTTCTAACAACATTGCTTCATTTGAACTTTTGAAGTGTGACACAGAAACTTGAGTATGGCTCTTGAACTATAGTATCAAAGTACAAAGAACAGAAAATGCTTGGAACACACCATCCCTGAGTTTTTAAGATCTTCTGTAACATAATTAATGTTGAAGCAAAAGATATGTTGTTTATAAGAATGTAAATATTATACCATGCAATGCATAACATTCAGGCTGAAGTTTTCTGCTGATAAAATAAATTATTATTCCATTTTCATTAAATGGTGTTCTTTAATTTTTACATGCACTTTGGCATTTAATTTTTTCATGTACTTTTACATATACATGTATTTTCTGAAGTAGATTTAAACTTTGGCGACAGAAGTAGTAGTTAAGATGTTGTAGTATCAGAGCGTGTTCCTGATTAGAATTACAATTCTGATATAGAAATAAAACATGAACATCTTGATATATTCTTCCTTTATTATGCCATATCATAATGGAAATATAACAAAATACACATCAGTATATATAGTCCCTTATGGTTAAATCATGTTATATGAGATAAAATCGATATCTAGGTTTTGATTAGCCTCTTTAACCTAAATTGATTTCTAATAGTTTTAAGATATCCATTAGGACCTTTTTACATTTTGTCTCATACACGTTCATTTCATATATTCCTTCTGCATTGAATCAGATCAATGTTCTCATGACAAAAAGCATGATATTTTGTATTGACCAAAGCCTTTTGACATATCGTTAAGTTTTAAGCAATTGTTTCAAACTTCCGCAGGTAAACTCACTTTAAAATGTGACTTGATAAAAGTGGTAAATAATTAATGATGTTTATTATTGTCACTTGTGCTGAGGTACAGTGAAAAACTTGTCTTGCATACCGATCGTACAGGTCAATTCACTACACAGTGCAGTTACATTGAGTTAGTACAGAGGGCATTGAGGTAGTAGAGGTAAAAACAATAACAGTACAGGATATATTCCTACTTGTTTTCCAGCTTCGAAAGCAGTTAAGAGTCCACCACTTTTGCCGGTTCAGAATCACAAACCAAACCAGCTAAGGACAGCAGATTTTCTTCATGAAGCACAGTGGTGCACCAAATAAGTTTTAGAACAATCAGGTAGATTACTTTTACTAGTTTTTCATCTAGTTAATTATTTGACTTTAAATGCCCCAGCTAGCAAAGTGGAATTTGAACCTATTACAGCATTTCAACATTCTAGGTCATCTGATACCAGTCTGGTGAATTTATCATTATGCTATCATACCAGGTATCATATTTAAATACATTAATTTACTATCAATTGAGCTTTGTGTAACTTCTGCTCCTTTCAGTTGAGACAATGGGCTACTATTTACTGTCAGAGTAATCATGAGGCAACTCTTCTCCCTATTATTCATGTTCAAGTGTTAAAGCAACTTCAGGTGGGGTTAGATATGTGGTTGGAGAAATCTGGCTAAAGTGATGGTACAATCAAACCATGCCTTTTCAAATTGTGATATCGTCACACCATATCATTCTGATGGCTAGCTGGAACCACTGGCTAACTGCAGTGTATGTGTCAGTGCATTCCTGGTTTCCATGCCTGTGTGCCACAATGCAGAAGTACAGAAGATACTAGAGGACAGATGCAGGTGATAGCAATGATGAGGTGTGCACTGGCAAATCTTGTGTAAAATTTAAAAGATTTCATCTATATCTTAAAGTGCAAGAAAATAAAAGGATTTTTAGACATAAAATTGTGGCACGGTTGTGTAGCGGTTAGCGTGATGCATTACAGCACCAGTAACCAGGCTTCAATTCTAGCCACTGTCTGTAAGGAGTTTGTACGATCTCCCTATATCTGCATGGATTTCCTCCGGGTGCTCCGGTTTCCTACCATATTCCAAAGATGTACGGGTTAGGAAGTTGTGGGCATGCTATGTTGGTGTTGGAAGCATGGCGACACTTGCGGGCTGCCCCCAAAACAGTCTACGCAAAAGGTGCATTTCACTGTGCGTTTCAATGCACATGTGACTAATAAAGGTTTCTTATCTTATATTCTCAGATATGATCATAACAATCTGCTAACTTGAGATACATTAATCAATAATAATTTTATGTGTATTTCAGAATCACATGATGTTGCGTATAAATCTTGATTCAACAAACACTTAAGATCGAAACATTAAAATATAATTTCAGGCCTGAATGAATGTGAAAGGAAAAACATCAGCTCAGTGGCATCCCACTTCATTGTGTCAAACTGCTACATCGCATACTGGCACAGCACATGTTTAGATCCAGATGGTGAGACCTGATTTCAGCTGAGAGGTCTGAATGAGGCACAATGCTTTGCCATAGGAAAAAATGTGAAAAGTGAAGGCTGAGATAACTTATGTTTTTTCATACAGCACTTAACAAAACTGCAGAACAATATTTGGAAATGTTTTGATGGTGGTTGTCATTATGAGAATAAATAGATTGTGGTGAAGAGTCCAGGAAGAGTAATCAACTAAACATTTAAAATTCTCCAATTTTTGAAGTTACATCTTTGTTCATAAAGCCATTTAAACTCTGTATTTGTAGAAATTAGTCATTGGTTTGGATTGTACTCAGCTTTAACTGGTGGTTCTATAGAGAACTAGAGTGCCTTCTGCTCACTTTTCACCTCACCTTGACATCTGTACCTTGGAATCTTACTCCCTGCTCTGTTGCTAGAGTTGCAACCGAGTCCAGCAACAGAACACAGATATGCCAAGCAGAGGAGCCAGATGCACTTTGAATTCAGCAGCTTTACACCAGGGATACGTAGCATAAAAAGCACCATCCGATTTATTTGAATGGGGTTGGTGACCCTGAGTAAATAAATAAATGCAGGTATAATTTTTCCTTCGTTTGTAATTTCCCTTTATCTATATATTTAATTAATTTCCACCCTGTGAATTTGCTTTTTTATATTTTATTCTTGTAATATTTTTTATTGCTTTAAATTTTATTGGGAACAATTTTTAAATGATTAACTATCTGAGACATTTAAAAAGAGTTAAAAGGTATTGTTATTGGTTTATTATTGTCACTTGTACCGAGGTACAGTGAAAAACTTGTCTTGCATACCAATTGTACAGATCAATTCATTACATAGTGCAATTACATTGAGTTAGTACAGAGTCCATTGAGGTAGTACAGGTAAAAATAATAGCAGTACAGAGTGAAGTGTCACAGCTACAGAGAAAGTGCAGTGCAATAAAGTGCAAGGTCACAACATGAGGTCAGAATCCATCTCATCGTATAAGGGAACTGTTCAATAGTCTTACCACAGTGCGATAGAATGGTGCAAGCAGCCAATAGGCTGTCATAGTGTTCTGCAGCAAAGCTGCACAATTCACCATCTGAGGCCTAATCACTGCTCATGCCCTCTCTACATCTAGAGACATTTCTCAGGTTTGGACAGTCAGTTTGGCCTGTCCCCTGTATCTGTAGCAGGTTAGTGCCGGCAGATGGGCACTGTAGGAGGCAAGCTTAGGGAATGAACAGAATCTCGAATGATCTGGTTTATTCGTGCAGGATTCAGAAGAAATATCTGATTAATAAAGGAAATACCTATTTATTCTATTGATGGAAATAACAGCAGCAGTTACATATAGAGAGTTCAATTCAAACTCTGGGTGTTTCTAATTTTCTCATGTGAGTTTGTGCCAAAGCTGCCAGGAACATAAATGAGAATCAAACTTCAGGTTACAAAAGCAGCAGTTTTCATCCAGTGCCACCCTTCTGAAAGTTCCAATTAGTAAAGTTTGTAAAAGGTCTGAATTCTCAGAGATTCACTTATAAAATGTAAAATATTGTTCTCTGTATTTAACATCTTACTGGCATTTTTTTGTGAGGAGCTATTAAATAATTACTGTACAGCTGACCCTCTGAGTGATATCTTCCTCCTTCTGTCAAAACTGTAATTAGCAGCCAAATTTTGTCAGAATAATCAGTGGGTTGCTAATTAATTTCTATTTTTAGACAGGTTCTGCCATTTCAATTAAATATCTTTGTTTTCATTGTGTAGAAAGGAACATAAGAGCAGAGGCTGCTTGAGACTGACAAACAACTAATGACTCTACTTTAAATTTCTTTAACAGCAGAGATAGACAAAAGCATAATAGGTGGATCTAAACTGATGGAATTAACTGGTATTGATGTTGCTATGCTAGTAATGAAAGCATTCCTTTACTGATAAACAAAACCACAAGTTCTTGAAATATACTTAAGCAATGAGTTTTCATCTGGTTGATTGTGAAACTATTTTAAAGCTCAGGGTAATGTTTATGACATTATCTGTTTGTGTCAATGCTTTCATGGAATATCAAATATTCGCAGCCCAGGAAATAACTTCATACAGGCAGAATGGAACACAAACACACGTCTTAAAACCATGGAGTTGAAAATAGTCTCTATGTTACTCACTGCTTTGTTTTGTAGGATTTATTTAAACTTCCTGAATTACTCAGAAAAGGTACCTGAAACACCAGTTGTAAGAAACCAATGATTATGTTTCTGGACTACATGGTTATATGTTTTTATTACAAGCTGATAATAATTGTTTTTCAGATGAAAAACCTGTAAAGTTAATCACTCCTGAATAATGAATGTTTCCACTTAAAACCTTGAGATATTCACTGACAGGATATGCAAATTATGATGACTATATTCTGGGTGATCCAGGTTCAGCTGATTAATATGTATCAATAAATAGTGTTCCATTGGGACACCCCTACATTCTAAGAGCTAGAATCAACCATGATTCTCTGCTTTCTGTCCCTTAGACTATATTGTATTCCCTCAGCCATGCCTCTTGAGTTTCAAATTTGCTAAATTTCCTGTATTTCACCAACATGCTTCATTTATTAACTTTTGACATTATGATGATGAGAAATGGTTTCAGCACAGATGTTCTAATGCAGGTTGTGTTTGAAACATAATTGTTTAGATAATTCTGTTTTCTATTCTTTCATAAACTCTAAATGGAAATAGTTTGAATATTCAGACATATTTTTGAAACTTTGCAGAGACAAAAAATACTGACTAATTAGTCACTTTATTAAACACAAAAAATAAAAAGAATTCTCAGTGTATCACATCAGCAATGGAGAGTGCAACTCTGAGGAACAAAGAGGGCAAGAAAATCTGATAAAGTCCCCTCATCCTGCAGCCTTCAATACTCAATTCTAACTAAATATATTATTTGCCAGAGAATCTGTTTTTTGTGAGCCTGGGAGTTTGGATGGAACTGTGTTTAACTGATGGCTCATTGGTGATACATCCTTAATCAAAGAACTAATGACTTTCTGTTATATGTAACTTCAATAATTTTATGGCGACATCAATTTAAATTTTACATGAGGCCTACAAGACACAATGATACTCACCTGTGGAAGATAATCTGACAAAAGTTTAGATACCCTGCAGCTCTCATGAGATAATGATGCAATATTCTCCAATGATAAAAATGAAAGCTAAAGCATATTACAAGTATGGGAGGTCTAATAAATCTATATGCATGGTTCTCTATTTTCAATATTAATGCAATCTCTTTGCTCAAACATAACATAAAGCTTGGATTGATGTGGAATAATTAATTTATTTCTTTGCAGATACGATAGACTTTTCTTAACAATATTTAGATGAAAGTTGTGTCATATGAATCACTAAATATGCAGTGTCAGAAGTATGAATAATATTTCTGTTCTAATGATTGAAGATTATTAATTATATGCATCTGTTGCCTGCTTTGTTTGCCTCAGGAAGTTTTCAAAGAGATGTTTGGCACTTGCATTTTCAAGAAAGAAACAGTAAATAAGAGCTGCTCAAAATGTTTGCTAATCTCTCTCAGCTACCCCATCTATAAACTGATTAATTATTTCCTTCATAACAAGGTGCAATAATTTTTGGACCCATCTGATTACCTGAATGGTATGGGGAGCAGTACCTTATCCTCTGCTAATGGTTTGGTGTATGCAATATCTTATAGTGATTATCTAATTGACAGACATTAACTGCATTTGCTTGTGATGTTCTGCATCACTTCTGAACCACTTTTAAGGCAATGTAGTTGATGCAGTCTACATAGACTTCAGTGAGGCCTTTGACAAGGTCCTACGTGTAAGGCTGATCCAAAAGGTTAGAGTACATGGGACCCAAGGCAAATTGGATCCAAAGCTGGCATGCAATATGAGACAGAGGGTAATATTGGAGGATTTCTTTTGTGATTGGAAGCCTGAGACTAGTGGTGTACCACAGGGACTGGTGAGAAGGGAAGACTTAGGCTACAGAACAATGTTGCTCAGCTAGTAACAAAAATAGAAATGCTGAAAGAACTCAACTAGTCAAGCAGCAACTGTGGAAAGACAAACCAGTAAATGTTTCAAGGCAGTGACCCTTGCTCTGAACACATCCAAAATGTTGACTGGTTTCTCTTTGACAGATGCTGCTTAGCTAGCTGATTTCCTCCAGATTTCTGCATCTGCAGTTTTATTTGCTTTGCTTGATAAGTGAGTAACCTGGGTGGAGAAATGGCAGATGAAATTTTATCCTGATAAGTGAGAGGTGATGTATTTTGGGAGGTTTTATTAAAGGTAGGACATACACAATAAATGGTCAGGCCCTAGGGAATACTGAGGGAAATTGGACCTTGGCATACAAGTTCATTGATCCCTAAAGATCACAACTCAGCTAGTTAAGATGGTGAAGAAGGTATATAGGATGCCTGTGTTAATTAGCCAGATCATAGATTATGAGAACACTGAAATCATGACACAATGTTGCAGAATTTTGTTTAGGAATATTGTTGGAGTATTGTGCGCAGTTCTGGTCACCACACTATATAGAAGAACAAGACTGCATTGGAAAGAGTACAGAGAAGAGTTACCAAGATGTTGCCTGGGGTAGGATGTTTCAGTTGTGTGGAGAGACTGGATAGACTGAGTTTGACAGAGGTATAGAAAATTATGAGGGGCATAGATAGCGTGGATAGTAGGAAGCTCTTCACTATAGTAGAGTAGTCCAAGATCAGAAGGGATAGGTTAAGAGTGAGGGAAAAGATGTTCAGAGGAAGAATTTTTTCACCCGGAGCATAACTAGAATCAGAAATGTATTGCCTGAGAGGGTGGTGGAGGCAGGTACTCTTACAACATTTAAGAAGTATTTGGACAAGCACTTCAATCACCAAGGCATAGAAGGGTATGGAACAAGTACTGGAAAATGGGAATAATATGGTTGGGAACTTGATATCCACATGGACATGGTGGGCTGAAGAGCCTGATTTTGTGTTGAATGACTCTATGAGTTTTAAGCTGCCTTGTATTGTTACTTGTCACCTAGATATCCTTATTTTAAAATTTACTCTGCTATTACAAATCACTGCAAAGCATGCCAATATGAAAGAAAAATGCTATAAATATAGCTTCATGTAAGAATTCTAAGTGTCAATTCTATGTCTGGGCATTCCCAATTAAAAATTGAGGTTGGATATTGCATTTCAAAAAATCGAAGCTACAATTCTGTGACACCATCTCCAAATGGCCTTCCTTGAGAGCATAACCTCACAAACTGGAGTAATGTATTCCTCTAAGTTTATTCCCAGATTTTTTATTATATGTTGATCCTTCATGAATCATGTATTGATTCTGATTGCCACTATGACTGATGGGAGTGGTTGATTTATAGCACCTGTGCCGTCTTCCAATCTAATAAATCATATATTTATCTTAGTAGCTCATTTATTAGGGGAATATTATGTGACAATATATGGGCTCCAAATTGATGCAAACTTCCAAATCTGTAAAATAACTACTGTATTTATGAAATTATGAGTATCTACAGCATTTTCTATTTTACACTTAAATGCAAAATTTATATTCAGAACCTTCTGCAAAACGTGAATACTGGTTAGTCCTTTCAGCATTTTCAGTGTTCATAATGAGGACTGTACTTGTTTTTGAGCTCTAAGATAAATATGAAGGTAAAATGGAAAGCTAGTAAGACCATTTAGAATATATTACAACAATACTATACTTCAAAATGAAAGTTTCAGTTATCTCACAAGACATTTACTAAGTACCTGAAGAGTTGAGTAATTGAATATGGAAACCAACTTTGAGTTTAAAAAACGTCTCATCAGCTGAGAATGGTTAAAATGAGGGACCTGAAAGGTTGGTGGCCTAGTGGACCATGTATGGTGAATCTGGAATAGAAATAAACAGAGCGAAGGGGCAACTAAGTAATGAACGCACAACAGTAATTGGCCGCAGGGAGAGCAGGATGACTGGAAGTGGACTGCAGAAAGTGAAGAGGTGATGAGCTAGTGCAGCAGGCAGGGTGAAGTCTGAGAAGACAGAGCGAAGTGAGGGTGAACTCAGCAGGCAACAAGGGAAAGCACAGAGGCATCAGGATGATCCAAGTGGAAATGGCAAACTGGGTGCAGCTTCAGCAGGGTGGAGCTCAAGTGGACCTGAAAGGAAGATGGCAGAGTGGAGCTCAAGTGGACCTGGAAGGAAGATGACAGGGTAGAGCTCAAGAGGACATGGAAGGAAGATGGCAGGGTAGAGCTCAAGAAGACATGGAAGAAAGATGGCATGGTGGAGCTCAAGCGTACTTGAAGGGGGGTGGTCTAGCAGACTGTGTAGGGTGAACCAGGAGCGGGGATGGACAGAGCGAAGGGGTAACTAAGTGAAGAATACACAATAGCAATCGGCTGCAGGGTGAAGCAGGGAGAGTGGGAAGTAGACCAGGCAATATGAAAAGGGTGCGAACACAGAAGGGTGAAGCACAAATCGATGCGGGTAAACGGGATTACTGTAGAGAAGTGCAAGGGCAGTATAGACATGGTGAGCCAAAGGGTCTGTTTCGGTGCTGTATGACGCTATGACTATGATTTCTGAGCCTGAAAATTGTGACATGCAGTTGGGAGATGCAATTTTGAATTGTTTTTATGTGTGTAGATTCAACAGCCTTTTGACTGGAGAGGAAATATGAGGTTCTGGTATTAAGCCCTGCATCAGAAAGGCTTAAAAAGACAGAATACTTCTCACAAAATTAAAGTTCTTGTGAGATATTTGGAAAGTTGTCATTATGCATGCATCCTTTGGAATCTAGACCACCCTAAATTATTTAAGGAAGGGAATTTAGAGATGGAAAGGTATACCTCCTGTTACCATGACAAAGAATATAAAAAAAGAGCAATGACAAAAATATTACCACAGTTAGCGTTGAGAGGATCATTCAGAACTTCACCTTTACCTCTTGCTTGAACCTTGGGAAGTTGCCACTTGTTCCTTTGGATTCAGACACAGAATAAGTCCATATCTGCTGTAAGGAGTATTAGAATTCAATCCTTAAGTAAAGCTTTCTTTTTTTATGTGATCTACCCTTGTAGATTGCATCAAAAACATCCCTTCTCCCTCACGTGCAAATAAAGGATTGATTCTTTAACTCAGTGGAGAACTTTATAACACACCAAACTTCATTGCCATACGTATTAATTACGTATTTGATTAAGTCAGTCTCATGTAATTGCACCTACTTCTGTCTGGCTGCCATCTCAATAAACACCAGAGCATGACTAAGAGTATATACATTTTGACTCCCTTAGGTGGATACAATCTGATTGTGGTATGAAAGATAGTTGCTGGATCTTGTTCTATGAAAGGTCCATGCTCCTGGGACAAAGCTGTTATTGGCACTTGTTCCGTATAAAGAAGGTACACTCTTTACATATCTGTAAACTGCACATCCTTGAAAACAGGCAATAGACTGTCCAGTGAGATACAATGTTCAAGCATCCTTTTTTGTCATATATATCCTTGAGTTCTAAAGCTATTCACATCTTTCTCCTTGACCACACTCTCCCTCAGCCCCTCTTCTGAGTTCCTTATACTCTGAAAAATCACCAAGTACTACACCTTCATTGTCTCTTTAGAAATTTCTGTCAGAAGAACGAATGTAATTTGTTGTGTGGATATGAAAGATAGAGATCCTTTAATAAAAGTATTTACCTATTTAATCCCGTATTTAATTCTCAGGTGTCTGCGTGGGTTTCCTCTGGTGCTCCAGTCTCCTCCCACATTCCAAAGACATACGGGTAGGTTAATAAGGGTTTAAATTGGGCGGCGCAGACTTGTTGCGCTGAAAGGGCCTGTTACCACGCTGTAAATAAAATTTAAAATTTAATTTAAATTTAATCATAATTGTGTCATTAACTCCTCCATCTCACATGTCCAAATCAGACCTTTCCCCATAAAGTTTATATATCCCAATGATGAGATTTTTCTCATTGGACCACCCACTCCAGTAACCTTCCATTTTTGTATATTGGGTGGAAATTTCTTCTTTTACAACACTGAGAAAATTAGGCAATAAATGGAAATTGATGATTCTTTCTTGGGTGGCACTGATAAACTGATGTAAGACAAGCAATGGTATCAATATGTTAAATCTTATGGGCACTTTAATTTCTGGCCAGCCCCAACAAACTCCTGGAAAAGTCAAAAGAAAACCTGCAATTGTGTCCAGTAACATGAAAGGCCTATTAAAATTTGCTCTGGCACACCCATGACCAAAGCAAACTGACACATCACAGTGACCGTACATTGCACCTTTTAAGGTGTATATTTCTTAGGCTACTATCAGGGTCTGTCCTTCTCTGCCATAATTCTCACTTTCTCATGATCATTCTGGAATGCAAAGGCAATCCCTGGCTTCACCAAAGCCACATTCATTAGTCCCTCCAGCCTCAGCTTCCACCTCCAAAAAATGTGAAGAATTCGAGGAGGTTGTCATTAAGACTGATCTATTCATCTGTCTCTGCCAGTTCCCTTTCTTCATCTATATCACAAAGAAAACTTCTCATTAGGATATCCCATACAATAGCCCTAAACTTATAACTGAGATTGATTTCTCTCCCACCTCCATTCTTGTCCTCCCCATGCTCATACTGTTCAAGAGACCCATCTCCTGCTTCCCCAATATTTTTTCCAAATTCCAAAAATATCCAATTATTTCCAATATTATTTCCAAATAATAATGAGCATTCCTTCTGGTTCATACTGAATATAGCTTTTGCCCATTTTTGGACATTGACCTGTGCCAAATCCTCCAATGGAAGACATTTTTAAAAGTAGTGTATGAAAAGACATGAGCCAGATCTTGTTGCTGCCTGACAGTGAATTCAGTGATCCAAATATTTTCCTGCATGCCAGCTGTTCCCCCAGACAGCTACTGCCACCTTCAGCCAAAGTTGGTCTTTTAAGGGCAGCTTGCGAGTTTCCAATTACCCAAGTGCATTATTCCCATGTTATCTGGTATTTGTTCTGGAAATCATCCAACAAATATGCAAATAAGCTAACATGACATTCCGGTTAGTTCATCCCTATATAGAGAGCCACACATTATTTCAAATAATTTGGCATCAATCCAGCACAAGTCACCACATAATTTTTGAATCATAAAGTCCTAACATTCTCTATAAACAACCATCCTACTGTCAACAGAAAAAAAACATTCCTGTAGGTACTAATGCAAGATGGGAGATAAAGCATGATTCTTATTTTAGTCCTCTCAAGACACAGTTAAGAGCGGTCTGGAAACTCCTATGGACCTCTTCCTCAGAATTCTGACAACAAAACTGTTGGGTACTCATTAAGCACAGAAAATTCAGCTGTGTTTAGATTTAATCATGTTTCTTATTGAAAGGTTTATGTTTTTGTTAGGTTATAATAGTTGTCAGTATTTAGTTTTTAGTTTAAGTAGACTTTAAAGCAGCAGCTAAAATCTGCTTTGATTTCTTTTGTTAACCTTGACTGCCAACTGCTCATTGCAGATTTACTCTTGCATATTCTAACATGTGTTTTTTTAGTTTTACAAATCCATTTTGTCTGATTTTGAGAAGTTCGGATTTAAGGCACCTCAGAAAATTTAAGACATCAGTTGAAACTGCATTTTTAATGGTGCAAGTTATTACAATTGAGTGGTGGAAGAAAATGAAATATGAACTATATAAAAAATTCCAGATCAACTGGAAAAGTGGGGCATAGAATTTAACTTGGAAAAGTGCAAAGTGTTGCATTTTGGAAGTTAAACAAAGGCAGGATTTACACAATAAAAGGCAAGACCCTAGAGAGTGTTGTACAATAGAGAGACTTAGAGATACAAGTACGTAGTTCCCTGAAAGAGGCAACAAGGCGGTGAAGGAGGCATTTGGCATGTTTGCCTTCATTGGTCAGGGCACTGAGTACAAGAGCTGGGATGTCATGTTACAACTGTACAAGGCATTGGTGAGACCACACTTGGATTCTCGTGTACATTTCTGGTCACCTAGCTACATGATGTCAGGAAAGGGTGCAGAAAAGATTCACAAGAATGTTACCAGGACTGGAGGCCTTAGTTATAAGGAGAGACTGGATAAGCTGGGGCTATTTTTCCTGGAGCGTAGGATGCTGAAAGGTGATCTTCTGGATGTATATAAAATCATGAGGGCCACAGATAAGGTGAAAGGTCACAGTCTTTTTCCCAGGGTAAGGGAGTATAAAACTAGAGGGCATAGATTTAAGGTGAGAGGGGAAAGATTTAAAGAGGACCTGAGAGGCAACTTTTTCATACAGAAGGAATGAGCTGCCAGAGGAAGTGGTAGAGGTGGGTAGAACTACAATGTTCAAAAGACATTTAGACAGGTACATGGATAGAAAAGGTTTAGAGGGATATAAATCAAATGCGGGCAAATGGGACTAGCTCGGGTAGGCAACTTGGTTGGCAGGGATAACCAAGGCCTGTTTCTGTGTTGTATAATACTATGACTCTGAACACCTGAAGGACTTAAATATGCAGGTCTGTGGGAAATAAGAGGGGAATTGGATTAATAGAGTAATTATTTTGAAGAGTATATTTCTATGTTGAAAACATTACAGGATAGTTTAGCCCAGAAGAACATTTAGCCCATTGAGTCTGCATTGTCTATGTTAAAGAAGAATGCAGTCTTTCTTCATATCACTGCAATGTTTTATTATTTATCCAATTCCTCTAATTAATCTGTATCCATCTGCCTATTAGGCAGCATAACTATAAGCACTGATTGCATTTTTTTTAACTTCATACAGCTTATGGCTCTTTTGCCAATTACCATAAATTTACTCCCACTGGTTATTGACTCGTCAGTCACCACAACTATTTTCTCATAAGTTACGCAAGTGAAAACCATCACAATTTTAACCACTATCAAATATTCTTGCACTTCTCTCGTCCAAAGAGAATCATCTCAGCTTCCAAAATCTATTCATATAATTGCAATTTCACACCTCTAGAATCATTTTCATAATTTTTTGCATCCTCTCTGTAACCTTCACATCATTCCAAAGCTTTTGAGCCCAGAATTGTACCAATAATTTAGCATTTACATGCAGGTTTAACTAACTTCTTAGCTCTTGTGCACAATGTCCCCATTTACAGAGGCATCCCATTTGCCACGTTGCCTGTTCTGACACCTACAAAAAAAGTTTGTCTGCAAACACCCCACGTCTTTCTGCTTACACCCACTTTAACATTGCAATATTTAGCATGTTTCTGTTCATTCTTTCTATTAAAACATTTTACCACAAGAATTTCTTCATTGAATTTTTCCTGCCAATTCCATCAGCACTTCTGTCTGCTCTTGGAATATATAACTTCTTGTTATTTTTATTACATTAGCAAATTTTATGCAGTCTCCAAATTTCAAACTCTGCCTGTGCCCCAATTCCTGGTCGAGTAATCAAAACATAAGAGAAGCAGGAGTAGGCCATTTGCCTCCTGCTACCTGTTCTTCCATTCAGTAATAGCTGTTCTTTTTCCTCAGCATTGTTTTCTTGCACTTACCCCATACCCCTTGATTCCCTA
>JARFYF010000094.1:65897950-65910414 GCA_030265395.1 Rhina ancylostomus | reverse complement strand
ATATATTATGCAAAGATTCAATGGTCTTTAATAGACTGAGTGATTAACCCTCCACATCCCACTCAGGTATATAATTTTATATCCTCTTTATCCCCTGAATGGAGAAATATCTTTTCAGCTCAAGTCAGAGGGGAGATATCTTGGTGGCCCAGTTTGAGGGCAAAGGGAGTTTAGCAAGTGTAGCCAAAAGTGTCCCACTCAGGGTGAAGCAACCAGCCCTCCAGTACCAGTTCAACTCCACCCTTATTGATTGATGGAGTTCTGGGTATTAAAGGAATTGAGGAATATTGGGGTCGTGCAGGAAGATGGTGCTGAGATGGAAGATTAGCCATGATCTTGATGAAGAATAGGTTTGAAGGACTAGATGGCCTACTCCCACTCTATAATTTGGTTCTTATGTTTATCGAGAGGCTGCCTGAAGTTCAAATATACACCCCTTATCTATTTTGCTTGTTACATCCTCAAAAAAAACTCCCTCAACAGATCTCACTTTCATAAATCCATGCTTACTTGCCCAAATCCGATTATTATTTTCTAAGTCCCCGTTACCACTTCTTTGATAATGGATTCCAGCAATTTCCCTACTTTACTTTCTTCTCTATGCTGACTATGAAGTCCCTGCACTGATCATTTTTCCATATTTCAATCAAATGAGTGTTGGTCTACAGTTGTCAGACTAACTATAATTAACTCATGATATTTGCCATTTTCACCCAGAGAACTCCACTGTCAGAAAAGGAAGCATTCGTACTGCTGTCTAATCATTCATATTGGGTTCAAGCATTACACCTATGTCATTTTTTTCTCTTGTTGAAAGTAAATGTTCTATCAAATACAGCTAATTCCATTTGGTGCAATTTTGAAACTGCATTTTATGGGATTAGATTCACTCCAATATTTGAGCACATTATCTACAATGATCACCACACATTGCAAATGTACCAAGTTGATCCTTATTGGTACAATAGGCAATCAAAGGGGCAATCAAATGATGTATTTTCATTTTGTCTCTTGCAAAAGGTAACTAGGATATCAATAAAGAATGAAAATCTTGATTCTTTCTCCTTTAAACTTGTTCCCACCTCTTGAACCACATTGATGAAGTTCACATCAGTCAACAGATGTATAAACTAATAGGGAATTGTGAATATTTCCTCTTCCAAAATCAGCAATTATTTTGGCTGTTAAGTGAAGCTACAATATTTTGCAATTCTGGGTAGGTATCTGCTTGCTTCCAATGAGAACCAAATCAAAAATGCACTATTAATATCCACACTGCCTTCTTTTCATCATACCCAAATTTAAGCCCAGACTAGACGTAAAAGGACTGTTTTCAGACTAATCCAATAGCTAACCTCATAGAGTGCTACAAAGAGAATATGTAATGCTTGGAATACAGTGCAGTATGTGTCAGTTCAAAAAATCTCTATGATTCATGTTATTGTTGATATTTAATCCCGAGATTGCATGTTACATTTTCAATACAGTGTTCTTTTTTGGTAGGTCATTAATATAAAATGCCTTATAAGATAGGATGTCCCCAGCACCATGGATCAAAGTCTTTTGTGATCTCTTTCTTAGGTTACAATAAGGATAATTTGGATCAAATGGTACAAAAAGGCATCATCTTTGAAGAGCATTAACACCAAAAAGATAGCTCCTCTCCATTATCATTCAGATCAACCATCCTGAGCTCTGTGGTCTTATTTATGGCTTCCTTTTTAGAAAGAAAAACAGAAAATATTAAATACATTCAGATGATCAGTGCATCTGTGTAGAGCAACAGAGCAAATAATTCCCTCTCACTAAAACCTAAACACTTGATTGAAATGTTGACTATTTCTTTCTCCAGATACAGCAAGACTTGAAACATGTTTTTATTTCAGTTTTCCTCATCTGTAGTGTTTTCCTTTTTTTATTTGTCTTTTTTACAAATTTGAACTCCACTGTGATGCTTTAGTTCAAGAATACGGATCACTCGTTTGATTTCTGCGATGTCCAGAAATTCAAACTCTTGCATCCACCAGATTCAGCTGTTGGATTAGTCGTGGCAGAACACATTTGCAAACGTGCAAAAATAATTTCAACAGATTCTCAGTGTAATCATTGGGTTGAGAGACACCAACTGAGATGTGTTGTGATAACAGATAACTGACCTGAAACGTTAACTCTGTATATCTCTCCACAGTGCTGCTATAGCTGCTGAACATTTCAAACATTTTCTATTTTATTCCGATCATTTGAATCTCTTGTATCAATCAAGCAGGGAAATTCTCAATGTGGTGGCATTATTTACCCAATAATAATTGTTGAATCATTAGCAAGACATTCAGTCCGAGTGAAGAGATCTTCAACTATTTCAGAGAAAATTATCTGACCTAAGTATTCTATGAAATTCAAATAGACTTAAATTGAACATGTTTGAATTACTCCTCTCCATTCGCCTATCCGCACATGATGGCAGGCACAATCCTATTCCTTCCCTTCTTTGACAATATCCCCAATCGAAGGCGGTGTGAGTGCTTTCCCATGAAAGATTTCAAGAGATAATGAGTTTTGTTTTCTTTCGTAGCCCAGCAGTTGGCGGGGGGAGGAGACCTCAGACGTCCACACGAATTGCTGAGAGCATCAAAATGGCTTCCTCATCACTACAAGGGGAAAATAAAAACAGTAGCGGTTTCAATGCATTTTGCATGCCGTTTCCTCGAATGGGCTGTGGTGGGGAAAGCTTGCTGCCATTATCGGGAGGCACACCACAGGCGAGTAGCCGAGACTCGCCCTCCTAATCCACCTTTGTGCAGCCGCCATTACACGACCTCTGCCTGTCGCTCACTTCACTAACGCTGACCAACAGAGGGCTGAGATATTCCACAACATTAACAAAAGAAAAACCCTCGAAAGCACCCCTCAACGGCTGGCTAAACACAGCTCTTGGCCATCAAACTTTGTGCAAGCACCGACATTAATTTACTATTGATCGCTCAACCAGCCCGCACCACCCCCCCCCCCCAGCCTGACAACCAGCGGCGCCCCACCTCCTCCCCTCTCGGCTCTGACGTGAGGGCGCACGCCATTGTTCGACGTGCTGCGCGCGCGGTAGGAAGGAAAAGCGCGTGCGTGCCGCCAGCTCCCCCGCCCCTCTCCGTCACAACCTCAACACAACCTACACACTACGCCGCCTCGGGGCGCGCAGCCGCGGTAGAGCAGCCACGACGGCTCGTGCGCGGGCACGAGCCAGGCAGCGGATGGTGGCCGCCAGAGGGCAATCTTTGTCTGGATTTGCATTGCGCCATTCGATTGTGGAAAATGCCACCAGATGGCGGCTTAGGATTGTTCGTCCTGTGAAGACGCGGTGTTAACTATTCCCGTTTTTAATTTAATCAATTTTCAAACTCGATATTTTCTTACGACGTCGAACGGGAAGGGAAAAACGGTTCCAAAATGGGCAGGGACGGTTAGTATTTTTGAACTTTTAATCTTTTTTTTAAGTGGAAAAAGGCGAGCGAAGTGCGGATCTAAGATGGAGGACGGGGCTCGGACAGTGTGTGTGTTTGGGGGAGGGGAGCGGGAAATGTGGCTACAGTTCGAGTTCACATCTTTTAAAAAGACTTTCTTTTCCTTGTTTATTCTGTGTTTATTTTTAACTGCTTTCTGTGGTGAAGTGGCGAAATTTATTTGAAAGTTTTATTTTCAGTGATATGCAGGTTTTGAACGTTTTCGCGTCACTTCATTGTACGTACATATAAAAAAGGCTAAAATACAAATGTTGTTTAATTGCCAAGCAGACGAAGGACGTGCAGGGATACAAAAGGCAAGCCTGAGTAGGAAGCTGGAGTGTGTGTTTTTCTCTCGCTTCGTTATTTTTGTTTGATGGAGAGATTGATTGCAAACAAAATAATACTTGCTGAATTTTGATACATTGGAAAGTAGATCCAATTTAGTAAATAGGAAAACCGGTTTGTAGTCTTCGGTATTTGGTCTCACGATTTTTTTTTGTTATTACACTATTCTGACTGGAGTCAGGTGACGACATGCTGATGACTGTTCTTGGTTATTCTCACCAATCCATCTGCCCGGCAGCCAGTTTTACAAGTATAAGAGAGAAAAAAATCTTATCAAATGTGTATTATTTCAGATGGGGGATGGGTGAAATTTCACTTCTTTTAAATAAATGATTGCTTTCTTAATGGTGTTGAGGTGTTACATGTTAACCTGCTATATTTTAAAAGCTACTTTCTCCGTTGTAAAAACGTAGAAAGACTTGTTTACAATAGGCGCTGGTTCTATGGTTTAATAATGATTTGGGTTACTTGAAACGTCTGGCTAAAGTGCAATAAGTTGTCAGCCTTTGGAATTGTCAAACCATGAAATTGAGGTGTGTCTTTATATTAAATCAACCTTGGATATGGTAAATATGAATGTATTGAAATATAAGGTGTGTCTTTACAGTTGAAGTAAATCCTTGGATGTGGGAAATGTGAACATAAGTGGTGAAACAACCTTTGGTAATGCTAAGTGAAAGGAAATAATTCACAACACAAGTTAATTCCAAGTAAAATAGAGTTTACAAACTGAAAATACTTGAATTTTATGTTTTGAAGAGTGGAAACAAGTTTCAATGCAAGTTCTATAATAGTTTATATAGCATCAATATAATTTTGCAAATGCATGTATGATTTTATGAAAGATTTGAATGTATACATTTAAGACTGTGTTAAGCCACTGTGGGAAAAATTAGAAGGAATTAATGAAAAATGGGCTTATTTTGTTTGGAATACATTCGGAAATATGCTTACTTGCAACTTGTTGAGTATTGAAATGAAAACTGTGAACTTGGGTACGATGAGTTAAACCAAAGCAGGTAATGTTGGGATAAGTCAAGAATTTGCTTTTACTGTCACTTTGTGCAACAGGGACACAGCAGGTTACGTCAGGTATATTTAATATACTAACTGCTTGGCACTTTTATTTTGTTTAAAACCAAAATGGTAGAAGGAAAAAAATGAGAACTGAGTATAAATATGTTTGGAACTAATTTTGATTTTTGAAAAGTGTTTGCTGGATATAATCAGGTTTGGTTATTATGAGCCTGAATTCACTCCTTGTTCCATTCTTTAAGCCCCATTGGGGAAAATCTATCCAGAAATATGGGAACCTGGACAGAATAACTAGATGTTGTGCTTTTGCTTAAAACCTATGTTTGATGTGGATAAAATCTGTTTATCGTAGTTGAGTCATGGACAAAATAAGTATTTATTTTAGGTATATATATTTTGTAAAAGTGTTGATACTGTTCAGTTTATTGTCTTCTGTATTGTTCATAATTGTAAGTGACAAATCTTGTCACAAGTGCTCTTTGCTAAATAAGAATGTCTTTTGGATAATGTTCAAATTTATGGAGTTTTTCTCAATACTCAACAAGTAACGTGAAAATGAATTGGTATTGCAAGTAAACTTAAATTTCCTGTGGTAGGTGGTACCCTACAACAGATCTTGTATGATTTCTTTTAAATAACTTAACACACCAGTTCTTTTAGATAGTTAACTAAACCTATGCATTCGAATTATAGAATGGTGGTGTCTGATAACTTTGAGTACACCATATTGCTGATAGGAGCATACAAACAAATTTGCTATTGATATGGCAGTGCAACATGATTGATCTCTCCAATTGATTCGGCAATTATAGGAAAGAAGCCTGTGCTGAGATACAACTGAATTGCTGCTAACTGACTGCCCTTAAGTAGGAAGCATTTATGAAAGTTTTCACAAATTTCTTTCTTGGTGTAAATGGCCACAAGATGTTTATTCTTTGAGCCTTTCTATAGAGACGAAAGGAATATCTTCTCTTTGTAAATGAAAGTTAAGTCAGGGTGACATTATTGTATGAAATATTACCGAACCCAACAAATCCTACATTGTGACTGATGCCAGGTGAAGCAAACTCGAGTATCTCTAATACCTCTGTTGCAGGAGGAAATCTTGACTTACCTTCTGGTATAACTATATATTCTTCATGTCTTTGGGTGATTAAAATAATTGATAAATGAGTTGTTTGGTGTGGACCAAAATCCCCAAGTGAACATGGGGGGGAAGTCCTGGATGAGGTCGGTGGAAAATATGATTTGTGCCAAAATTCGATACAAATTATTTGACTGATAGTTCAACACCTCTTTGTGTTATTGGTGGTTTCTTCCTATTGTATTCAGTGGAGGTTATAACTTCTGTCATTTGGAATTGGTTATGCCTTGAAAACAGTGTTGTTTTGGACTGATTTGTAAAAATGAGGTATTAGGATATAAATCCAGATTGTGGATTTTCAGGTCATTGTTTACACTTTTGTTATAGATGTGCTTTTGAAACGTGGTTATGATCATTAATTAGTGTGGCTTCAGGAAACATGGCTTTAATTTAATTTATTGTTTGACTTTATTTTCCTTGAGGTCAGTATATTTTACTAATGCCAAGAGTTGAAAAGGGCATGGATTTTTGCAGTCATAGTTACTAATGCAAATTTTTGTTTGTAATCATATAAACTTCATGAATTAACTGTTACATGTATGTTTTAATTATTGTGATTCATATAATTTTGGGGTGTATACTGATGAAGGTTTTAAAAGTAGCGGTCTATTTTGTTTACTGATGCAAAGTATCAGTACCTTGTTACTGTTGTTATTCTCATAACACAACTGTAATTCATGATTTCAAAGTTGGCACAGTTGTACAAAGCACTCTTGTGCATTGGTTCACCTGCGCAGGTATAGTTCTCCTTTAGCAGTTTTCCAGTCATTGTCACTTCTGATTGTTTCCATCGTTGTGAGAGGGTCTGTGTTGTAAGATGAGTAACCAATATGTCATATAAGGCAGGTTACCACAGTCGTATCATGATGTCAAGTTCCTTTTAAATGTTAGTATGTTTTTCGTTGATATGCTTGGAATGATTTAGAAAAAAATGCTAGAAGTGCAAATCAACCAACTTGTATGGAAAGATGCTGTAGGCAGTCTGGATTGCACTTCTGCTTGTGAATACTTTGAAGAAATCTAAATGTTGGAGATTAATTTTTACATAGTTTTGCAATGAAAATCTGGATTGTTTAACATAAACCAGAATTACCTAAGTAGTTACTCAGCATTAGCTAAAATAATGTACACTATTTTTTAAAATATGTTTAACTTGCTAAATTTAGTGTTTCAAACTAGATCTCCCACTCCACCCAGTTATGGTCTCCAACCATTGTGAAGAATAAAGAAAAACAAAAAGTTGCTGGATATACTCGACAGGTCAGGCAGCATTTGTAAAGGGAGAAACAATTAACCTCAAATCATGAACCTGAAACGTTAACTCTGTTTCTCCCACAGATGTTGTCTGATCTCTTTTTTCTGGTGTTTTATGTTATGAAGAGATATATGACAATGCCTTACAATAGATAACCAAACAATTGTATGGGTGGATTAAAGAAAGAACTGAGTTGTCTGATACAATTAATGGTGGATGAATAATTATATGAATCTTCTCCAGGGCATTCTGTTAGGAGTGAAGATTACTTGCTTTCACTCCAGTTTTATGGGTTATGAAGTGGCTGATTTGGGATTTGCAGACTCTGCCATAGGTAGGTCAGGCAATGCTTGGCAGAGTAGGTGGGTAGTATAGGAGTTGGTGCATTCCTTCCAGTATTTACACTAGGCTTTTCTGTGATCCTGAAGCACTGACTCCATTCTCAAAAGAGGCTTTGAGAACATCCTTGAATATTTTCCTCTCTGCATCTGGTAATCTAATGGAGCTTGGACTAGAGCTCCAGGAGTCTGGTTTTGGGCATGCAAATGACATGGCCTGCCTATTGAAGCTGATTGAGTCTAATTAGATCCTTGGTTTTGGCATGTTGGCCTGGGAGAGAACATCATTAATGAATTTTGAGGATTTTGTGAAGATGGTGTTGGTAGTGTCTTTCCAGTACATTGAAATGCTTCCTGCAGGCTATCTTGTCTCAAAGCTTAAATGAGTGCTGTCTGGTAGATCAGGATTTTCATGTTGGGTTTGAGGTCTTAATGTTCAAACACTTTTCTTTAATGTGGCTAACTTCTGTGTTGTTGGACTGAAGACTGTGGTAAATTTCTTCATCTATTTTGGAGAGTGGTCTCTAGGCTATGGGAAGTTGGTACAAGTAGTCCCTGGGTTATGCAAGGATTCCTTTTCCAAGAACTCTCTCTATGTAAATCAGAAACATCCGTTTTGAAAAGCTACCCATATTGTATCACTTTACATACACTTGCTATATTTTCATTTCATTGAATAATCACCCTAACACTACATTTTAATTAAACTAATGGAATATATACTGTATCCAGTCATTCATGAATACATGGAGCATTTTAGTTTTGTTATTAGCTTAAAAAATGTTTAAAAAAATTATGGGAGAATTTGTATAATGCTGGATTCCCATAAATTGGGTTATTCTTGACCTGGGGAGCTCTGATATGTGGCCTGGCATAAAAGTGATCACATTACAAGGAGCAAATACTCTATTGCATCTTTGTATTTTTTAAATTCATCTTGTAGATAAGCATTGATCGAAGTACAAGGAGTTGGTCTGAGTTGCACATCAGACTAATAGCTTTTTAAATTCTTGTTGAACTTGCCTACTCCTGACATGTAACTGATTATTTGCAATGAGAGTGTAAACAGTAATAGAAAATTTAGACTTGTGTAGATTAACATTACTGTTTCTTATATTTTACTTATTTATATGTGTACCATATGTTGCTCTGTAGAAGATGTCTTAAATTGGTGAAATATTGTTATCTCCACCCTACCATTCCCCTCCGCCTCTCCCCACAGCCAATAAATGCAAACTAAAATGACAAAAGTTGCCATGTACAAATTTTAGCAATTTTATGTTCTAAGCTTCCTCAAAAGGTATAACCTTTGTCGTCATGTTTGTCACAATGTGTAGGGAGATAAACCACATTGATTATGAAAGTGAATAATACATTCACTCTTAATATGCTCAAACAGGTCTCATTTTTGGGCATCAGTCCAAGTTGATTGAAATCTCTGCATTATGATTTTGTATAGTATTTTTGAACCATGTTTGTTCATTGACTTAATAAACTATTTAACACAACCTGACCAATTGAACAGACTGCGTATTTGTCAGGTGGTCCTGTTTTAGCATTGGAATATTTTGGCACTTAGTCCGTTCCGTTAAACTGAAACAGATTTTAAAGTTCTTATCAAGATTTTGAATATGATATTCACTTAAAGTTCTTAGACTAATTTATTTAAAGGAAGCAGACATACGAAAAATTCCAGATACTGTGCTTCCCTCCCCCACACTGGAGATTTTTAACAAGCAGTATTTTGTTTACATATAGTATAAATTGCTTGTGCAAAGTTCAAAGCTATTACTCAACTATAAGAAATAAAGAATACTTCGTTTTAAATACATTAAACAGAACCTGAGGATAGACAAAAAAACTTTAGGATTTTTATCATTGTTTAACATTGAAACATTGTCTTGGTCTAATAATTTTGTTGCAGAAAGATGTAAGTATCCATATTTGTGGGAAACCTGTACCAGTGAATAAATATAGCTTTTAGTATCTTTGATATTGTTTCAGTCTGTTCACTTAAGAGTCATATAAAGCATAGCTGGCATACTTTCTTAATTTTTAGACATCAGTGATTGAATTATGATGAAAGTTGTAGGAAAATGTTTGAAGAATTGATGGGCTCCAGTTTAATAAAAAAATGGTGAGATTTGAATAGGGGAGAGAAAAAAGAAAGGTTCATGTCTATAATCCACTCAGTAAAATAGAAATGTTTGATAATGTGCATTCTGGTTGCTTTTTGTTGAAAGGTTTTGTCTACTTTCAAAACCTCCACTTACGTATTCATAGCACTATGAAATTGTAAATTGTTCAAAAATATTCTGATCTAAAAATATTGTAGTTTAGGAATGAATGGTCTGTAGCTTCTGTGGAAAATCATCAGTCAAATAAAATTAGGTGGGGCTGGCCGGGGAAGAACTGGCAAAAAAATATTGAGTACAATTAAGAATGAAGAAATCTCTTAATTCAGATTCAACATTTGATTTTAATTTCACTAATCAACAGTTTTCTGCTCAAATTTACTATCTGATATCTATATAAATTTCAAAGTAATGAATATTTTTAAATGCAAAATGATAGAAGTATTTGGATTTGGTTATGTATGTAACTGAAAATTTTAGTTAAAAAGAATCACTTGGAAGATTTTAAATGAGTTTTTTTTAAGAGAATGTTTTGCAATATTACTCTAACACAGACAACAAATGCCCCCAAATCATTTTCATTACCTGTTGGCTCAGTGGGTAAAAGTATTTCTTGTGCAAGACAATGAATGTGAAAGCCCAAATTTTAATTTCTGGTTTTGGTTTGAAGTGGGATTGGCTGTTATTGCAATGCAGATTTTTGAAGTTTATTAGGAATCTAGGTATGATTAGATATGTTGAAGTTATTTTGTGTCCTGTTGTTCATTCAGACATCTAATATCTTCTAATTTATGTTCTGTTGACTCTTGGATAATTTCTGCTACTTTATATTTTATCAACTTTGGCAATCCCAGCAAAGATTGAGAGCAAAGGCTCTTCAGTTTGTTGAGTCAGATTAGTAGATCATAGGTCACTTTCAAAATGTGTGGATCAGGGATAAGCTCACTCTGTCCTTGTTATTTATTTTCTCTTAGGCACTTGGGCTGATCAATTTCCAAATGTTTGCATTTTATGTACTCATCTTGTGCTAAAATTATCTATGATGAAATATGTTCATGGGCTGAGTTCACTGCATTTTTCTGTACCATAAAACCTGGATATTGAACTTCCTTTTCAAGGTAGTGATCATTGAATTTAATCTTTCGTGCTAGTAATCAAAATTAAAGGGTTCCTTCAATTTTTTTAATGGCTTTCAAAACTGAAATAAACTGTCAGATCATTGGTACCTTTTTGCAGATTCTACCATTTGGGAATTGGAAGAAAGTATGCAATAAAAAGGGATAAATATGTATGGAAAAGGAGTGTTAGAATTTTAAATGGCATGTCGGCTGTGCCATTTGGTAGTGTAATTAAAAACCTTGAGCAACATTTTAGAGTTGAAATGTATTCTAATTGTGATGATGGTCATCTGAAGTTCTATTCTCTCTTCATTGACCTCCCAAGGATCTTTTAGTACTGAGCTGTAAAGGCAAGAGTACAGGGGGAAGGTGGGAGAGGAGATGGTGGAGTAGAATTTGTTGGTACTTCTGTGAAGGGGAAAAATATCAGCTTGAATTTCTAATTCAGGTTGTTGTCCAGTGATCTTACTTGAAAATGTTGATTTATGCATTTCTGTGAGAGAATGTGGTATCCGTGATTGAAATAAACCTCAGAACAATGATTTTGTATGTTGTTGACCCCTTATTCTACCTTATCATATGTGGATTTGTATTGTGTCAATAGAGGTATGTCAATGAAAATTTAATGTTACTTAATTTATACTGCATTGGTGGCAAATTTTAAGGACATAATTTCTTGCAGTCAAGTTTCTGTGTGGGTTGTGGATTGGTTTCAGTAATATCTAGATTTTTTTGTAGTCATTTTTTGTCAAATTAAAAGCATGTTTTTACACTTGGATATGGATGTGGCTAAAAAGACAAGCAATTACAGTAGATCCCCAATTGGACAACCACAACCATAGTTCTTTGAGAAGCTACTCTGAAAATGAGGAGTTCCTGGATCTCAGCCCTGCCAAGTGAAAGAACAGCAATCCAGTTCAGACTAGTATGTGACTTGGAAGGGAACTTGCAGTTTAATATTTCAATGAACCTGCTGTCCTTGTCTTACCAAGTGATGTGAAATTTGGAGATGGTGGTGATATAGTATAGATTTCAAGAAGCGTCTGAAGACAGTGGGACTGAAACATTCTACAAATAATTGGCCCAAGAATGTTCTTGGAAAAATAAAGGACAATTTGTTGATTAAGACATGTTATTTCCTGATATATTTACTATGCTTGTGTGACCATTTATGTTCATAATTAATGTAATTTAGTTGGTTAACTTGGAATGTCATGAAATTGGTCTTCAAAATTGAATATATTAAATGTAACTATTAGAATATATTACATATAATTGTATTATGTTGTGCATCTCCAAAGATGTTTCATTATCCGTGCTTTCTATTGTTACGTACCAGCAACAAAAGACACACACTGAGACATGTATAAGTGTTAAAATCTACTTTATTAATAACTACTTATGATATTAAGTAAAATAAAAGTAAAAATATTAGAATGTTAGAAGTAAAAATGTTAAACCCTGAACATTAACCCCCAAAACTAACTAAACTTGTCGTGTGTGTGTGGCAAATTCCCAAGCTCCACATCCAGGAATGGTTCTTAAAGTTCAGTTCAGCAAGCCATAAGGTGAAACATGAGTAAAGGCTTCTTCAACA
>JARFYF010000094.1:65883033-65897850 GCA_030265395.1 Rhina ancylostomus | reverse complement strand
CTCTCCCTCCCCCTCTCCCCCCTTCAGACTGGAACCTCATGACGTTCTTTATCTTCTGTTGACGTAGGCACGCCGCGCACACTATCTGAAAGGGACACTCACTAATAGTCCTAGTGTGTAACACTATGGAATTGGTTATTTGATTTAAGACTTGGGGCAAACAGAACAAAACATTGGATGATAAATGGATTATGAAATTTAATAGAGATGGCTGCAAAGTAGTGCACATATGATAGAAAAATAAGCAGCACCTGCACTATTAATAGCTCAAATGAGCTTCATTGAAGTTGAAAGGAAAGTTGACAAACCTGCATCTAACCAAAGTGGAATAAAAACAATGAGAACAACAACATAGCTAGAGCAGAAAAATACAAATTAGTAGCTGTGATCAAATTGTTCATTACTTTAAGACCACATCTTGAGTAAAGTGTCTGTTTTGGTTTGCCAAGGTACAAGGAAGGCATTCAAGTACTGTTGGTATTGAAGAAAAGAGCCTTAACATTCACTTCCATGGTCTAAATTAAGAAAACCTGGCAAGACTGGCTTTTAAGCCTTCAAAAGCATGCTTGAAAAATAATCTTTGGTATACAAGTTACTGGTATTGGACAAACATGTAGCATATGCTACTTTTAAATCTGGCATGAGGGCAAGAGGACATGGTTGGTCTAGGATTCAAGTCAACAAGTTGTGTTTGTATAGTAATGAACATTTGGAGAGTTGATGACAAAATCTTAAGGGTGAAGGTAAATATTTGGGTATTTCATTCTGGAAAAACTGATCTGCTTCTGAATGGATGACCTAAATGAGTGAATGTTTTGCCTCTTGTTTTCATGTTCATTTTACCTGATGAACTGTGCTGAAGCTTCAGTGTGTCTGCTAGCAATAATTCTTAAGTTTCAAAATTGTATTGCCTTTGCCTGAAATTTTCTTGCTTCTATTTTTATTCCTGAAAATGTACATGCAACAAACCTTTGGCTCCCTACCACCACTGCCATTAGTTCCTTTGCAGCTTTGTGTCTGAATGCTCAGATAGTTTTGTTTTGCTGATTAAGAGCGTAAATACAGATGTTGAAACTCAATAACCTTGGTTATTTTAAGGCAATTGATTATATCCTTTGCACTTAAAAACATAGAATTCTGATCTTTTGAATGCCTGACATCAGCAAATTCATTACAGGCATAATAGCAAATTCACAAGGGAGCCTTTGACCTCATTAGCTTCTTGAAAGAATGCTCTACTGTGAATGTTGGATTAGCAGCAGATTTGTGTGACTGGTGTTCATCTTGCAAAATTAATGTTATCAATGTAAGTGTGATGAACTTTGTTTTTTAAACTAGTACCATAGAGTGGAAACATTTAATCGCATTTCCAAAAGAGGCACGCTTTTTGGTTGGAGAGTTATGGAATTGTGACACATAAGCTGACTGGGATGAGAACATTTCCCCCAAATCATTACATTGATTCTCTGTTTAAAAATAATGAAGCAGGATTTATCTCTAGCAATATAGTTTTACTGCTTCAGTTACAATTGCAAAGATTGTCATCAGTTACAGTTACCACAACTTTACAGCTATGGAAAATTGTGTCACTTTGCAGTTAAATATTACAATTTTTAGAAAAACTTGAGTATTCTGTGAATATGCAAAATTGACATTGCAAATTGCAAAATTTAGAAGTTGGACTATTAGCCTAGTAGGTAGTATTGACTGTACCATGTTAATAAGAAATGTCTAAGGTTTAATTCTGGCCTGTGATAAATTGGATGATTACAGTTGAGTTCCTGTTTTTGCACACAGTCGAATGATCCTTTTTGGGGAAAAATAGGTATTAGAAACAGGATTACTTTGATTTACCTCCATGGTAAATAGTCTTCTACACGTGGGGTGGGAAATTTGGTAAATGAATTGGTATCAAACCATGAAAATTATTTTAAGTATTGCTTACAAAGTGATAAGTAGCAAATGTTTATCCCAAGTAGCTGCAGAGTTGTGATTTGTTTCTCTAGCCATAAAAGGTTGCCATTCTTTTCTTCACATATTGAAAATGGGATTATGATATTAGTTTAAACAGTACAATGGTAAATACATCACTCTTACATTGTTGGTAATAATTTTGTTTCGTGGACCTCAATCTGTTAACACAGCATTCACAGCAGAGTGCTCTTTCAGGAACCTAATGGGGTCAAAAGCTCTCTCTTAGATTTGCTCTTATATCTGTGATGAATAGGCTGGATGAGGGAGTGCAGAACTGAATAGAATGCTAACTTTTGAAGATAATTGCCTATGTGCTGTATGCTTTTGTACTCAGTTACTGTTAGTGCTAAGATTTGTCTGTTGGCCAGTCTTTATTCATTGCTCAGATCAACTTGTAATTTACTTCATTATTATTGTTCTGTGGCAAAATTGGTTGCTGCAGTTTTTTAAATTCATTCTTTGGATATAGGCATCACCAGTAAGGACAGAGTCATTGCTGATCCGTCATCACTCATTGAACTAAGTGGCTTGCTAGGCCATTTAAGAGAACAGTCAAGACTACCATATTACAGGGTCCAAGTTGCAAATAAGTTGGGCTCTGTAAGGATGGCAGATTTTCTCAGCTAAAAGGGCGTGAACAAACTGAAGGGCCTTTTATGATCTAGTAGCTTTGCAGTCACCAATACTGATTCAAGCTTTATATTCCATAGCGTATTTAATTAGTTTTAAATCCTCAATTGTCTGAGTGGGATTTGAACTTGTATATCTGGGTCATTAGTCCAAGCCTTTGGTTGCATAACCGCTTCAAGCCCATTTCACAGAAACAGGAAGAGGTCATTTGGGCCATTGAGCCTATGCCAGTTCTAATTCAGAGCAATCCAGTTAGTATCATTCTACGGGTCTTTTCCCCTTATCCTTGTATTTTTCTGTTTCCTGAAATTTCTATCCATTTCCCTTCCGAAAGCTGTGATTCAATGTAATTTCACAACCCTTGCATTTTATCTTGTTTATGCTTGAAAAGTTTTTCCTCATCACCTCTGGTTCCTTCACCAATTACTTTAAATCTGTTCCTGATTCTTGACACTTTGGTGGATAGATTCAGGTCTTTATCATTTTGATAATTTGATACAAGTGTTCCAAGTCATCTCCCAAACTTCTGTGCTCTGAGGACACTCCCAGCTTCTTGAGTCCATAAAGGTAACTAAAGGCCTCGCCTGTAGCTCATTTAATGGAATATTTTCTGCACACTCTTTGGGCCTTCACATTCATTTTTCAGTATCACCACAGTGGCTGCATTTCAAAAGTAATGAATTGGTAGCTCAGTGTGTGAAAGATGCTTTATATCTATGGATGTTGGTGGTTTTCACATTCATCCTGAAGCAAGGTAGATTGAGATAACTTGCTCCATTTTGTTCAACTTGAGATTTCATTTGTGCTATAAAGGCAATATTGGCACAAAGTTGTGTTGTGTTGATAGTTCAGTATGTAATTCCATCTGACATTATCAAAGAACTTTAACAATGAGCTTGCCTGGTATTGATTTTGGTGTTACTTGAGCAATTTCCATTCCAAAGTTGATTGTAGTGGCAGATAGACTGAATTAGGAGTTGGATGATGTGGAAGTGAGAGTAAAACATGAATATAAATGCTTAGTGGCCAGGCAGCACATATGGGGAGAGAATTAGGGTTAACCTAAACCAACCCAAAACAGCAACTCTCCATGAAAGCTGCCTGATCAGAGCATTTGTACCATTTTCTCTTATGTCAGAATTCTGGCATCTTCTGAATTTATTTTTTTGTGTTGCAGAAGTGGTTGATGTTGGATGCTCAACATTGGACTTAATGCAATGTTGAAATTGCCTAGGCTGAATCAGACAAAGCCCGAGACTGGGAGGGGATAGCTTTGCGATTATTTATGTTGGTTCCTCAACAATATATTTCTCAAAAATTTCTGTAGGGTTCTGAGATTAAACGGCTGCATGGAAGTGCAAAAAATAATCAAATGTATAACAAATTCTGTTTATTGTATGGGCACAAAGCAGGAGAACATTATAAAATATGCATATAAAAATTACCCTTGGAGATCTCCTGGAATGTTAAGACTAGTTTTTATATTAAACTCACAAAGGAAATAGTAAAGCTGTTTTTTAGTTGGTTTACTCAGTTGAAGATTTACCTATATAAAAGTGAACACTCAGTAGTTTTGAACAGAGCATATGACATTGAATTATAAATGTCTTAAATGCTGAAAACAGGCTTAGAACAGTTGGGTATTTGATGGTGGGAATGGACATGGTGGGCCAAAGAGCCTGTTTCTGTGCTGTATGATTCTTTCAGTTTATTCCAGATCTTTATTGCATAGGTGGATTTGAATAAACAGGTTAGTAGTTTCATTTAACAAACATGCTTAATGTCTCCACTGTAATAAAGGAATAACTAAAGTACTGATTTGGGTGTGACTTCAGGTCCTAATGATTCTTTGGGCCATTATGGAACTAATAACAAACAAGCCTGATCCATTTTGGAAACAAGTCCTGTGGACTAATGAAGTTGAAATAGAACTTTTTGGCTGCAATGAGCAAAGTTATGTTTGGAGAAAAAAAGGGTACAGAAGCACTGCAAAATGATTTACAGTTCCCTACAATGTTTACAATTTATCTGATTAGTTATAATTTAGACTGAAATTGTTTTAGGAGACCTGAACTGAATATTGTTAATAGTAAGCATTTTCATCCTATTCTAATGGTCAGTTTTTCCATGGTCTGGGGGTGAGGTGGTGGGGAACGAAGCTGGAAGATGTTTGCTTTTGTTTTGTTGCATAGCTTTCATGATTAGCTTTTAACATGTGTGAATATGTATATACGTGTGTGTATGTGTACAGAGATATATATATATATATATATATATATATAAATAAAAAAAGATAAGTGGGGGATGGGAATCATTATATTGATGATGCTAACAGCCTCAGCTGAATTTAGTTGGCAGATTTTTCACCAGTGAAATCGTGCTGGTTATACATTGCCATATTGCTTTAAAAGAGAAATTGGTTGAATGGCTTGAGGACTGCTGCTTTTGTATAAAGCTCAGGTTACATTGATGAGTTCGGGGGGGGGGCGGGGGGAGGTGGTTTGATCTTGGTAAATGTGGTAGGCGTGGAAGGTATCAGTTTTGAAAATGTAAATACGGTAACATTCTTTGCATCTGTTAAAAGTTCAAAATGCATATATTCATTTGAAATGGTGCTGAACGTGAGCGTTTTGTAGCTAGCAAGAGTACCTTGAGGTCTTAGGTAAAGCTACACATTGCTTTGAGCTATTTTTATCGACAATCAAGAGCTTAATTTTGGACTGCATACCAGACTTCACCATTGATCAGCTACATAAAATGGGTGAATAATTTCTTAGTCCAAGTGTAGACAGTTTAAAAATATGAAATTTTATGCATTTTTAAATTATCTTGAAGTTACCAGCTATGACTTTCATTTAATGCATGCCTTTTTGATCAATCAGTAGATGCATTTTGGTGCAGTCCTAAACTGTTGTGTGTCCGGAAAGCACTTAACATGCATGACATGTATTCCAGAAGGCAGATGTTACCATGGTAACTCTCTGGTAGGTCATAGCCAGCTTGGCGTATTTGATTGGCTGACAGAAAATGATATTCTGCAAAGGAAACTGAGTGGGTTTTGGGGGGTGGGAGTTAGTGAGAGCTGGGATCATTAACTTTTTAATACTGCTAGATTTAACTTTTAAAAATAAATAGACTGAATTAAGTCCCTGATTTTTGACTTTCAAGATCTGCTCAGAAGTTTGATTTCACACATCCTTTGAATATATTCAAACATATGTTTTGCTTTGTGTTTGCATTTGTTCTATGAACAAAAGCAGCTGAAGTCCAAGTAGCGTGCAAGAAGTATTTGTTGTTTAATTCTTCTGCATTATTACTCAAAGTTCCCAACTGTAATTGCACAATGTTTACATGGTCTTTGTTATAGGTAATGCAGTGGAAAATGCCATCAGAAAATGTGACATTGCACTTGGATACTACGTAGTTTTTTTCTCTTTTCATTTTATGTTTTGACTTTGGAAATTAAAGCACAAAGAGATTTAGCTGTTAAATGCAATTCAATCTTGTAAACATTTAAAATAACAGTGCAGGTGGTGTTTAGCCAGAATGTACTGTTTTACTATGTCAGTTTATTTAAGGATTGATTAAAAAGTTTTTTTTGTTTGGAATTGTTGTAACAGTGAGTACTTTTTCAAAGGCATAGGGTTTCAAACTGGGACCACTGATCTTTGTGAGCAGTTTGGTTGTTGGATTTCAGTCAAGTAATGGCCATAATTGCACATTATGACTAGGCTAATTTAAATAAATCTAATTGTTTATTTCTTCAGGTTACTAATAAATAACAAAATTTGTGGCACAGAATGAGACTAATAGGCCCATCCTGTCCATGCTGGTTGAAGAAGTTACCCAACCTAATTCCACCTTGCAGCACTGTCTCTCGTCCTATAGGTTAGGGCTCTTCAAATATGCATCCAAATACCTATTAAATGAAGGGGGATTGTACCTCACTCCCTCCACTATCCTTTATACAGCGAGTTCCTGGCCTCTACCAATCTCTGGGTGAAAACATTTTTTCTCATTTCCCTTCTCATCCTTCTGCAGATTACTTTACGTCTTTGCCCACTGCAAAGGGAAATAGCTTATATTTATCTGGGCCCATGATCATTTTAAACCTTATTTAAATTTCCCCGCTGCTTCCTGTGTTCCAAAGGAAACAATCCCAGCTTCCTTGATTTGTTAATAACTAAAGTTTTCTTGTCCCAGCAACATCCCCTTCAATTTTCTTTTCAGAATCAGGTTTATTATCACTGACATATGTCTTGAAATTTGTTTTGCGGCAGCACTACCGTGCAAGACATAAAATATTACTGTAAGTTCCAAAAATAGTGCAGAAAAGGTAGTGTTCATGGACCATTCAGAAGTCTGATGACAGAGGGGAAGAAGCTGTTCCTGAAATGTTGAGTGTGGGTATTCAGGCTCCTGTACCACCAACTCAATGGTAGTAACGTGCAGAGGGCATATCCTGGATGGTGAGGGTCCTTAATGATGGATGTTGCTGCCTTGAGGCACCACCTCTTGAAGTCGTCCTCTATGGCGGCGAATGTTGTGTCTGTGATGGAGCTGACTGAGTCTACGACCTTCTGCAGCCTCTTTCGATCCTGCACATTGGACCCTACATACCAGGCGGTGGTGCAACCAGTCAGAATGCACTCCATTCTACATCTGTAGAAATTTGCAAGAGTCTTTGGTGACATCCCAAATCTCCTCCAACTCCTAATGAATTAGAGCTGCTGACATGCCGCCTTTGTGACTGCATCAATGTGTTGGGCCCAAGATAGATCCTCTGAGATGTTGATGCCCAGGAACTTGAATCTGCTCACCCTTTCCACTGCTGAACCCTCAGTGAAGACTGGTGTTTGTTCTCCCGACTTCCCCTTCCTGAAGTCCACAAACAATTCCTTGGTCTTGCTGACACTAAGTGGGAGGTTGTTGTTGTGACACTACTCACTCATGCCGCCTCTGAGATTCTGCCAACTACAGTGGTATCATCGGTGAATTTGTAGATGTCTTTCCAGTGCTGACCAGAAGTAGATGTATTACGTGAGCTGTGGTTTAACTGGTGTTGGATACAGTTCCAGCAAAACCTCTGGTTAGTAAAGGAAAGCATCTGGAATGTCAGCTTGAACCATCCTACTGCCTTTAAGGATCAATGGACATACACTCAGGATCTGTTTGATAAACATCCCATTTACGGTGTTTCTTCTCTGCCCAATTGACCAGGACACACACATCTTTGTGCAGTTAAAAGCTTTCCATTTCATTGTCCACCACAGCCAGTTTTTAGATCATCTGTTCATGTATTTCTCTTGCCAGTTACATAGAGAACTAAAATAGGTTGAGGCTTAAAGTATATTGCTGAATGGGATCAAGTACCAAGCTCTGTGGGACTCTACTGCTGACGGCATTCAGTCTCAAAATCACCTTTCGATCATTGCCCTATGCTTTGTGCCATACAGCCAATTTTGGGTCCAATTTGCCACTCTCCCTTGGAGCCCATGGGCTTTCATTTTTGACCAGCTTGCCATCTGATACTTTTTTGGAAGGTTTACCAAAGTCAGTTTTGTTCAGGTGTTTTTTAAAATTTGGAATAAGGTTCTTTTGGAAATGTATCATTAATGAAGGGTAAAAATCAAATCACAAAATCCTGGAGTATAATTGATGAATCCTAATCTTTCAGGTGGAAAGAAGGAAATTCCATGTTCAGTTAATTGTTTTATTAGTTAAATCTCAATGCTGTCTTTGGGGACACTAATTCTGAGTGTGTTCATTCTGCCAGCTGAGTAAGTGCAGTACAGATTTAATTGTATTTATCTCTTAATGCATAGTCTGTTTTCAATTCAGCTGCAGATATTTAGGCTTGTTTTCTTTCTTGTACTGTCACCTCTTAGTCAAAGACATGCAAATTTAAACTGTGCTGTGGAGATGCGAACACTTAATCTGGGTTGACAAACAACAGCAGTGTTTAGGGAGTGCTTTGCTGTCAAATACTATCTTTCAGATGAGCTATTAAAACACCTGGTACAAGATTTAATTGTTATTTGTTGAAGAGATGAATTCTCCCTGTATTTTAACTAATATTTATCCTTCAGATTAAGCTACCAAATATTTTTATGTCATTATTTCATTGATAATTTTAGGTCCTAGACATATGAAAATGGATGTTAGTAATTGCATTTAATGTGCTTAATAGTCCATGCTTTTATGTTCCTGAGATTATGAAGACAATGAGTAATTTACATTGATCACATCTTTTGCAATTGGGTACAATGGTTAATTTTGCAGTCAGCACACTTTCAGTCAAGAATCAAAATAAAACTGAGGGGACACGAGTTTTACCTGATTCCTAATATCTTGCTATTCCATTACGCTGATTTTTCTCCCCCCTGCAATTCAACTATGTTCCTTTTACATCTGATATCTAGTGCAAGCGATGTTGTTAATATTGGAACTTTTCCATTGCTATTTACAAAGTACAGTAAAATTCTGATAATCTGCTATCTGCTTTTTTGGAAATTTGCCTCATCTGGTTCTGTAGGAGGAGCATTTGAACTCAATGGAGTTCAGAAAGTTGAGGATCTCATAGAAACTGACGGAATACTGAAAGGCCTAGATAGAGTAGATGTGGAGACGGTGTGTCCATTAGTAGGCGAGTCTGGAATCTGAGGGGGCAGCCTGAGAATAAAGGGACATTCCTTTATAATCAAGATGAGGAATTTCTTCAGCCAGATGGTGAATTTGCAGAATATATTGCCATGAAGGGCTGTGGATGCCGAGTCATTGAATGGTGGAGCAGACTCATTGGGCTGTATGGCCTAATTCTGCTATTCTTGTGGTCTTATGTTTCCTGCGTTTCCTTTAAACTCACTGGGGCCACTTTTTCCACACTCCCTATAAACTCACTGGAAATAATTTCCGGCACACTCTTTAAATTTGTCTGGAATTCTGAAAATTTTATTATACTCCTGTTTAACATTTGAAAAAAAATGTCAAGTATTAATAAGAATAGCCTAGAAAATCTGCTGATCTCACACCACTGAAGTCCCAAGGGTGTTAAGTGATTGGAGTTTTCCTGTATATAATAGCACTGTTGTCTATATTGCTATACCTCAAAGTTAATAAGGGCATAGTGACATATCAGTGAAGGAACTAGACTGGTAGCCCGAATTCTGGATCATTAATCCAGAGACAAGTGGTGAATCCCATCCTGACAGGTAATTTTAGAAACTCAAGTAAATCTGGAATGTTGAAAAACTTTCCTTAATAATTGTTACCATCAAACAACTGGATTGATATTAAAAATTTATCTAGTTCACTGATGTCCTTCAAGACTGCACCCAAATTTGAGCTCCTTGCTTTAGACCCACCAATGTAGTTTCCTCAGGTCGGGAACAATTAGGGATGTATAGTAAATGGGTTGTTAAGTAGTATGTAGCTTTTGTGCCAGACAGTGACCACCTCTAGCAACAGTATAATCACCACCGCCCCGCCCCCCCCGGACATTCAATGGCATTACCATTTGCTGAGTTTCTACCATCAATATCCTGGGTGTTCCAAATGACCTGAATCTCAAGCTGGCTCAGATCAGAGAAGATGTATCATGTGGTGAATGACAGGCTCCTTACAACCTAAAGCTTGATTAGCACCCCATCAACCAATCTAAACATTCATTCACTCCACTGCTGGTGCAGTAACTGCTCTGTCTTCCACCTACAAAGTTTAGTGCAGTTACTCACATGAGCTACTCCCAGAGTACTTTGCAAGCACGCAACCTTTACTACCAAGAAGGGAGAGGACAGCAGGTACACAAGGAAAACCATGACAAGCAGATTCTTTCCAAGTCGTACACCATCTGGACTTGGAAATGCATCACTGTTCCTTCAGGTGTCACTTAATCCTAGAACTCTCTGCTTAATAATACCATGGAAGTACCCTCATCAGAATGGCTGGAGTGGTTCAAGAAGGCAGCTCACCACCACCTTCACAAGGGTAATTAGGGATGGGCAATATATGCTAGCCTTGATAGCAATGCCTAGATCCTGAAAAGCAATCTTAAAGCTGGCAGTGATGTCCATATGCCATGAATAAATAAATAAATAATCTGTCCGTGCACACTATGCTTTTTTTTGCAAACAATTTAAAATATGATCTGGCAATCTTAAACGTATAGCGGATCCCTTCTGGGTTGTTAATTGTCATTGTGATGATAAATATTTTCATAACATTCATTTATCCCAGTAGAGAATTGTTCAGGGGCCATTAATTTAAGGTGACCATTAAGTATGATCCCGTGATTTTACTGATACGTGAGAAATTAATTTCATGCTTCTCCATTATTTTATAAACAATGTGTATGAGTGGTTAACTTTTATTTCATTGTAAATTTAATTTTATTTCTAACCATGGTTAATACAGCAGGCAAAGGTTCAAAATGATAAATACCAGTTGGCTTAGAAACATGATATTTCATGGTATCATTTTAACTGTACTTGTTGCAGAATATCTTAAGGTAACAGGGACATTAGGCTTCATTTGTATTTGAAATGTTCTTCGGCAATACAAGGGGAATGAAACATAAGTTTTGGAATGTAACGTTGTTAGAGTGGGGCTATTGGGGTTGTTGACATGGTGTCCTTTATTCTACAAGGGCTTTTTTAAACAGTTCTGATTCTAGATTTGGCACAACTGGAGATGAGTTTTAAGGCTTAGCTCTACTATTGCTAGACTTCAGGTGACACAGAGCAGGATTTGATATCTGTAATCTGGGAGTGGGAGGTTGAATTGCATGTTATGTTTTAGGCAATGTCAGTTAAGACTGAACTTGAGTAATTGCAGTGCATTTTGTAGATGGTATACACTGTAGCCACTGTTACTAGAGATGGAATTCAGGCATTTACCACAGGGTAACCTGTGCCATAATTAACTAGCTTCTGACCAGTACTTGCAGTCACATGATTTATGTTCTTGTTCCAGTTGAATTTCTAGTCAGTGTTGACATCTCAGGATGTTTATCTTGGGAAAGTTGGTCATGGTAATACTATTGAATATTAAATTCATTGGTGATGGTCTTTGCTGAGCACGTGACATGAATGTGACTTAACATTTAGTTTGTCATTGAAAATTGACAATGTAGTGTCTGTATGCAGACATGAACTGCTTTGTTTTCCCAGCAGCTGTATTTTGAATTGAGCATTGCATACCATCAGACAACTTCCTTACTTCTGGCCTTCTGATGGGAGATGACTTACTCATGAGGATATTGAAAGTGGTTGGGCCTGGGGAACTATTGTGAGGATTTCCTGTAGCAGTGGTCCAGGGCTGAGATAATTGGCTTTGAATAACATCTTTTGCATCAGGCAAATGGAATCCCACTTGTATCAAATGGAATGTCACTCTCCTCTCTGGAATTCAACTCTTTGGTCCATGCAGGATTTGAGGCTTCATGTCCTGGTGAAAACCAGATTAAATATCAGTAAGTAGGTGATAACACTGAACATTACCTTGCATCACTTTGATAGTTGACTGTACAGTTGCATGTTAGTTGGGAAATGTCCTGTTTTTCATAAACCAGAAATAAATGGGTAGTTTTCTACATTGTTGTTGGATATCATTGTTGTGACTATACCTGTGATCATTTAGCTAGTTAAGTTGGTTCTGGAGCACTGAATACAATGAGTTTATTGTAGTTCATGGCACTTTTCTTTGAACTCTTTTTTTTTGGTTTGCAGTCATGGGGACATGAAGGCTATGGCAATAGGCTACAGAATGTTCTGGAATGCATTCTGCTGTTAATAACCCACATTGTTCCATGGATGCCAAGTCTTGGGTTGCCAGATCTGTTCCTAAACTATCCCATTTTGTGTTATTGTAACACCTTACAACACTGGAGGGTTTCCTTGGTGTGACCATCGGAGAATTTTCCAGAAGGGCTATGCAGAGGTAGGTTATTCTGACTGATACTAGACTGGACAGATACAGTACAACTGCAGTAAATAGGTTGATCAGGGCATGGTCAAGTACATTTATCATAAGTTACAATCCCCATCTGGTACCTGGTGTTTTTCAGGAATCAGCCAGGTTGGTCAGTAGTGCTGCTTATTGAGTCACTCCTAGTGATGGACATTGATTTCATAGTCACATTAAATTTAATACCCTTGCTTAGTGTTGCTTTCAGGTGTTGTTTGACATGGATGAGTGCTGATTCATCAGTTTGGATGAACAGTGGATAGTAATCCAGAGTAGTTACTCCCCTCTGACATGATTCCACGAGATTTTTGAGGTCTGGAGTTGATATTTGAGAACACTGTCCATTCTATTCTGCTCCTACATCAGTATACCACATCTCTGGGTTTGTCTTGCTGATGGGACACGATGTACCCAGGGACTGTGATAAAAGAATCCAGCATGTTGAATGTAAGGCATGATTGCAAGAGGACAACTATGTCAGGTTGTTTCTTGGCTGCTTTAGTATTGGAGAAACCAAATGTGGATTGGGTAATTACTTTGCAGAGCTTGTGTATTCACTCCAGAGGAGTGATCCTAAGATTCTAGTTGCCTGCCACTTTAATTCATCATCCCATTCCCACTCTGACTTTTGTCTGTGGCCTCCTGCACTGTTACAAGAAGAAACAACCCATCATTTTCTATCTGGGCACTTGGCAGCTTTAAGGATTCGATGTTGAATTCTCCAGCTTTAGCTAACTCCCTATTTCTTTCTGTATGAGAACTGGCCACTTCTACCTGTCAACAACACATTACAGAGACAAACATAATTTGCTATTTAACTGCCATGTTAACTCATTTGATTTCACCCTAGTAGAGAGATTCCCTTTGTTTTACACATTACTCCATCTTCTCTACTACTGTAAACTTTTTCTCTTTCCCAGTTCTGATGAAGGCTTCAGGGCCTGAAATGTGTTTCTCTTTCTACAGATGCTACCTGACCTGTGTTTCTACCATTTTCTTTTTTTTCTTTTTCTTGGCTAGGCTTTGGGATGGTTGTCCTAAAATAGGCATTGACCTCCCCAAATGCTTATTGCTTTTGCATTGTTGACTGGTGCTAAAATGTATGAATTTTACAAATCTCAGTTCTAATTATATTCTTAATGCAACAGCTCTACTACTACTGCCAGACCAGATTGGCTGTTCCCTGAACTTGGAATGCCTGCCACTATGCTCACTCTGATCATTGCCAATACTGTGTTCTCACACTCCGGGATTTCTCTTTCAGTAATCTGATAAGCTCCACTAGTCCCTTAGCTCAGTGCATCTTCTCAGTTGAATCCTGTAATGCCATTTTGTTCCTATTCTTTGCATTTAATTCAAATAACCTGGATTTCCCTAACCCTTGTAAGAGGACTAGTTTTATGACATTTGGCACTCAGAAAGATGTGAAGAGATTTTATTGTTTACTATGAAGATAAATTCAGCCAGACAGAGTGTGGTCTTGGTTCAGCAAGTCAGAGGAAGAGGGTGGATGTGGTGGTGATTTAGTCAGGCAGAGGAGTAGGGTATTTTGGCGGGGGTTCATGCAACAAAGGAAGCTGGCATTGAATGTGAGCTGTTAAGGTCTCTGTTCAAGTAAAACCGAAGGTGTTTGTGCCTTCTGAGTGGAGGTTAGAGGAAACTCAAAGTATGTTCAAGGGACAGTACCTTCTCTTCTGTTGCTTATCAGCTTTCTGAACTCAAATAGAGTTTCATGACGTCACAAAAAACTGTCAGGCTTTTTCCAGATAGCAGTTGTTGGTAATGATTCTACTGTTCTCATTTACACTTCTGAACCCATCTTTTGTTTCTTGTCACATTGCCATGCTCTCCTGTATGATCATTTGAGCTGACATTGAACCTCATTGTATAGCTAAAGTTTTGTTCTTAATTCAACTTTTCTTTGCTAATTTAGCTATAACTTTACCAGCTGTGATTAAAGGTTATTGACCAGAAATGTTAATGTTACTCTCTTGCAGATGCTTCTTAACTTGCTGAGTGTATCCAGATTGATTCTGTTTTTATTATCATTATCTCTTTATGCTAACTCTGCCAATCTTCATCTCAATATTCCTTGCACTCATATTTCTAGTATTCTGTCATTCAGCATCAAGCAACCTGAATGTCCACCTTTTCACAATCCTATTAAATTCTTTATTTGTACCCATGTTTTCGATATCTGTAACACTGAATGCAAGAAGTCAAGGGGCTTTCTTCATTATTCCACCCCCC
>JARFYF010000094.1:65793054-65803914 GCA_030265395.1 Rhina ancylostomus | reverse complement strand
GTCTGCCTCCCTTACTATTGAATCCCCTATCACTACTGCTCTCCTCTTCTCCCGCCTTCCTTTCTGTGCCACACAACCAGGCTCAGTGGCGGAGACCAGGTCACTGCAGCTTTCCCCAGGTAGGTCGTTTGTACCCCCCCACCCAAACAGTATCCAAAGTGGTGTACCTGTTATTGAGGGGAAAGGCCACAGGTGTACTCTGCACTTCCTGCCTATTCTCCTTCTCAAGTCACCAGCAACCTGCATCCTGCAGCTTTGGAGTGACTGCCTCCCTGTAGCTCATCTATGAACTCCTTGTTCTCCAGTAGGAGCTGAAGGTCATCCAGCTGCAGCTCCAGTTCCCTAACGTGGTCTGTAAGGAGCTGCAGCTGAATGTACCTCATGTAGATGTAGCTATCAGGGAGACTGGAGGTCTCCCAGAAATCCCAGATGTCTCAACATGAATACACCACTGACCCTGGAGCCATTTAATTAGCTTGGCACTAAAGGAAAAATCAAAGAAAGAAAGAAACTTACCAGAGACTTATCATAGCCTCTGCCTCCTCTCGCCGAAGCCTCTTGAGCCAAAACCTCAGGTGCTCCACTCTAACCCTGAGCTGCTCCCACAATGGCTGCTCTGCTTCTACCTACCTTCCTTGTATTCACTGCTGTTAATTAGCCAATCAACTAGTAACAGTTTGTAAATGTGCCTCTTAGACTCTTGCAAGGTGAAGCTCACAAGCACATGCATAGAGACTCAACTCTTTTCAAAGCTCCCGCTCCAAATCTCGCTCCAACTGAATATTACTGAATTACATTACTGAATTAAATCTGATGAATAAAGCAGATTAAGAAGGTCTTGTGCTTAATCAATGGTATTATCTGATTTCAAGGCTAAGAACCTTATTATACCAAGTTTCTTAAACTTAAGTGCAGTGTAGAAACCTTTATTGCAAAGCTTACATGTTCCTTTGTTGAATGAGAACAGGATTAGATTTGGTTATGTTCTTCTATCACTGATCCATCCATAACTGAAGTACAATAGAAATAGTACTGCAGCATAGAAAGAGCCCATTAAACTTGCATTGGCTCCTGCTAGAGCAGTCTATCTATTTCATTACTCAGTTCTTTATCAAACCCTAAAACTTATTCTGTTAAGTGTTTATCCAGATCTATTTTGAAAGCTTTGATTGACTGTTCGCACCACTTTTGCAGGCAGCAAGTTCCAGATGTGAGGGATTTTATGCATATGATTGTTTTTCCTTGCAGTTACCTCATTTGGACCCAGTACTCCAGTTGTGGCCTCAATGATGATCTTAGAGTTCCAACATGCCCTCTCGTGAATCCTGGGATCCTATATGCTTTACTAACCAATCTCTCACTATGCCCTGCCATTTTCAAATACTTGCATTGATGTTGCAGAGGTACCTCTGTTCCAGCTTGCCCTTTGGAAATGTGGCATTTAGTCTGTAATGTCTCTCATTATTCTTTCTGTCATAGTATTATCATCTGCCATTTGTCTGTCCATTCAACTGGCTGTCTTGAAATCTGTTCCCATCTATTTGCTATTTACCTTAAAAGACTCATGTCGACTGCAGGGGAGATATCAGTCTGCACACCCTTCTCTACTGCATTAATTTACTTAAAAAGAAATGCTTCTAGCACTGAGCCCTGGGGAATTACTACTGCCTCCTGTTTGCAAACAACTCTTAACAACTACATTTAATCCTCATCTATTGAATTGCTATCCACAATTGCATGTACTTGCTTAGCCCCAGGCCCCATCTTGATATTTTTCTTGCAAATATATCCATATACTTGTACACATTGAGAAACTAATCATTGTCTGTATAAATATGGTGATCAGTTTTCAGACCACTTGTGTCAAGTGGCTCCCTGCTGTGTGCTGTTGTAATAGAGAGCAGCCTTTGCTTGTACAGCTGCACCTTACAATTTCATAAGGGAATCACTGCTCCTAAGTTTCAGTGGAAGTAATTAGTTAGCTAATATTTTTCATGAGTTACTTAAATGTTTTATTTGTGTTAATGTAGTATTTAGAATATTATTGGGTATTTATGTTCATTTAGGGGAGTATTGGGAACAAAGTAGAGGGGCTTGGTGGTGTTTGAATTTTTTGTTATCTGCAGGAAGTCCCTGCCCCAATCTAGTGCAGATCACAAGGACTTAGTGAACTGTTTACTGCTTTTAAACCAATTACATATCCATGCTTCTTCCAACCTCTCATGGTTCTGAAATTTTTTAATGAGCCTTTGTGTGGATATTAATGAAATACCTTATGAAGATCCATGTAAATAATATACTCTGTATTTTCTGAATCAGTTTTCACTATGACCCCATTTAAAATAAAATGATGTGGTTAGTCAAGCATGATTTGCTTCTAAGAAATTTGTGATGATGTACCTTCAGTATTCATACTTCTCCAAATGCTGCTTTTTCTTTGAATATTATTTCAAAGCAGTTTCTCCATAATGAGGTCAAATTGACTGACCTGTAGTTGCCAAGGTACAGATCAGTCCAATTGGCCTCATTATGGCCTTGCACTCATTTTTGAATAAAGGTGTTACATTTCCCGTTCTCTGGTTTGCGAGCATGTCCCCTGTATGCAAGATAAATTAGAAACTGCCAATATTCTTCTACATTTCAGAGATTGTTGTCCAACAGAGCTGGATTTTGCATTGCCTCAATTCTCTATAAAACCCTAACTAGGCCACAGCTGGAGCCAGACCCATCCTTCGCAACAGTCAGGACAGGTAGAACCTCAGTACGTAGTGGCACTTGGTGCCCACGTACTTGGGATCCACGACCAGCCTGATGCAGCCACAGACTAAGGTGGTCATCAGGATGAGGGCGACATTGGGGACAGCTTTACCCCCATTGTCCAGGGACTTGTGCATGATGACTCGTCGGACCCACTCCATCTTGGATCCCCAGATGAACCGGAAGACAGCGTGGGTGATTTCCAAGTCAGAGAAGCGGGGAACAGGCCACACCTGTGCCAAGGACAGCAGCCCTGAGAGTGCCTCACACCTGATGACCAAGTTCTTCCCAATCTAACCTTGCAGCGAAAATGGCCCTTGAATCATTCTGGTACATCTCTTTACAACCTCTCAAGGAACTTCACACATTTATGAAAGTGTGACAACCAGAGGTAATGACCTGGAATTTGTTGCCTAAATTGGTAAATTAGTTTATTGTCACTTCTACCAAGGTACAATGAAAAATTTGTCTTGCATACCGTCCATGTAGATAATTTCATTACAATAGTGCATTGAGGTAGTGCAAGGTAAAACAAACAATAGGATGCAGAATGAAGTGTTACAGTTGCAGAGAAAATGCAGTGCAGGTAGGCCATAAGGTGCGAGGCCATGATGAGATAGATTGTGAGGTCAAGAGTCCATCTTATCGTGCTGGGGACAGTTCAATATTATTACAGTGAGGTGGAAGCTGTCCTTGAGCCTGATTGTACGTGCTTTCAGGCTTTAGTATCTTCTGCCCAATGGGAGAGGGGAGAAAGAGAATGTCTGGGGAGGGTGAGGTCTTTGATTGTGCTGACTGCTTTACTGAGAAGTATTGACAGAATCCATGGAGGGGAGGCTGGTTCCTGTGATGTGCTTAGCTGTGTCCACAACACTACAGTTTCTTGCAGTCACAGGCAGAACAGTTGCTAAACTAAGCCATGATGCATCAGGATAGGATGGTTTCTATGGTGCATCGATTAAAAATTCGTGAGGGTCAAAGGGGACATGCCAAAGTTTTTTAGTTTCCTGAGGAAGTAGAGGTGCTGGTGAGCTTTCTTGGCTGTGGTGTCTACGTGGTTGGTGATGTTCACCACTGGGAACTTGAAGCTCTCAACCCTCGTTCTCAATACCGTTGATATAGACGGGAGCATGTGCACTGCCTCCCTTCCTGAACTTGATGACCAGCTCTTTTGTTTTGCTGAGATTGAGAGAGAGGTTGTTGTCATGACACCATGTTACTAAGCTCTCTTCTTCCTGTACTCCGACTCATTGTTATTTGAGATACGGCCCACTATGGTGGTATCATCTGCATACTTGTAAATGCAATGAGAGCAGAATCTGGCCACACAGTCATGAGTGTAGAGGGAGCGTAGGCACCTGTGAGAATAATTGTGGCGGAGGTGTTGCTGCCTATCCTTAGTGATTATGGTCTGTTGGTCAGGAAGTCAAAGATCTAGTTGCAAAGGGAGGTGTTGAGTCCCATGAGTTTTGAGATGATTTTGCTTGGAATTGTAATATTGACGGTGGAGCTGTAGTCAATATACAAAAGTCTAACATGGGTGTCTTTACTGTCCAGATGCTCCAGAGATGAGTGTTGGGTCAGGGAAATAGTATCTGCTGTGGACCTGTTTTGGCAGTAGGCAAATTGCAGTGGGTCGAAGTTGTCTTGGAGGTTGGAGTTAATGTATGCCATGACCAGCCTCTTGAAGCAGTTCATGATGGTGATGTCAGAGCCACAAGGCTCTACAGATGGTGAAAGCGAAGATGACTATTACTTCCAAAAGGAAATTTGATAGACACTCAAAGGTTTGCAGGGCTAGAGTAGGGAAATGTACTAAATGAACTGAATGGTTCCCCCTCTTCTACTACTACTGATTGTATCCTGTGAATAAATTTTAAAAGTTAATAAACCAATTATAGGATGAAGTATCCTCAGGGTAGAATCTACAGGAAAACTCAGTTAATCTGGCACATTTGGGACTATGGTGCTGGACTAGCAGATTTTCTAGACTGTTGGATATTCAAACACGCTTTTAATTCAGTATTTTTATACATTACACAGTGATAAATGTTGTAGCAAACACAGTAGTTTGAAGGGAGCGTGGGAACCTTGGCCATGGTGAGTCACAAGGGAGTGCAGCAAGCATTTTACCTGTGAGCTAGATGCCAAATCAGCAGATTTCCCAATAGTCAGATCGCAAATTATTGGAGTATTTGATTTTGTTTTAGTGGGTATCCATTTAATTTAGCAGCGAAGCTGAAATTTATTTTACAGGCTTTTCTTTTTGTTAAGATGAATTTTAAGTAGTATTGTTTTGCTTGGATAAATCACAGTTGAGGTGCAGTAAGTTTTGTTTTTTCATATGTTTGCCGGCACATTAAGTGCTCAGACTAAATATTGACACATCTGTAATTTTGCAGTCACCTCAAGAACAAAAAATTGGAGTAGGCTATTTACTCCCTTGAGCCTACTTTGGCATTCAACAAAATCATGGCTCACTTTTACCTCTAACACCATTTTCATTCTCTGTCCCAATATCTGTTAATTCCTGTAAAATCCAGAAGTGTCTCCATTTTTTATGCATTCAATAATTTTGTCTCCACAGCCCTCTGAGGAAGAGAATTCCAAATATCTCATTTCAGTCCTAAGTGGGCCTGTCCCTTGTTTTGAGACTGTGACTCATAATAATAGATTTCTTAATCTGGAGGAACATCCCAAATCCATACTGAGACCTTTCAGAATGTTGTATGAATTTTAGTTACTGTTTCTTGCATTTAGTGTTTCATATGGCATTTCTGTGTAGAAGAGCTTCATCAGATTCAGTAATGTCATTAGCAGTGTTTCTTGTCCTGTTAGATGGAAGTAATTTATATCTTCAGTTCATGACTTAAGTATAGAAAGCATATTTGCATTTTCATTTTGCTTCTTGTGTGATAAGCGTGAGTGAACATAAATTGTCTTGCATAGCTGCTCTATTATTTTAGTGTACAATTATAAAATCTAAAGATGTATAAAGCTATTGAAAGTTAGAATTTATTTCGCCTTCCTCCCTTGCGCCTTAGTAAATCCATTGATTTCATATTCCATGACCATTTGAGTCTGAACTATAATTAAAGTTGGTGAGTTACATAATTATGGAAATCAAAACTTAAACTTGGCATGTTTACACCAAGTAGCTTGTGCTTGATTTTGTCATGTGTTACTAGGTAGGAGTGGAAAATTTTGGTTTGCTGCAGTTTCCCTTTCTTCCCAACCTAGCATGTTCAAACCAGGACTGAAGTATCTGTGGTACTGTCTTGATCAGCTGACTCTGCATGGCTGATTTTGAGATTTCCTAGTTGCAGTTAGTTTTATTGTGGTCACTAAATTACTTTATGGGAGCTTTCCATAATCAAGAGTTTGATAGAAAAGTAATGCAGGAAAAGTAAGTTCCTTGTCATTTTTTTTGTTGAAAATTAAGAATACTTTGTAACCTTTTCTTGATCGTTTATAATTAACTAAAAACCTAAAGTGCTGTGGTCCTTTTTTTCTAATGCCATGATAAAGTTAAGTGCTTTGTTTATTTTTTCTATTTTCTCTTCATGAATGATGGCCAAAAGTAGAGAAGTTTGCTTTCAATAGATGATTCCTGCAAATGGATTTCCACTGTATAGTTAAAGAAAGTTGAGCTTGAACTGGATCCTTTTCATTGTCAGCATGTTTTAATGACAGTTATTTGGTGGATTGCGTTCATGATGTTGATCAATTTATTGCATGATGCTAGCTATCAAACACGTCAATTCAATAATTCAGTGCCTGGCTGAACTTTAATTATTTTGAGTGGCAAGCTTTGTGAAGATGGTCAACTACTGAGGTGGAGGTGTTACCTTGTATATTTGTTTGTTTTGTGGATACTATACAGTTTAATAATATCTTGCATACCAGCTTCATACTTGACACAATTTTATTTTGTGTATCTATGTGTGTTTATTTCCAGTTGAGAATTGGTAATTTGTTTGAATCATACTTTTGTTGGCAAAAACTATATGCATTAATAGTGTACTTTTAATGTAGAAAAATGTCCTATTATTACTACTTGGTGTAGTGTCAAAGGAGGAGCTATTAGGAAGGATTAAAGTAATGGCTAAGAATTTCCTCAGTGGGGCTTGAGGTTCACTGCTTGTGTACACTAAACCAGCTGTTGTTTTGAGCTGGTCCACTAGTGTAAACTTTCTTAAAGAAGTTGGCCCCAACCTGATTGATGAGACCCTAAGGAGCTAGGAGCTTGGCAATCAGGAATACTTTAACAGCCAGTGGAGTTGTGCCCTCAGACTGAACAGCTGTCAAATAATTCTGTGGTTGTCTGACATTCACAAACATTCAAAAACTTAAATATTGTTTTGCATGCCATTCATACAGCTAATTCCATCACATCAGTACATTGAGGTAGTACAAAGGAAAAGTAATAACAATGCAGAATTAAGTATTGCTGTTACAGAGAAAGTACAGTACAGGCAGACAATAAGGTGCAAGGCCATAATGAGGGAGATTGAGAGGTCAAGAGTCCATTTTATTGTACTGGGGGACCATTCAGTAGTCTAAAAACAGCAGGATAGAAGCTGTCTTTGAGCCTGGTGGTACCTGCTTTCAGGCTTTTGTATCTTCTGCTCAATGGGGTGGGGGAAGAAGAGAGAATGTCTGGGGTAGGTGGGGTCCTTGATTATATTGGCTGATTTACCAAGGCACTGAGAAGTATTGACAGAGTTCATGGAGGGGAGACTCTTTTGTGATGTGCTGAGCTGTGTCCACAACTCTGCAGTTTCTTGCTGTCTTGGGATACAGAATTAACTCAAATTACATCAGAATGAACTCAATTACATCAAAAATATAACTTGCCTATCTCCATCCTAGCCAATCCTCTCCATTGAAATGATTTGAACCTGTGCCATATCTAAGCCGGCAGAGGCTCAGTAGATAAACATGCACAGTTCTGCCAGGAAAGGTATGTTACAGTAACAAGTTCACAACTTTTGTGCATAGTAACTGACAGCACCAGTCGGTTAAGAAATGGGCTCTTCTGGGCTCCCACATGCTTGTGCAGAGTTCTCAACTGTGGTAAAATTAGAAGTACAAGTCAGCAGTTCTGGATGCAATTACTATATTTGGTAGGAATCTCTAGCCGAATATGGATAATCAGTTATTTTGCACTTAAGGAATTCAAAAATGATTTGTTTCTGTTCAAAATATGCAGGAACATTGCCATTGATTTAGTTTGTAATAAAGAATGTCACACTGCATCGACTTTTTCTGTCTTCTATTGGTAACAGGTTGGGGGTTGGGTGGTACAACTATTTTGTTAGATGTGGCAAGAATGACTGACTGCAGTTTACAGCTGTGTTGTCAGGCTTGTCAGTTAAACAATTAGCTAAAAATTTCTGTTGTCCAGGGAACAGGCAAGAATGCCAAACCATTCGAAACCTTAAAAAAAATCCAGAAAAGCAAACCAGTACAAAATGGCATCTGCCAATTTTCCAAGTGAGATTAAAGCCAGTCTAGTAAGAAGGCATGTCTAAAGATCTAATCTAAGAAATGCTGACTTCTAAGATTGTGAGTTAACACATTTCCTTTTGTTGTGTTGCCTATTGTAGCTCTGACTTGAATCTTGATGATCTGTGAGTGAGATTGTTCATATTATCCAGCAGAACCCTCTGCTGGTAACATGCTGCACACTGTGTCTGAGAAACAATATGCATACCAGTCTAAGTTACAGAAATTAGAGGCTGCAAGCTGTGGTTTTGCAACGTTTTGAGTTCATCACAGCTGTTAGATCCCAGCTAACCTTACACCAGTTTACCTGCAATGCAGCCATCTAGTGGCAGGCGAATAAGTTAATGTACTTTTTTGTAAGATTATAGAATTATATAGATGTTCAAAGAGTTTAAATAAATGCTTTGTTAATTATTACAAATATGGTGGCAGTAATGGGTTTGTTAATACCTGATCATTGAAGAGAATCGACAACCTAATAAGTTAGCTTTATTTTTGTATTAATTTTCCCTAGTGTTACTTAATTACATTTTTATTGTAATGGTGCCCTAATGAAGAGAAGTAAACAATTCATATTGTTAATATCTTTGTTCTATTTTGAATAATTGACATTTTAGCATTATTTTTGAAAGAAGTAACTGAGAGGGTTAATGCTTTTGTCATTTTAAGCTTGTGGATAATACTGCCCCTGGTGGTGATACAAAAATACAAGTCAAATCAATGAGGAAAAGATCACACCACAAGATCTGTTTGCACCTTTCCCTAATCCACACATCTTAGCTTTTTCATTATTAAAGGATATTCTGCATGATATTTGTGGATAGAAGTTGTAAAAGCTGTTTTTGTTTTGAAAAGTTAGAAAATGGTTCTCAATTAATCTTAATCTGATTTGCAGTTGTTAAGACAAGTCCACATTACATTATCTATGTCTTGCAAGGAAATTTGATTCTGTACTTAGTGGTTATACATTAGGAAACTTTGTTCAAACTTAAGAAAAAGTGAAAATCTAAAGAAATGAAGACAAATGTTACAGCATGCAATACAGAATTATTCCTGTGGGTGTCTCTTTTCCCCTGTGATTACTTAAAACTATGCAAAAATGCGCATTAAGTGGACAAAGTACAAAAGAAACTCTATTTTCAAATGGCACAATTTGAAAATGGGTTGAACTTCCAAAATAAATTGAAGCTATTAAATGAAACGTAAACATACAAAGACTCTCAGTTAAGGGAAATCTGTGGTGTTTAATTTTTTTTTGATAATTGCATTTTATTCTTTCTCAATTTCAACTTTTAATATCGCCATACATGTTGCAAATAGATGTTAACTTCTGTAATAAAAGTGTAGAATGATGAAACTGATAATTTGCATGTTTGGGACTTCAATGTTGCTGGACTGGTGGATTTTCTGGGAACTCTAGACCAGTAAGCCTAACATCTGTGCTAAATTAGTTATTGAAGGGGATCTTGAGGGATAAGATATGCACATATTTGGAAAGACATGAGTTGATTTGGGATGGTCAACGCAGAGTTTGCATGGGAGATGATGTCTCACAAACCTGAAATGATCAAGAACATCAATTAGGGCAGGGTAGTAAATGTAGTCTCTATGGACTTCAGTAAAGCCTTTTGATAAGGTTCCACATGGTGGCAGCTCGGGAAAGTGAGATTGCATTGGATCTAGGGAGAGTTAGCTCATTGGATACAGAATTAACTTAATGGTAGGAAGCAACGGGTAAGAGTGGAATGTTGTTTTTCACTTTGGAGGCCTGTGACTAGTGTTGGGACTGGGCTCGTTGTTGTTTGTCTTCTCCATCAACAATTTGGAGGAGACTGACAAAGGCATGGTTAGTAATTTGCAGATAACACAAAAATAGGTGGTATCTTGGACAGTAAAGAAGGTTATTGAGAATTACAGCAGGATCTTGATCAGCTGGGTGAGGTGAGGAATGGCAGATGGAGTTTAATTCAGATAAGTGTGAAGTATTGAATTTTGGTAAGTCAAACCAGGGTAGGACTTTCACGGTGAATGGTAGGGCCTTGGGGAGTGCTGTAGATCAGAGGGACTTGTGAGTACAAGTATATGCTTTTCTGAAAGTGGATTTGCAGGTAGAGAGGGTGGTGTACGAGGTCTTTGGCACGCTGGCCTTCGTCAGTTAGGGCACTGAGTATATAAGTTGGGATGTTATGTTGCAGTTGTACAAAACATTGGTAAGGCCACCTTTGGAATTTTGTGTTCAGTTTTGGTTTCCTTGCTATCGGAAAGAAGCTAGAAAGAGTACAGAAGAGATGTTGCCAGGACTTGAGGGACTGGGTTATTGGGAGAGGTCATGGAGCACTACAGCATAGAAACAGGCTCTTCGGCCCATGCAGTCCATTCCAGCCTGATTTTCTGCCTAGTCCCATCTACTGGCACCCAGACCATAGCCCTCCACACCTCTCTCATCCATGCACCTATTCAAACTTCTCTTAAATGTTACAATTGAACCTGCATCCACCACATCCGCCAGCAGCTCATTCCATACTTGCATCACCCTCCTGAGTGAAGTGGCTTCCCCTCAGATTCCCCTTAAATATTTTACCTTTCACCCTAAAT
>JARFYF010000094.1:65778360-65792771 GCA_030265395.1 Rhina ancylostomus | reverse complement strand
CCAACGTTTTATACAACTGCAACATAACATCCCAACTCCTGTACTCAATGCCCTGATTTATGAAGGCCAGTGTGCCAAAGGCTCTTTACCACCCTATTTGATGCCACCTTCAAGGAATCATCGATCTGTATTCTCAGGTTCAACCACATATCTCAGTGCCCAACCATACACTGTGCAAGTCTTACCCTGATTTGTCCTTCCAAAGTGCATCACCTCACACTTGCCTGCATTAAATTCCATCTGCTACTTTTTCAGTTCATTTTCCCAGCTGGTCCAGAGCACACCGCAAGCTCTTATAGCCTTCCTCACTGTCCACTGCACCCCCAATCTTGGTATCATCCACAAATTTGCTGATCCAGTTTACCACATTATCATCTAAATCATTAATAAAGATGATAAACAACAATGGGCCCAGCACTGATCCTTGCGATACACCACTGGTCACATGAGTCCAATCAGAGAGGCAACCATGTACTACACTTTGACTTCTCCCACTAAGCCAACGTTAAATCCAGTCGATTACTTCATCCTGAATGCCAAGCGACTTAACCTTCTGGACCAGCCTCCCAGGCCAGACTTTGCCATAAGCCTTGCTAAAGTCCACGTAGACAACATCCAATGCCTTCCCTTGATCAACCTTCCTGGTTACCTCCTCAAAACTCTATAAGGTTGGTTAGACATGACCTGCCATGCACAAAGCCATGTTGACTATCACTAATCAGACCCTGTCTATCCAAATACTTATATATCCTGCCCCTCAGAATACCTTCCAATAATTTACCCATGACTGACGTCAGGCTCACTGGCCTAAAATTTCCTGGCTTATTCTTAGAGCCTTTCTTAAACAACGGAACAACATTAGCTGTCCTCTGTCACCTCACCCATGATGAAGGATGTTCTAAATATCTCTGCCTGGGCCCCTGCAATTTCTGCACTAGCCTCCCACAATGTCTGAGAGAATGCCTCGTCAGGCCCTGGGGATTTATTCCCCATCGCCCCAAATTCACCTCTGGACAGTAAGCACCTCGTCTTCCATAATCAGGATATGGTCTATGACCTCACTACTTTTTCCTCAGTTCAATAGACTGTGTCTGTGTCTCGAGTAAATACAGGATCAAAAAATTCATTTAAGATCTCCCCCACGTCTTTCTGCTCCATACATAGATGACCATGCTGATTTTCAAGACTACCAATGTGTCCCTTACTATCCTTTTTGCTCTTGCTGTAGAAACCCTTCAGATTCTCTTTCACCTTATCTGCTAGAGCAGCCTCGTGTCCACTTTTAGCCCTCCTAATTTCTCACTTGTGTTCTCTTGCATTGCTTATACTCAAGTGCTTCATTTGACCCAACTGCCTATACCTGATATGTGCTTCCTCCTTTTTCTTTATCAAGGCCTCAATATCCCTTGATAACCAAGATTCACTTAAACTGTTAGCTTTGCCTTTTGTTCTAACAGGAATATACAGATTCTGTACTCTCCATAATTTTTACTTTTGAAGGGGAGGCTAACACTTTATTCCTTGGAGTATAGGAGACGAAGGGGTAACCTTATAGAAGTGTATAACATCATGAGCGGCTTAGATAGGGTGAATGCACACAGTTCTATTCTCAGTGTTGGGGAGTCAAGAACTACAGAGCATAGGTTTAAGGTGAGAGGGGAGAAATTTAATAGGAATCTAAGAGGCAGCTTTTTCACCCAGAGGATAGTCTGTATGTGGATTGAGCTGTCAGAGGAAGTGGTTGAGGCAGGTATAATATCAACATTTAAAAGACAGTTGGACAAGTACATGGATAGGAAAGTTTTAGAGGTATATGAGTCAAATACAGGGAAATGGGACTAGCTTAGATGGGCAAGTTGGTCCTTATGGACGAGTTGGGCTGAAGGCCCTGTTTCTGTGCAGTGTGACTCTATTTTCTAGACTTTTGATTGTTATTCCCTCTTAATGCCCCAATACACTTTAAATTCACTTTTTATTTGGATGTTACACAATGTTGTACTAAATTCCCTGCTGAACCCTGTTAAGTTTAAAGGGTGTGCAGAAGTGCCCCATTGACTTTCAGGACAGCACTGGAATCGGGGCAGTGGTGAGTTTAGGAAAGTGAGGGATGGGGGCCCCGGTGAGTTTCAGGGGGCCATGGGCAACATACCTTGTGAACTAGTTGCCAAACCATCAGGATTTCCCAAATAGTCGTATAGCAGATTATTGGAGTTTTGCTATGTTTTAATCATAAATATTTAATTAATACATCAATAATTGAAGATGTGTCTGATTTTGAGATTAAGAATTGCTCCCATTTTATTATTTATAAGTAATTGATCTGGGAAGGAATGTTTCATTTTTAGTATTTTTCTTATCCTTCAAAGCTGGTATTATTACATCAATTTCAGTTTTAATTTGTGGTCATCAAAGATAAAATTTTGATTTGCATGAAAGCATTTATGGCCAAGATGGGAAAATCAAGGAGAGAACTGTAGATTCCCAAGAAATCAGAAATAAAAGCAGAAAATGCTTGAAACAACAGATCATGCTGTTTGCAGGTCAGCATAGTGGCACAACTAGTAGGCCTGCTGCCTCAACTCCAGAGATTTGGGTTCAGTCCTGACCTCTGGTTTCTGTCTTTGTTATCCCAATGACCACATGGGCTTCTGCTGAGTACTCCAGTTTCTTTCCGCATCTCAAAGGTTTGTGGGTTGATGGGGTAATTCACAACTCTGAATTGCTCTTAGTGAGTAGGAGAGTGGTAGAATATGGGGGTAATGATAGGAGTGTGGGAAGAGTTAAATATGATTTGTGTAGGATAAGTGTAAATGGATGCTTGATGGTTGGAATGGACCCAGTGGGCTGATGGGCCTGTTTCAGTGCTGTGATGACCGAGCACATGCAAACAATTAAAGTTTCAGGTCTAAGACCCTTCATCAGGATTTGGAAAGAGAGAACCTAAGTTAGCTGTAAGTTGCAAAGGCAATAGGGAAGGGAATGGGTAGGACAAAGGGAATATCTCTAATACCGTGAGGCAAGGGTTGGTATGCGATATTCTGTTGATGAAGAATTTGAATTGGTTCAGCAGAACTGCATCTCTTAAATTTTCAAGATATAGGAGTAGACTAAAATTAAAAATGTCCAGAAACTGTCATATACTGTGAGAAGTTTGGCAATTGTGAAAAAGAGATTCTTTCAAGTATGGTTTTCTAATGCTTCTCACTTGTTTTTAGAATTTGCCCAAATATGTCTTTCATAAAGACCAAGCAAGAAAAGGAAGGAGAAAATACTTTCCACATAATCAAATTAATTGAAAGATTGCACAAAAACAAGAGGAAAAAATTTCAGGACTCTAGCCCAGATTTGTGTGCAGCAACAGTGCTGAAGAGATGATCACTCCAGAGATACCAGTGTTACAGTAAGTATATAAATCATTGATATTCAGAACATTGAAGCAGTTATTGCAAGAATATCTGTTTGGAAAATGAAGGATGACTGATGTTTTCTGAAACTTGGATAAAATTATGAATTGGAATATTTTCTGTAACAAAAAACTTCATGCAATATTTTTGTTTTACAGGTTGCCTCAAATTTCCTGAAGATTGTTGTTACATGATTAATATTTCAAATTTTACAACTGTCCAAAATATTGCAATGAAATTAATTGAAAAAACCAAGTTGATATATTCTAGTTGTAAAATTAATATTGGTACATGTAGTTGGCGTGTCTGGCTTCATCCATATTCATATTGACAAATCTGACCTATGCACAGAATTGTTCTTACATGTGTTTTTGTGATTTATTTTCTGTTCTGCATATCTTAAAACAGATACATCAGTTCTCTTGTATTGCATGTAAAATGCAAAGTACAATTTAACTTGAGTTGGGTGCAAAGGCTATCAGTGTTGGTTTTGATATTTAATCACTCTGATACTGGACAAGATATTTACAGTCTGACTAGTTATTTGACTGAAGCAGGATTACTTTACACTGATCCAGAAAGTATTTTGAAAATTACCAAGATAATTCTGCATACAAAATAGTAGCACATGGTTCCTTGGGTCTCCATTGCCATTTAATAATTCAATTTCACATTCTGGCTTACAGGTGGTAAAAAATTTTATCCTTTATGAAGCATCTTATCCACCTCTGTCTTAAAAACATTCAAAGGCTCTCTTCCACTGCCCTTTGAGAAAGAAAGTTCAAAAGACTCTCTGCCCTCATGAGAGGGGAAAAAAATTTGTCTCATTTGAGTTGAATGGGGGATTGATTACTTGAAAGCAGTGACCCCGGTTCTGGATTCTCCAACACAAAGAAACACCCCGTCCACATCCACCCTGTCGAGCTCCAACAGGATCTTCTGTTTCAGTCAAGTCCCTTCTAACTTTACTGAACTTCAGCGGATGCAAGCCTAGCCTATGCCATCATATTAACAACTTTCCTTAAAGATACCAATACTGTACATAGCACTCCAGATATGGTCTCACCAGTGCCCCATTTTTGTTTTCAATTCTCCAAGCAATAAGCCATAAAGTTCTGTTAGCTTACCTGATTACTTGTTGTATCTGTGTGGTGGCCTTTTGCAAATCATGCACCACAGTAGCCAGATCCCCCTCTATTTCGGGGCACTGCAATCTCACCATTTAGATGTTTTGTCTTAAAACAAGATGCTGCCAAAATGAGCAGTTTCTCATTTTTCCACTTAGTTTTCCATTTGCTAGATCTTTGCTCACTCACTTAACCTGTCTAGCTTCATTATGCCCTTTTCACAACTTACGTTACCTTTTTGTCATCAGCAAATTTAGCAATTATGCTTCAATACATTCATCCAAATCATTTATCTAAATTGTAACTAAAAATGTGATGCCTGCCACAGATCCCAGTGGCACACTGCTGGTTGCTGCTTGCCAACTACAAAAAGACCAATTTGTGTCTAGACCTTCTGCTTCCTGATGGTCAGTCTTTCATCTATTCCAATGTGTTACCTTTACACCATGAGCTTTAAAGTTCTGTAATAAACTTTGATGTGGCACACCCTTATCAAATGCTTTTTAGAAATCTAAGTATGTTATTCCACTGCATCCTTTTTGGGAAAGCATACCAAATCACACATTATTACTTCCTGTGACACCAATAAGTTGGTCAAACATGATTTAACTTTCACAAAACTATGTTGACTTTGATCACCAAGAACTTCTTTAAGTGTCACACCATAATGTCTTCAATAGCTGCTGACATTTTCCTATGACAGATACTGAACTAATTGTCATTCAGTTTCCTGTTTTTTTTCTCTCTCTCATTTTGAATAAAGGAGGAACATGCTATTTTCCTATCTAAATCTTGATTTTCACTGGTGTTTTTGCTCTAATAGGTAAAAATTCCAAAAATTAAAAGGTAACTGAAGTACTGTGTAAACTTAGTACTCCTGACCCTGTAGAGCCTTTTTTCTTTAAATGCTATGAGAAAATTGCTTTTTAATGGCCCCTTCATCAAATGATGTGAATAATCAGTTTGCTGTTTGAAATAAGTAAGATGAACATATTCTGCTTATGCTAGCCAAGGAGGAATCCCCTTGAGTGCATCATCTTGCTCTGATGTATTCAGTGCATTGATTGTTGTCTGGCAATTTATGAAAATTTTATTCTTTTTAAATAAAAATGTTTGAAAGTGGGCAAATTATGTTAATGCAAGGGTAAGAACAGAACAAGCTTGTAAGCATTGCTTGCATTGATATTATTTGATCATGTTTCCTTCCTTGCTTTATTGCTCCATTTTCCATGTTATTTCTTTTTATGGGTTTCCACAGTGGAATCCTTAAGTGCAGTTTTTTCCCATTGTATTTTTGCTGAAGTTCAGCACAGGATGCATCGAGGAATAACTAATCAACATTTGCTGTGTTTTGCCCTTATATATTCTTTGCAGCAATTTTTATATCTGATAATTTAAACTACTGTGGCAGCTACAATATTATGCTCATCATCCAAATGTGTTTGGCATTTTCAAGTCTCTTATTTTGTATGGCAATTACTTAAAAAGACATGAGACAGAATATGCATGCTATAGTTCTTTAGCTTTAAATATCTGCACTGTATAATAAATCTGTGCTTCATTCCAAAAAGCTTTTATTTTCTGGAAAAAAAAACCTATTCCTTGGTGTCAATGATTTAGATTTTTGTTGTTTGTGAGAATACAGAAGGAATTGAACAATAATTTTAAGATTGCTTAGTATTTTTAATTATGTTGTGATCTTTTCAGGGAGTCAACCAATGAAACAACCATTCATTCTGATGTTACTGGTGAATTCGATGACCCAGAAGTGAAAGGGCGGAAACGTAGAGCTCGCGGTCCTGGCAGGCCACCAGTATGAACTTTTTAAGTATCGACATTATTGTGTCTTTTAAAGCAGCATGTTAGTGTACTCTGCATAATGGCATGTCCAGACCAAAGTGGAAAATTCTGAATTTTAAAGCACCAAAATAATGCAGTTTGGTATAAAGGCAGAGCATTACATGCAAAAATGAAGCACTATATTTTTGATAAGCTTCACTAAATTTGTCAGCATTCATTGTTTTCTTCATTTTACATTCCAGTTGTTTTCCCTGTTTTATCAACTTAACGGAATAATTCATTTGTCCTTAACATCTTGGTTCATTGCAGTATCATTTCTCCATTAATGGTAGTCTGATAATGGACCTGAAATGTTGATTTTGATTTCTCTCCCCACTGATGCTGTATGACTTCCTGTATATTCTGACATTATATGTTTGTGTTTATAATTGATAGTAATCTTGAAGAGCTGGTATAATTTTGGAAATCAAACTGTAGGTTCTGGAAAACTAAAATAAAAACTAAAGTTGCTAGAAAAATTCAGCAGGTCAGGCAGCATCTGCAGAAAGAAGAATAGTTAATGTTTCAGTTCTAATGAAAGGTCAAGGACTTGAAATCGTTTAATTTTGGATTTGCTCAGCAGGTGGTGTTATCAGTTCATATTCTGATTGTTGGGTTTTGAGGTTTACTGCTAGCTTGGTGTCCTTTCTCACTGAGGAAGTCAGAAATCCCTAAGAAATTTCTGTCTTGGTGTATAGAATTAAACAACTATAGTTCATATGGTCTTTGTGAAATTTTAGGCTCTGATAGCAGTGACCTTTTCGGTACTGTTAAGGTGGTCAATTTTAACTGTCCTATTAGTGCAAGTAACTGTGTATTTAGAATCCACAATTGGAGAAGTAGCTAGAGAAAAGGAAGAGGAGTCTGGAAAATATTTTGTTTTAATTGCAGGTAACACTAAAATAGCTGGTATAGTGGACATGATGGTTATCAAAAATTACAGAGGGATCTCGATCAGCTGAGTAAGTGAGCTGAGGAATGACAAATGGAGTTCAATTCAGATAAGTACAAAGTGTTGCATTTTGGAATGTCAAATTCAGGTCAGACTTTCTCAGTGAATGGCAAGGCCCTGGGGGCTGTGGCAGAACAGAGGGACCTTGGAGTACAAGTACATGTTCAATGAAAGTGGAGTCACAGGGAGACAGTGGTGAAGAAGGCTTGTCTCAGAGGTCAGAGGTTTGAGGATAAAAGTTGAGAGGTCATGGTGTGGTTATAAAGGACTAGTGAGGCTGCACTTGAAGTATTGTGTTCGGTTTTAGTCGCTCTGCTATAGGGAAGATGGAAAGAGTGCAGAAAGGATTTAGAAGGATGTTGCCAGGACTTGAGGGACTGAGTTATAGGGAGTGGTTGAACAGGTTAGGTCTTGGAGTGTGGGAGACTGAGAAATGATCTTACAGAGGTGCATAAAATCATGAGGGCATACATAGGGTGAATGCACTCAGTCTTTTTCCAAGATTGAGGAATCATGAAACTAGAGGGCATAGGTTCATGAGGGAAAAGATTTAATAGGAACTTGAGGCAATTTTTTTCAACATAGAATGTAGTGTGTATGTGGTATGGGCTGCCAAAGGAAGTGATTGAGGCAGATGTAATAACAACATTTAAAAGACAGTTTCACAAGTACATTTGGAAGGTTTAGAAGGTTATGGGCCAAATGCTGGCAAATAGGACTAGCTTGGATGGGGCATAGTGGTCGGCATGGACCAATTGGGCTGAAGGGCCTGTTTCCGTGTGACTATAACTCTCTGAACTTTGCAGATGCAATTTTTAATTTGTTGAAATATTATACAAAGGCACACCAGTCACTGAGGCTTAATTAGCTGGCAAGGCTGTAGAAGTTGGTTTATATCTGACTGGTTTAATATTGTAACAATATGCTTTCAAATTTGTGCCTGGATTAATTAAATGAAATTATCATTATTATTCTGAAGACTACTTATACAAGGATGTGGCAATTTTAATAAATTATTGTTTCAAGATCATTGTACCAATGGTCTTTGAATATATTTTGTAAAATATTAATAATTTTGGAGCTTGGCAAAATTTCTTGCATTGTGAATGTATCCCATTTGACATTTTTTACAAAAAGAAGCACCTTGTATTTCCCAGACTGCTAAGAAGGCAAGACGTACTCCAGGAGAAAAAAGTCGTCTTAGCGCAGGTGGTAGAGCAAATCAGGGAAGAGCTAATGGTCACCATCAGCAAAATGGCGAAGTTGAACCAGTCACGCTGTTCGAAGTGGTAAAAATGGGAAAGAGTGCCATGCAGGTAAATGGAGTATCATGTAGTTATTGTGATGTCCTCATGGAGACAGTAAACCATTCCTGTGCATTCCTGAAGTTCCTAATTGTGCAACAGCAGAAAAACAATCTGTATGTCTAATTGAGTTCTGACTTATTCATTTACTGAGTTTTCTGGTTAGGCTGCAAAGGATGAAAATGAGTATTCCTTGGTTTCCAGGAGCCATTCTTGTTATTAGAAATCTGTTTTTTAAAAGAAGCAAAGCTTTTAAATGTGGGGCCAGAATATCTGACCAGCTCTTCATCAGCTTTCTGCCTGTGTGAGATGATTGCCATGCATGCTATTCAGTAATATTGATAAACTCGCAACAGAGGACTTCTGTGTTGCATTAGTCTTGTCAGTGCACATGGTAGTTCATGTGACTGGCGCTCAGACACACATCCTTCCCAAAAGCTTGTTTTAAATTTGTATGATGTCTGACAATAATTGACAACTTTTGTTTGTGCTGAATCTTTCAGACTGTACAAATACAAGCATTATTTACAGCAGTTCAGATCAGTCATCTCCCAAAAGACAATTTTTTAAATCAATCCTATTGTATACTGGAAAATTTAAATTGTCTCATGGAGTCCTTTAATGGAAGTTATACTTAATTTCTTATTTCTCTCTCTTCCCCTTTGGTTGACAACCTTTATGCTAATTTTTAAGTTATTCTTTATTTTTACAAAACAAAAGTTATATTATCACACTGGTCGCTACCAATAGCAGTGAAATGTTTGACAGTTAATATTCCTTGGATGTTGCTAAACTCAAAACTCAGTTGAATGGTAGAGTTCTACCTTTGGAAGTATCTTGTTTTAAATTGAGAATCAAGTTACCAGAAGTCATTTTTTGTAACATTGTATTTAATTTGTAGACAAGATTGTACATTAGCTGATGACTGAGCGAAAGCATAAGATGCACTATTCACTGCCCTTTGGTTGGACAGTGAAGGCTGCAATGTCTTTGACCTACTGAATCCTTGACCATGTTGGAGTTGGCGTTTTCTTTTCTCGAATCCATGCCAGAAGTCACATGACTGGTCATTGTATACATCAATTTTGTCATTGTTCAATGCACTCCCTCACTCCCCCAAGAAAAAAATATCTAGCCTTGATATTTGAATTCCCTTTGCTAATGTAAAGCAATGTAGGAATATATCGTGATTCTTTTTGGGTGAGTTTGTTGATGGTGGTCTTAAAAACCAAAGAATACTGAAGACTAAAGTAACATGAAGCTAAACAAGATGTCTAACAAATAAAAACAAATGCCCTCAGAATTAAGTAGAAATCTATCCAATTTTGTAGTTTTAAATGAAACAAGCCTATCGTGCTCAATTTACCTGATCTCAACTGCATGCAATTACCACGTGTTCTGACTTTTATTTGAATGGATTTTGCCATTACTCGGGAATGGTGCAGAATAAAAATGCAGTGATCTATACTAATGTTAATGAGTGATATGCTGATATAATGTTCAGGATGGTTTACTGCATTAACATGAACATACTACCCATTTTTAAAGTCAAATCTTGTGTTTTAACACCAATGAGATAAAAACATCAATGCTAAATAAAATAGTTCTGTGGTTTTCAGTCAGATAGCACTGAAATTTTGCTTGTTTTTATCTGTTTCTGAAATTTAATCTGTTATGATATATGGTAATATTAAAAGTGGCATCAGGGAAGATGGACACAACACTATGAATGGAAAGGGGAAAAAGTCAATTTAAAAAAAAGTTTTGCTTTTCTATTACTTGTTCATGTGATTCTATTAAATTTTACGTAGTTGTCTGGACAGCTATTTAGAAAAGGAATGCTGTATTGTGCTGAGAAGCTTTTTAAATAGTCATAGAGCATGAAAGCAAGCCAGCAGGTTCATGCTGACTAAGATGCACATCTTGGCTAGTCCCATTTACCTGTGTTTGGCCCATATCCCTCTAAACCTTTCCTATGTGTGAGCCTGTCCAAGTGTCTTTTAAATGTTGATATATCTGGCTCAATCATTTTCTCTAGCAGCTCCTTCCATATGTGGACCACCCTCTGGGCGAACAAGTTGTCCCTGAGGTTCCTATTAAATCTCTCCCCTCATGTTAAACCTACACCCTCTAGTTCTTGATACCCCATCCCTGGGGGGGAGAGAAAAAACTGTGTGCATTCTAAATCCCTTATGGTTTTATACATCTCTGTAAGATCACCCCTCATTCTCCTACACTAATTTGCAGTAGAGGGAATGCAACAATAATGAAATTTTGTTGAAGTCTATAACAGTATAAATGTAATTGAAAGTCTGAGCCAAGGTACAATGGATAAATTATGTGGTGTAATATTGCAAAATATATTAATCGATATTTACAGCTCAATATAGCAGCTGATGATCTGGCTTGAATGTAGTCTGTTCCTCAACAATTAGCTGTCAATCTCTAAATGTTTTCCCCTTCACTTCAGAGGTGAACAAGACAAAGAACCAATAAGAGAACCCTCTGATGCAAGCTTCCCTGTCAAAGAATGTATAAAAAAAAGACACAATTGTTTTCACAGTGCATTTTCAGCTGAGGTATATTTTTTTTTACTGTGAAACTGCACTATTTTTACTTTGATCATTATAAATAGTCCAGTTTCAGAACATTTAACTTTGTTTTATATTATTTAGATAATCAGATTTGTCTAAGAAAACATTTAGCTCCAATAAACCTAGTTTCTACATTTATTAAGAGTTTCAGATAAGTTAAACAATGGCTGGATGGTTTGTGTTTATAATCTCATTTGCAAGGAGCTTGCAGAATTGTTCCACTACCCCCACCCAGGTCTCCATCTGTCCAAGACCTCCCACTGCTTAGCGATCCAGCTGCAGTGAAAACATTTTGCAGTCTGGATCACTGCCATGAGGCTGGGAGACTCCTTAGTTTCACTGTTGAGGGACTAGTGAGGAAGCACTTAAAACGTCATCTCAGCAAGTGTGGAGCAACTCCGCTGGTTGATGAGTTATGCATTCTGGTCCATGGCTAATATCGAGGATGCAGAAGAAACAAAATAGTTATAACTTGGTGAACTTGTCCAGTTTTTTTCACTGAGGGTTCGCCAATTTTGAATCGTGAATGTGCTAAATTTGTATTAGTGAAGTTGTACTGGTATCTTTGCCTGCGACCTTTTCGACAGCGCTGGAGAATTTTAGAAATGGCGTATTATTTGCTGTGGCATGAAATTTAAGATAACTGATTTTTGAAGTCCTTGGGTTAGTGAGGTTTGAATCTCAGTCAAGGAAAGTTGCAAGCAGAAAGATGGGGAAAGTCTAAAAATTAATATCTTGTGCTGAAAATAGTTGGTTCTGAGGACCCAAAAATAAAACGCATGATATGCTGCAGTTCTATATTTTGCACTGGGAAGTCTTCATTTCTGAACAACATGCACCATGTAGTTGTAATGATGAAGTTCTATAGAAACTTTGTAGTTCCTGACTCGGTATTCAATATGTTTGTGTATGTGTAATATAAAAAGTTAAAATATCTTGTATGATTTGGAGCCTGGAGCTCAGATGGTTGTATGAATTTGTAAATGCACCAATGTACATAGGAGGAAAAATATTATATGAGAACAGATCAAATATGGCCAGATGTTGCGTTTCACTCAAATGCATAAGTGCAGAAAATTTTTTCCTGAGAATAGTAATGTGAAGTCTTTTCCAGTGAGTGGTCATACAGTTGGTTATAGGTTGTTAAATGCTGTAAAGACATAATCTAAGGTTTATTCAACTTGTGTAATTTGACAATAATAATATTGCTTTTCCATAGTCTGTGGTTGATGACTGGATAGAATCATACAAACAAGACAGGGATATCGCACTTTTGGACTTGATCAACTTTTTCATCCAGTGCTCAGGATGTAAAGGTAAATCTAAAAGCCTTTGAAGTATTCTCTGAAGTGTTGTTATATCTCCACTATTAAACATTAGCTCCATCAGATAATTTTTTAAAATTTGGTTTTCATTAAAACTAAGCAACATTTTTACACTGATACTTTATCAGAAGCTATCTACTTTTTAAGGGAAATATAACTGAAAATATCTAATTAATGATTTCTTAGAGGACTCAGAATCAAGGAATCAAACAGCATGGAAACAGGCCATTCAGCCCACTATCCATGCCAATCAGTGGGCACCTTTCCGTGTTAACCCAATCACTCAGTCCTTGGTCCTTAGCACTCTATTCCTAAGCAATTCAGGTGCTCATCCAGACACTTAGATGCTATCAGTGATCCAGTTTCAACCACTCTCTCAGACAGTGCATTCCAGGTGAAAAACACTATGATGCTAGAGGAACTCAGCAGGCCAGACAGCATCCATGGAGAAAAGCAGGCAGTCAACGTTTTGGGTCAGGACCTTTCTTCAGGACTGAAGATAGGAAAAGGGGAAGCCCAGTATAAAGGAGGGGAAAGCAGTGGAGTGATAGGTGGACAAAAGAGGGATGGACACAAGGTGGTGAAAGGTAGATGCAGGTAAGAGATAATGATAGGCAGGCGTGGGGATGGGGAAGAGGGGAGTGCAGATCCACTGGGGATATCTGGCATGTCTGAAATGGAGTGGGAGGGGGAATTGAAGTGACTGGCAATGGGGAGATGCAGATCGTGGTTAAGGATGGAGCACAGGTGTTCTGCGAAATGGTCACCTAGTCTGCGTTTGGTCTCGCCAGTGTAGAGGAGGCCACACTTGGAGCACCGAATGTAGTAGATGATATTAGGGAGGTGCATGTAAATTGTCTCACCTGAAAGGACTGTTTGGGTCCCTGGTTGGAGGTGATGGAGGTGGTGTAGGGGCAGGTGTTAAGCCATAGGTTCCATCTGCCTGGTTCCGTCTGCCCATCATCCTTCACCTTTACTTGGTCCACCAATCACCTACTGGCCTCTGTCACACCTCTCCCATTTATACTGGTTATCTTCCATCTCCACCCTCAGCCCTGCTGCAGGGTTTTGACCCAAAGCATTGACAATTCCTCCCCCCCACCCCACGGATGCCACTCAACCCAGTGAGTTCCTCCAGCATAGTTTGTTGCTCCTTGTTTAAATCCTCAGAATTTCCCTTATTGAGTGATATTTTCCATTGTTTTTAAAGAAAATATCTTCTAACAGTCAAAGCCTTGTAACCGTAGTGCCTCACCATGAAGGTGCCTCAACATGTAGGGCTAAACTTAACTATGCTGATTGATCAAAGGAGAATGAATCAAAAATATGTTTGCTTCATTGGTTTGGTAGGTAGAACTATCTATCAATAACCACCATCATAAAAACAAAAAAATCAAAACTACTCAAAGTGTTCTTAAAGTTGCCATTCATTTACAAAGTAATGCAAAACAAATGGCTCAATTTAGGCAACTCCTTGACCTCCTCACACACTGAGCTACATGTATAAAACCACAATAAAAGTGTTAAACACAGATCATTCTGAAAAACAGTTTTGCACTGGTCTAAGTAATAACAGAGGGGTGCATTGATGAAGAGACTTTTTGAAATGACACTGCAGGCCATCTGCAGGTTACAAACACCCAACTTATGGACACCTGAGCTCCCATAATATTATTACATTTAAAAGTGCTTCGTACACACATATGCTTGTTCCTATGAACTGCAGAATTAGTTTCCGCACACTCTCCATTTGTAATTGTTTTTTCTTATCAGTCTTGTGTGTTTTTGTTGCTATTCATTACAATATTGTGGAGGTATGGTTAACATATTGGGTGATTTTGTGTATTTTCCGATTTGTGGACAAAT
>JARFYF010000094.1:65753580-65767354 GCA_030265395.1 Rhina ancylostomus | reverse complement strand
CATGGTTCAAAATAAGATAAGGGAACATGCCAGAGTTTTAGTTTTCGTCCTTCAGAGGATAAAGCATGGATCACCAAATGGCAAAGTATTAATGTTAGTAGCAATGTTCACGTTGGTCTAAAGTGAGAGTGCTTCTAATTCAGAGGGTAATAGGTTAGAATAAGTGAGTGAAACAGAAGAATTGTTGTGGTTGAAGTGATGCCAATAAATTACTATGAAAAGATCCAGAATGGATAAGAAGTTAGAGGAATCCAGATGGATTGAGATGTCTGAAAAAACAAGGAATGCTCCACCATGGGGTAAAATCCTGACAAAAGCAAAATACAGGTACAGGAACTAAGGAAGAAGATTTCTATGTAAAGTTTGGCTCAATTCCTTGAGGTGGAAGAGTGAGGACTGAAGCTGACGTTTCTACTGAGGGCTGATCTTAAAGATCAAAGGGGATGGTGAAAAGAAACGAGATGAGAATAAAAGGGAGTGGTCAGAAGAAAGGATAAGGAGAAAAGATTCAGCTGAGTGTTTGTATCCAGCACCAGTTGAAGCTTGCAATCCTTGAGCTGAAAGATGAGAATTTTTTTATTAAAGTGCCTGATGAGATGTAGGATGAAAAGCAAAAGCAACAAGTTGATGCTGCTGAAGAGAAGATCAAGAAAGTGTTTGAGTATGGATCTAGTAATGATGCAAGAGCAATGATGTGAGGAACATTGAATATCTTGGTGATATCAGTGCTGGGTACAAGATACAAAATATGGAAATACAGTTTAAATCTACAGGGAATCAATTACAAGTGGAAATGGTCACTGGGGAGATAACAGTGTTGACTCTCCTTACCTTATTTATCCTTCACCTCAATTGACACTTCAAAAGGTTCTTTCAGCTGCCAAGGATTGCAGACTTCAAGAGGCGTTGAGCACAAAACTTGCAGCTGAATCTTTCTTTTCCATCCAGCACTTTTAACTTCATCTGTCCTATTTACATTTCCTGCAGTATTTTCACTAGCCCTTTTGATCTTGAATGATGAACTTTAGTTGAAATGGTAACTTCATCAGATATGCCTCCACCTCACTGAGCTTTGAGCTCAGAGTGACATTGAGATCATTTTTTTGTTGCCTTCATCCCTTGATTTTCTTTTGGACAGTATCTTCATCTCATAGTGGTGCCTTCCTTGCATATAAAGAGTTCTTGATCCACCTGAACTCCTTCCTCTGGCCACTTACCCTCTCTAGATCTTTTCATTGTAAACTTATTAGTGTCACTTTGACCACCTGAATTTTTACTCTTGGTCACTTATTTGAATTTACTGTTTTCTGAACTTGTAGCAATATGATAATTTAAGAAAACAAGCTTTGTTTTATTCCTGAAAAAAAACATTAAGAAGAAACAATGCTTTGAACATTAACAAGGTAAAAGAGACAGACTAAAGTCCTGACAGAGATGAAAGCAGAACTTCAAGGTTGAGCATTTCTCAAAGAGGGGTGTAATGACTTAAATAATACCAGAGTAAAATTTTGCAGATGCTGGAAGTCTGGAGAAAAGTAAGTGTTGTACCCAGTGGGTCAGGCAGTAGGGCTAGTAAAGCAACATTTCAGATCAATGACCTTCCAGCACAAGTAGAAAAAGTTAATCTTTTTTTTAAGATACAAGATAAAATTGTGGGAGAATAGAAGAGACGGTCTATAATTTACTAGAATAACAAAATATAATTCACCCATGGCAAGTGAGTTTTATATTATCATAGTCACAGAACAATACAGCACAGTTACAGTCCCAACAACTCCCACTGCCCACCCAGCAAGTCCTGATTTCCTGCATTTGGCCCATATCCCTCCAAGCCCTACCCTCCATGTACCTATCCAAGTGCTGCTTAAATTATACTATTTTTACCCACCTCAACCACTTGCTCTGGTAGCTCATTCCATATACTCACCACCCTCTGCATGAAAAAGTTGCCCCTCGGGTTCCTTTTAAATCTTTCCCCTCTCACCCGAAACCGATGCCACCTAGCTTTGGACTCCCCGGTGAAAAGACTGTTACCATCCACCTTATCTATGCCTTTTGTAATTTTAAACAATTCTATAAGGTTGCCCCTCACTCTCCTACATTCCAAGGAATAAAAACCTAGCCTGGCCAACCTCTTATTATAACTCAGGCCTTCTTGTCCTGGCAACATCCTCGTAAATCTTCTCTGCGCTCTTTCCAGTTTAACCACATCTTTCCTATAATAGGACAATCAAAACTGTACACAGTACTCCAAGTGTAGCCTCACCACTGGCTAATAAACTGTAACATAAAGTCCCAATATTATAATTGTTTTACCTGTGAATATATTCTAGTCAGGATTGATCTGCAGCCAATTACACATAATGAAATTTGTTTAATCTTTGAGTGTAGTTCTCAAAATTAGTTCTTTGTTTGACATTGCCATTTTTTATAGTTTTTGTATGTTGCCTGTTTACAAATGAAAATGGTTCAAACATATTTTGTAGGATAGTAGGATAAACTTTTAGTAATTAAAATGATGTGTGAGAGTTTAAAGTTGGATTGTATTCTTTCCTAGTGACGCAATTTCGGAGATACGAGCCATCTGTATTGAGGAAATAGGTGTGTGGATGAAGAGCTACAGTGATGCCTTCCTCAATGACAGTTATTTAAAGTATGTGGGATGGACATTACACGATCGGGTGAGAATTGTCATTCTGATTTGTATTTGAGATGAACAAAAGTTTTCTAGTTTCTGCTGTAGGTACTGTCACAGTGCCTGTACATTGAACTATACTTTGAAGAAGTACAGTTTCAGTTCTGGTGATTAAGTTTACTTGTGCTTCAATGAAGTGATGTTCTTATATTCTTGGCGATACAAATTAGAGGCATCTAATGGTGGCTAAAAGGACTGCATCACATTGTTGGTCCAGAATACTGACTAATTTCTGTATAAATTGCAACTAATGCAAGAGACTAACTTGGTTAGGAATATAGGAACACAAATAGGTTGTAGTTTTGAGTCTGTTTAACTAAATCTGGGCTGACCTGTGAACTGAATCCATTCATGCCTTTTTGTGATATCTGGTTAACCGAAGTTGATCATTTTGGAATTTCAAATTAATTCATACAGTATCAGTGTCAAAGTTATACAAAACTTTTCATGTAGAATTGTTCCCTGACTTTGCTTCTGAAAGTTATTCTAATTTTTCATGCGATTTCCCCTCATCATAGATGGCCTATCTGTTCCTAGCATTTCACCATTTAGAAATTAATCTTCATGGGTTCAAAGTATACAACCTCTTCCTTTCTTGCAGTATAATTTATGTATAATACAGTTTTGATGATTCACTTCATTTATTAATATCTCATTTTAGTTTTTATTCCCATCTACATTGCCTTTCTTTGTGTTTTTGGTCAACTTTGTCCCAAAATCTGGTAAATGCAGTGAATAATTGAGCCCTCTCCCACCTGCAGTAAATTACTGTACATTGTCTGTCATCAAATCCTGTTTTATGAGCTGTAAATGTTCAAGGAAGAAGTTATTCCATCTTTGAATATTGACTCTGTTGAAGAGCCTGCTTCTGTGCTATGTCACTGTATCTCTAACTGACGGTAGGCTAACTGGTCCATATTCTCTCTCTCACTTGTTTTTTAGTTGAAAGCTGTGGTTCCTGAATTGGGGAGAAACGATCACCAAATTACACATCTTGCCATTTGAAGAATTTGCATGTATTCACTTGGCTGAGTAAATTTGGCTTGGAGAAAATAGATTTTCAATTTTTATTCGCAGTGGATGTTAACGAAGAAGACTTCAGAAAGTTGAAATTGATTATACTTTTTGCTTTAAAATTTAATACAATTTAGTAGAGGTCATTGCCCCTTGCTATTGGTGTAAAGAAAACTACATTTTCAATTTAATTTCAGTTGATGAGGAAAAAAAGTGTTATGAATGTTAGATTTATTAGTTCTACAATTAAGGATTGCTTTTGACACATTTTCCTCAAATTAATGGTAAATTTTCATTAATGTAGATGGTTGATAAGAAAATCTGGATGGGAGAGAAGAGGCCATGTGGTATTCATGAGCATCTGAGAGATGGCAGGTTTTAGGGAAAGAAGTGGGGATAAATGGGAGTGACAGGATTGCTCTGAATGATGGCTTAGACTCGGGCTGAATGGCTTCCTGTAACATGGGAAAATGTGGAATAAAATTAGTATTAAAAATTGCTGGAAGTGCTCTGCAGGTCAGGCAGCATCTGTCGAAAGGGAAACAAGTTAACTTTTCAGATCTGGATGGGGCCTGACAAAGGGTTGTGGACCCAAAAGGTTAATGATTTTTTTCTTTCTGCAGATGCTGTCTCACCTGCTGAGTGTTTCCAGCATTTTCTGAATGTGTTTCATATTTTCAGTAACTGAAGTTTTTAATTTCTTGAGAAAAAACTTGGTCTATGTTTAAATAATTTTATGAACATGAAGATTTTTCAGTGTACTTGGTTCACACAGGCTTCACTAAAACTGTAAAATAATGGCAATGAAGTGTTTCCTGCATTCCACATATTTTGGGTATAACAAACCCCTAATTTTCAAGTTTAGCAGGTGCTTTCTCATTTGGTTTCTTCACAAGCATGAGAATACTTTGGATTCCTAATCACAAAAGTGTGATTCCATCCATTGACTAAACAGAAATAGCAGCAAATCTATAGTGATGTTGCTGTTGTTAGGCTCTTGGTATTCTTTTGCACGACCCTGCATTCTTTCGAATAAATTTTGTTAACATTTCTTGAAAGATGCGGAAAATGCCAGAGACAGTGCTTGCATTATTTTTTCCTCTGTTTTATTTTGTTTGCGTACAAGTTAATTAATTATGCTTTGTCTCATTTGCATTTAGCAAGGTGAGGTGAGGCTGAAATGTCTGAAAGCTTTGCAGTCGCTCTATACTAATAAGGAGCTCTTTCCAAAACTAGAACTCTTCACCAATCGGTTCAAGGTAACAAAATCCTTATTTAAGTGAACTGGAAGCTTGATAAACAAATAAGTATTAATATTTTGGCAGTTTGTACAATTAATATTTCATGAGTAATGATTAAAAATTTAAATCATGGGTTCTTGAATAGCTGCTGATGTCTCTTGCAGTGTAACATTGGGATATATGCAGTGTTTGTTCAGTTCAGACTTGCTGTAGAGTTGCATCTCCTGTACAATATTGCAAAGCTTTTAAAAAGATTAATTGGTGTCATAAAGTGATAAAAGTTTAGGTAGTTATGTAACTTTTGATTGTTATAATGCTGAGACACAAAAACACACCCAACTGTTTCCTTGATTAAAAATATCCCTAACCAGTAAATGTAGGGAAGTGTGCAGCAAAGAAGCAGTGTAACTTATTTTGTCCATCTAGCACCACTCTATTCAGATATGTTTAAGTGAAGTGCATGTAGAATATTTGCAAAATAGCATTGTTACCTGAAATAATCCTTAAAATTTCTTAGTGATTTTAATTACTGAGCTTTTGCTTAAAATTATTTCTATAGGATCGTATTGTGTCTATGACATTGGACAAAGAATATGATGTTGCTGTGGAAGCTATTCGATTGGTTACTTTGATATTGCAGTAAGTAGTTTTTATTCTTCCATTTTGCATTGATGCCCATTTTTTGAAGTTTTGACCATTAAATTGTCAACATCTAGGTCATTAAGTTCTTATTTTTATCTAAGCATCTGAACAAACATTTCCAAAAGTTGTTCTCTACAGAATGTTTTATATCTGTTGATTTTTTTACATGTTAACTCTGGGCCAGATTGTTTGTAACTTGGTCTGTGCCTTAACTCATTGATGAGTTCTGGGATGGATCAAGTGGTCAGATGCACTGGCATGTGACTTCCAGCATGTTCCTGATTTCTGCACTGCAATGTGCAGGCACAGAATTCAGGAGTGCATGTACTCACCAAAAGGACCTCATCAGCAATTCTTTTCTGAAATGCTGACAAAAGGTGCATATGTTTCGGTATTTGTGAGAATAGTTGTGATAATTCATATTGTTTTGATCTTCGTGAAACTCTGTATAGATTAATACGTTAATAGTGTTACAATTTTGTAACATATTTATTTGGTCTCCTTGGCTTTTCGATTGTTTTAGGGGAAGTGAGGAAGCATTGTCTAATGAAGATTGTGAGAATGTATATCACCTGGTATACTCTGCACACCGTCCTGTCGCTGTGGCAGCTGGGGAATTCCTAAACAAAAAGTAACATACTTGTACATCTTTATCCTTTATTACTTTTCAGTAAGACGTGATGTTGTATTCAAATAATTGAATGTAATCAGTGAAACGTAATTAAATGAGAGGACTTGGGTGGCAACTACTCAACATTTTCGTAATTTCAAGACAAGCACTTGAATCATAAAGGCTATGGACTAGGTGCAGGTAAATGGGATTGGTATAGATGAGTACTTAATGGTTGGTAGAGTGTGCATGGTGGGCTGAAGAGCCTGTTTCTGTGCTGAATAGCTATAAGTAATTATTTCATTCAAATTTATTGTTAAAGTAGAACCAGGTTGGAGTTTGTCAAATAACAGGCAGTGATTAATTTGAATAAGGTGGAAGAGATTCAGATATGAATTACAGCTAAGAACTGTTTTGCTGAAGTGAGGTTTTTCTAACTGTTTAAATGTTGTAAAAATGAATTTTCTTTCTCATTTGCAGTGTTGTTAAAATTAGCTACCTATATTTCAGTTTTGTTGGCACCCTGGTATGATGGTTCCACTTGTATGAGTCAGAAGGTCTCAGATTCAAATTCTGTGCATTTGGGGATGTTGACTTTCAGATGAAATATTAGGACATGGCCCCGTCCCACCTCTCTGGTGGCCATTAAAAAGGGTATGACACACTTTGAGGATCTCACTCTGACCCTGGTGTCCTGGTCGTTTTCTCAAACAAAATCACTAAAATGAAGTGTAAGCGTTATCTCATTGATGCTTGTGGAAGAACACAAACCAAACCTCAAAACCCATGAAATAAAATCAGAAAATATTGGAAAATACTCAACAAGTCAGGCAGCATCTGTGGAGAGTGAGAAAATAGTTCAGGTTGATCGATGTTTGTTACAAGCACAGCTATCTTGACTGTACCTGCTCCTACCCTGTAAGTACTCCATTCCAACCATCCAATTTTTCTGGCTCTGTCTTAGATGTTCTGATCATATCTCTGTCCCCGGGATGCATTTTCTCCCCCAAAGACTGGTTCACTTCCATGGTAGTTGACTGATCTCTCAACAGTGTCTGTTCCATTTCCAACATTTCTGATAATGGGTTTCCCCTTATCTTCCCCCACCAGCTTCCACATACAGTGGATCATCTTCTGTAATTCCCACACATTCAATGTGATGCCACCACCTGTTACATCTTACCCTCTTCCTTTATTTTCAGCATATTAAAGGGACCATTCTTTTCACTACCACCTGGTCATTCATCTATCTCCACCAGTATTTGTTCTGACTCACGATACCATCCCATGCAACTACAGACAATACAACACTTACACTTTTCCTTTCCCACTCTTCAGGGACCAAACAATCCCTTCAAGTGAAATGACTCATACACTTTCCCGTTTAGTCTACCGCACTTAGTGCTTACAATATGGTCTTCTCTGCCTTGGAGAAACTAAATACAGATTAGTTTGTTGCTTTGTTGAACACTTAGAGTCACTCTTGCAGATTGAATTTAAATTTCCAGTTCTTTGTCACTCTGACCTCTGTCTTTGGGCTTTTCCAATGTTCTTAGCTTGGAGAACAGCATTTTATCTTTCAGCCAAAAATATTATAGCCCTCAGGACTCGATATTAACTTTTACAAATGCTTGATTGACTGCAAAACATTTTGGGGCATCCTTGGATTGTGAAGCAAAAACAGAACATGTGCAAACAATAGGCTGAATTGCATCTTTTTAAGGAAAAACAAAGTTTCAGTTTGAATACCTTTCCTCATAAGTCTTTAATCTGAAACTTTATTTATATTTCCATAGATGCTACGTAACCTATTGAGTTTCAACAGCATTTTCTTTTTTTGTTTCAGATTCACAGCATCTGCAAGGTCTTTTGTATTTTCATTGATTGAGATTGTGGAAGGTGCTCTCTAAATTCATGTTTTACAATTGATTTTCTGTGGTAATTCAAGCATTTGCAATGTGAAAACAGTACAGTAGATGGCAGCACAGAGTAAAGCAAACATTGGTGATGTCCACTGGATGGCGACATTGAGTAAAAGCATTTAACAGAAAATATGAGCCAGGAACATTCTCTCGGATTTACAAGTGTTTCATATAGCTGATTTTAAAAGAATTTTGAAGTTCAAAAAGAAACGTGTTAAATAGTGAAAGTGCAGAGTCAACAGACATTAGCTATTTTAAGCACATTAAGTAAAGTATATTCTGCTGCATGACTAATCTTGTCATCTGAAATTACTTGTAAATTCACTGGTAAATCTGAGTTTAATTTATTTAACTTGGCTTCAAACCAACTGAAGTGATAATTGCATAAGACACAAGTTTTCTATGGTGCATCATTTACCTTGTTTTTTTTCTACCCTAATGTGTAATGGATATTGTTTTGTCAATTATTACAGGTATGCTTTGAGAGGTTTTAGTGGATCTTTCTGTCACCTTTCCATCTCCCATAGCTCCAAATGCACATTAAAACGAGTCCATGTAAAGGCTAATTTAGTCTATGAATTGAGGAAACATGTTTTTGCTGTTCAAGATGATATGGTTTTAATTGCTTCTTTAACAGGCATAAACTACATGATATCAAAACTTTTAATTTGTAGATTGTTCAGCAGACATGATCCACAAGCAGAAGAAGCCTACGCTAAGAGCAGAGGAAGGCATAGTGCAAATGGAAATCTTATTAAAATGTTGGTACTTTTCTTCCTAGAGAGTGAGGTAAGGATCAGATGTCATAGAATGGAAAATTTGGCACGAAAGTCTTCTATCAATAGAAGGGCAAACAGATAAGATGAAATAACCAAAGAAAAGTAGTTTAGAGCTGTGTTTATACTTTGCTTCACTCATAAGTGGATAACATGGAGATGTTGATACCTTCTTAGCTGGTGCATGGGGATTTTGGGATCAGCCAACAAAAGGGCAAAGGGTATCTGAAATGAAATGAATAAAGAGGGGATGGTACCAAAAGATAAATGCATACAATAAAGGAAGGGTAATTGAGTCCACAAGTTTGTCCTAATATCAGGCCTACTGATGCTTTGTAAATGCAGAAAAATTAGTATTATTGGATTTAACGGTTTTTGAATGTTTACTTCAAAAGCTATAGAATCTACCACATCTCATGATGTCTGACATTCACTTCATGAATAAAAAACTTGCAGAGAAATGTTTTTGTTTTTATACTGCAGATAGGAAACAGACGTGTCCAGTGTTTCTGTCTCATTTGCATTTATAAATTTATAGATTTTTTGATTTAATGAGTTTCATAACATCTTATGAAAGAGTGAAACATTAAACACTTAATTTTGTTTGTGTTTAAAACTTGTGCAGTTTGGTCTGTCTTTGCCCCATTTTGCTGCTTAACTTAAAAAAAAATCTAATGTAGCAGTGAAATATGGGAACTCTTGTTTTCTACTTGGCCTCTCCCCCACCAGCTAAGATCTACCCAGATTGGATTCTACTTTCAAGAGCTGTACTGAAAAGGCCGTGGGGCAATTCCAATCTTAAGTTGCAGTGCCATGGAGAGAGGAGCCTTCATGAAGGTGTTGTTTGAGGTGTGAGCCCTGGGCACAGCTCAAGAAGCAAGATTTCACCAGCTGGGGATACTTCAGTGTAACCTTTCAGCAGGTGGTTAGCTGCATGAGGATACTAAATGTGGCACTCATACCGGTTCTGAAAGACAAACAATGAATCCTTCACCATGCATTCAATCCTTATGTCCTTAGTCTTGATGTCGTCACTTTGCTTAGAAGGTTCATTGAAGGGAGAAAAGGTTGGATAGCAAGGATATCCATGGCACCTGGGCAAGTATGTGAAGCATTAAAGCCAAGCTGGGGGCAGACAAGAATGGCAGTGTCATCCACCTAACATTGTGCCCAAGGTGAGGTAATCTAATATTACAAGTTGCAGCTACCTGATTTACCAGCATCAGCCAGAGCGTGCTAAAGCTGTAGTGAGCCAGGGCATGAAGTGGCCTCTTGAACTCTGGGAGCAACAGTGTGGACCGTGAGGCACCCCAGTTCCTGGGAATCCATGATGTATCATAAAGTCTCTGGTATCCCAGCTCCAAGAATCCAGGACAGCACTGTGAAGAGCTGGTTATCCCACCTCTGGGAATCTGGGACAGTGGTGTGAAGAATGGGGGATCCCAGCTCTGGGAAACCAGGACAGCAATGTCAAGAGTGAAGTATGCCATATCCGGGAATCCAGGATAGCAACACGAGGAGCGGGGTTCTTCAGCTTTGAAAATCTGGGATGTACCATAAAGAGTGAGACATCCCAGCTCTGGGGATCCAGGACAGCACCATGAAGAGCTGATTATCCCAGCTCTGGGAATCCAGGACAGGACCATGAAGAGCAATGTATTTGAGCTCCAGAAATCTGGGAGCAGCACCATGAACAGTGAGACACCCCAGCTCTAGGAAATTGAGAGCAACACTCTTCTCGTGTGAGGTTTCCCAGCTTCAGAAATCTGGGAGCCCCACCATGAAGCATAACATATCCCAGCTCTGGAAATAGGGTACAGCACCATGAACAGTGAGCTCCTTCAGTTCCAGGAATCTGGGAGTAGCATTAGAATAAAGAAAGTTGGTGATATACTTCGGTATATTTTGACTTGAAACTTGTTGGAACTTGATGGAGAAGGGCCACCGTTTAGGGCCCTCCTGCCATTGTACACCAATTCATTAAAAATCTGCAGTGAAATCCCATGAGTTACCTGTTTGAGAACTGTAAATGAATACTGACTGACAACATATTCATGTTTTGTAAGAGGAATAATGTGACTTTTTCTTTGAAATAGATCTGCTATCTAATTCAGTAATTCAATCTAATTAATTGCTTTTGTTTTCCAATTTACATTTCAGTTGCATGAACATGCAGCTTATCTGGTGGATAGTCTGTGGGAAAGTTCCCAGGAACTTCTGAAAGATTGGGAATGTATGGTAGAACTGCTTCTGGAAGAACCTATACAAGGAGAGGAAGGTAAATTCAGGAACCTTAATGTACGAGTCCATGTGGGCTTTATAGAGTATGTAAATATATGCAAAATATCAAGCATTGTAAGAGGTACAAGATATCTATCAGTCACATGTAGATTGAAACACAGTGAAATGCATCTTTTGTGTAGTGTTCTGGGGGCAGCCTGCAAGTGTCGCCACGCTTCCGGCACCAATGTAGCATGCCCACAACTTCCTAACATGTAGGTCTTTGGAATGTGGGAGGAAACTGGAGCCTCTGGAGGAAACTCATGCAGAGACAGGGAGAACATACAAACTCCTTACAGACAGCAGCCGGAATTGAACTCGGGCCGCTGGCGTTGTAATAGCTTTGTGCTAACTGTTACACTAGTGGTGTCCTGAATTTTACAGTAGCATAACAATTTCAAACTCTGTTCATCTGACACTTTAAAAGAAATGCTTGGCCATGCCATGTATTGAGATACAAAAACAAGAAGTCCTTCATTTATAATTCTGAGAGATGCACATGGCAGAGTGCAGCAGTCCAAATAATAATTAACTTGCTGAGATTGACTTCCCAATGTTTGATCTCTGATGACATGTTTACCTTCAAATTTTGCTATAATTACTTAAGTCACATTAGTGCAAATTCAACATGGAAGAGTACACAATGGACTAACCAGCTGGGAAACAGCCAGCAAATGCTGTACAGTATGTTGAAAGGGTAATAATTTTATAAAACGGAAGTTTTATTTGCTGGTAATACATTTTTACTTGGTGTCAATATTATTAACCAGAACATTTTGTAATGTTGAATTTGCTTGATCTTTGCTAGGTATGACTGACAGGCAGGAGACTGCACTTATCGAGCTAATGGTGTGTACAATTCGCCAAGCTGCAGAGGCGCATCCTCCAGTCGGAAGAGGAACTGGCAAAAGGGTAAGAGAAACAGTTGCATTATCAGGTTCATGTTTTCTGTTTAGTTCATGGAAAATATTTCTATTATTTTTCAAAAGTCAATACCAAATACAGTTTCATTATTAATATTGAGTAGTGGCCATATTTAAAAGTAAAACAAAACTACATTTCAGTTGTAATTAATAATCAGAACTCTGCAGTATAAATACAAGTTAAGTCATTTTATTTGAATAATCACAATTGAGAGGAAAGGATTATGCAAGTAAGAACTATGTTAGTTAATTTTTTCATTCCAGATATATGCATCATAGTTTGATGTTCTCTAGATAAATTGAATATTCACTTGAATCACAACCTTGAAGATGAACAATGGCGCGCATCTCCATCCATTCCCAGAAGCTCTGCAAGGGCATTTGTTGTTTTCTTCTAAATTGCAATTTCTCAATTTAACATGGTTTTCATCATTTTTGAGATATACAAAATGATACGATATCTGAACAAACTTGTCCAGATCATTTTTTTTAAAAGGAAGCTGTAATCCATTCTGCCACAGCCACTTAGTTGAACATAAACTGTTCCTAAAAGATAACATTTGCAATGTTGCAATACAATTTCTCTCCAGGTGTTGACTGCAAAGGAGAGAAAAACACAAATAGATGACCGGACTAAATTGACAGAACAGTTCATTGTAGCACTTCCTATGCTGCTGGGAAAGGTAACATTTTTCTGTCTTGTTTTGAACACTTGGATGATGAATAAGATGCTATAAGAGATTACATGTGATGTTGGGATGTGCATTTTACTAACTTTAGATACTACTGTGTTCCAGTATTCAGCCGATTCTGAGAAAGTGGCAAATTTATTGCAAATCCCTCAGTACTTCGACCTGGAGCTTTATAGTACTGGAAGAATGGAAAAGGTAAAGGATGACTGGAATTATTGTATAGTACATTATATTTCTATATTATCTCAGAATCACACATTAAATAATACCTGCCTGTGAGTGACTTACAAGGCAGAAATTCCATCTCTAAATTCAGGTAAGATGTCAAAAGTTGAATGTGAACCTAGAATATTTCACTTGTTTTCTTGAGCTCAATACCTTCAACTATATTCTGTTTGCTACTCCTGTTGATGTTGTTTTAGCACCAGTGTGAAAATATTACTCTCAAGTAACTACTTTGTACTGATGGGCACAGAGCTTAACTCCAGTATATTTCAAAATATGGTCTTGTATTAGATTTTTATTTCCATTATTAAAACAATAAGTATGGACAGTTCAAAGAAATGTTGCCATTTACTTTAAATGAAGCTCAGCACACTAAGTTGATGTTTGTGAGCTCAAAGTGAATTTTCTGTGCCAAACTTTAAATAAAGTAAACAGCAGACAATGTGTTTGAAAACTGTATTTGGGGTGAACATCTTGGAGAAAAAAATGTTCAATCCCTGAACTGCAAGTGCAGCTGTTCTCTAAATCAGTAAATACTGTTTAGAATAATTGAAGTAATTTCTAACCCAAATTGTCCCATTTATCCAGCTGGAGATGCTTTGGGTTATGTTCTGAAAACTAATGTAATAGTGTTCCACATTGGATCTTCAGCTGGAAGTGACAGGATGTAATTTCACTTTTGAACCACAGGAGCACTGTAGAGTCTAGATAGTTAGCATCAGAGAGGGACTTGCATATCATAATACCATATGTT
>JARFYF010000094.1:65730254-65743999 GCA_030265395.1 Rhina ancylostomus | reverse complement strand
ATAAACTGGTGGGCTGACCGCACTATTTAAAATCCCATTTCCCTTGCATTTGTTTAGCAAAGTGAAATACAGGCTTATAAAGACTGAGTTGTATAGATTTTGTTTGCATTTACTCTTTAGCAGAAATTATTTTCAACAAAAATAAATGAACTTTGTGATAAATCCAGCTAAAAGTGATAATAAACAATGTAACTTTAAGATGAAATGTAAATTCTTACATGTTCAAGATTTCATTTTGTTTTCAGGCATTCATGTTGCTTTGTGATCTCCTGATGATATTCAGTCACCAGTTGACAACTGGTGGCAGGGATGGACTCAAACCCCTTGTTTACAACCCAGACACTGGGCTACAATCGGAGTTACTCAGCTTTGTAATGGATCATGTATTTATTGATCAAGATGAGGAGAACCAGAGTATGGGTGAGAATGTCTATGGGAAATTAAAGTTCTTCGTTCAGTTAAAATAGATAAGTTGATTAAGGATGTTCGCTGCTTCATGTACTCATATCAATGTCATTTATGGAAAACTTCACTCTCTCTGATCTAAATTATTTGTGGGTATCAGATTTTTTAAATTTTTGAGTGGTTACCACCATCAACCACCAATCAATCACTTAACATTTCAGACATTCAGTAATCACATTTAATAACATCAGGTGGATGGATAAATTACAACTGATTTAAAGTGAGTTAGTTTTAATTTCGGAATAGCTTGTAATGCTGCACTGTTAACTGTTTAGCTCCACAACGACCCCCCTCCCCCCTGCCCCTAGCGTGTGTGAGTAGCAGCAGTTATAATAAGGCTATTTTGATATGGCACAGATGAGAATAAAATGTAAATTTTAAACATACTTCACTCCTTTTTGTGTTCAGAGGGAGATGAGGAAGATGAAGCCAATAAGATTGAAGCTCTCCACAAAAGAAGAAACCTCCTGGCAGGATTTTGCAAGCTTATAATTTATGATGTTGTGGATATGAATGCTGCTGCAGACATTTTCAAGCACTATATGAAGGTAATTTTAAGGAGTGTTTTTTCAAATTAGAATTAAATACCATGATGTTGGAATTAAGTTAACCTTTATTATTGCATGCAGTTCAATTTTNNNTTAGATTTACTGGAGCAGGAACCTGACACCTCTTGTCTGAAAACAGTGATACTAATGGCCTTCTGAATTGAGCTCAACTATTTCAGCACAGACAGAGAATAAAATATGTGACCACGTGGGTGTATGACTTAGCAGTACGTTTAGGCTTTGCCTTTACACAATAGACTCTGTCTTTGTGTCTCTAATTGTCATTAATATGAACAGCACCTTGATCTGTGGAGTACGGTATTTCGCACCCATGCATGCTGTAAGTGTATATGGAAGTGACAATAAACTGATTGAGTCTGACGTAAGGGGAGCACAGAAATTTTGTTTTGGCAGGCTAACTACAATTTATGCGAACTGTATTACATTGGCAGCTCAACCTAGGAACGTTATACTGTGTGCCTCAGTTGAATTAATTGATGGTTTATTGAAATTTTTTTCCTGAATAAGTATTGATAAAAATGAAGGAAGCATACAAAAGGAAACAGCTCTCATGTTTATGTATCTTTTAAAACCAGTATTACAATGACTATGGAGACATCATAAAAGAGACATTGAGTAAAACCAGACAAATCGACAAAATTCAATGTGCCAAGACACTTATTCTCAGCTTACAGCAGGTGAGGAATTTATTTTAGTCAATGAAAATTTTTAAAATAAGTTCAATAAAATGCTAACTTTCACTCATTTTGTCTTAGCTCTTCAATGAGCTTGTCCAGGAACAAGGCCCTAACCTTGACAGATCATCAGCCCACGTCAGTGGTATTAAAGAGCTTGCTCGACGGTTTGCTCTTACATTTGGTCTGGATCAAATCAAGACCAGGGAAGCTGTTGCCACCTTACACAAGTGAGTAGCAGCAGAGCTAATAAGTCCTTTAACTACCAACATCGCACTTCACTGAAAAACTGTCAGAGTTGACATTTTGATGCCATTTGTAACAGTTTTTTTTATGCATTATACTATAATCTTTGTCCCCTTCATTCTGATTGACCAGTGAAAAAAGTTGTCTTTAAAATCTTGCATAATGCAAAGACTTACTGGATTTCCCCTAGATGTTGATTTTGGAGCCTTTCTTCATTGCCTGTTGAATCTCTCATCTCTTGTTGAATCCTTTTTCCCACTTAATGATGCAATATCTTATGATGCATGTATGCCAAACGTGCATTGTGTGAATGATTTCTTTATATTCATTTCAGCTACTTTCAAAACCTTGAACTCAATTTGATTTTTCCCAATGATTTTTTTTTATTTATCCACACTATCGCTTTAAAATATCCGGCTGCACCACACAAACTTTTCCTTCATTTTTGAATTTTGCTGTGTAAGGCATACCACTCTGTGGCTCTTTTTCCCCAAACTATATTGTAGACATTTTGGGAAATAGGCATTGGTTGAAAAGCAGAAATGTCCCTTAAGTTGTTAAGAGTTGTTTTCGGTTAATTTCTTAGACTGGTTTTAGTTATTGCAAAACTGATCTTGCACAGCTTCTCTAAAAGCTATTTGTCTGTTCTCACAACAGGGATGGTATAGAGTTTGCTTTTAAGTATCCAAACCAAAATGGACCAGACTATCCTCCATCAAATCTTGCTTTCCTTGAAATTCTGAGTGAATTCTCATCTAAGCTTCTGCGACAAGACAAAAAAACTGTGTAAGTAAAATGTTGTTAAATAACTTTCTAAACCATTCAATATACTTGTTTCAATTGTTTTGTTTTTATTAGGACAAAGGTGGCACAAATGCATTGTTAGAATTTTTCTTATTTTTAGTAATACCAGGGGCTATGTGTTCAAATGTTGCATAGTATTTCTATGGAAAATGGGTATGTAATAGCAAAAACAAATTTTTCAGATGCTATTTAGTTGTCTGTTCAGTTATTACAGTCATGCCTTTGGTTTCTACAGGCATGCATACCTGGAGAAATTCATGTCTGAACAAATGATGGAGCGAAGAGAGGATATCTGGCTGCCCCTGATCTCCTATCGCAATTCATTGCTGACTGGAGGTGAAGATGACAGAATGTCAGTGATCAGTGGAGGCAGCAGCAGTAAAGCTTCTACAATACGTAGTAAGAAAGGGCGTCCACCTCACAGCAAGAGGCGAACTGAAGGTAAGTAACAAAGCCATTCAGTTTTGGCACCCTTAAGCAAATTACGGAGAAACTTCACTCACTGTTAAAATGTTTAAAGCAGTGTTTTTTAAATATAACTAAACCAATTGTAGATGGGAATCATGCCTGACAAAGTTAAGAATTTGTTGTGAAATTTGCAAAAGAAAAATGAGTGGATATTCTGTGCACTTGTTCTCATAAGATGCTGAATTAGATCCTAAACAGGGATTTTTTGTTTAAAATAGTGTGTGCAAACATGTATGTGGTGGCTGGAAGAACTGGGAGATGGCTGAAAGAATGCAAGAGAGCAGTAACTAGTGGATAATACTAACTGTCTGCCAAGGATCACTGTTTGAACTGTTAATTTTAGTATTCACAAATGAAAAATGATTGCAGAAAATGCTGCAAATAAACAACAGATAAGGTAGTATCCATGGGGAATGAGACAGAATTAACATCTAACTTCCATAACATTTCATTAGAACTGGAGAGAAATAGGAATAAGGAAGTTTTAAAATGTAGGTAAAGTGTAAAAGGGAAGGAGAGAGAGAGAGCATAAAGGTCTGTGAAAGGATGGAAGATGGGAATAATTCCCTATGCAAGGGAGAAGGATGGGTAATGGGATAAGTAGAAATACAAAAGATGTGAAGTGAGATAATGAGGATAGGAATAACAGCTGATGTATTGCAGTAAAATGTGAGAGAATGCTAGAAATACTCATCAAATATGTGATGAGCACATGCAGCATATGTGGAGCTAATGGGCAGGATCATGTTTCATGGTTGCCCCTGTGTTGTACCCTGTGGTCACACTAACCTTTTAACAGACTGGCGTCAAAGGTCCTTCTGGCACCACTGCCTCATTTGTGCTGTCAGAAGGCCTTTTCTGTGTCTCCAACTGTCTAATAATCGAGATATTTGGGGGGGAAAAAGTTGAAAAAACGTCTAATTTTTTAAAAATTTATTTAAAAGCATAGTGAACTGTTGTTACCTAATCAAAAACACAAATTACAGTGAAATAAAGCAAAAATAAATGTTAACATTTCCTCAATTTTTAAATGAATATCTGTGACCCCAAATGAATGCAAGATATGCTGACAAGTGTAAAGCTGAGGGGCTAGATACTAAGTCAGTGTGGCTCATTGCTCAACAACATTCGGCATTCCAACCAACATTTAAGGTCAATGACCTATCGTGGTTCCAATGAACTCCTATGGAGGGAATAAAATATCTGTTGAAAATCTGCTGCACTTTTAATATTAGATACTCAAATACCTTCAAGTTCATTGGAGCTTCAATACATTTCACAAATGCTGATGAAGCTTCAGCATTTAACATTTGAATGTTGAACATTTAACATTGAAATGGCCTGTTCAACATCAGTTTTCTTGTATACCATTTTGTAGAAGCAGCATGTAAAACAGTCTTGTAGATCAAAAAGAATTTGGTTTGTTTTGCAGATTACAGTATTAGCTTCTTCCTGCCAAAGCAATAGATGTTGGGAGCTCACTGCATAAGAACAGGCCAAAGACAGCCTAAGTTTGCGTGCCTGATTGCTTTCAAAATAACAAGTTTAGTGATTTTTACAGTGAGAACCAAATCGAATCCTGTTTTGGTTGCCTCATGTCTCCAGCCACACATTCATTGTGACGTAGCCTACTAACACTTTGTTAGCTCCTGCATGAAGAATCAGTCAGTACTAGAACAAAGTATTTGAGGGTATCTGCAAAACTTTGGATCAGCTTTAGGTGAGTTGATAACATAAAGAAGATTTCTAGAAACTTTTATATCTTTTCCAACTACACCTCATCAGTAAAGACCTCTTGAATTATTCGATAAATTTCTTCCAAAATATTAGTTTAGCATAGGACAAGTCAGAAACCAAATACAGCAATAATGATTTTATTCCTTTACAGCGTTATGTACTTTTACTTGTTTTTGTAGAAGAGAGTGTGGATAGTACGTGGATGAACAGGAATGATACCATTCAGACTCCAGCAGTTATGCATGCTCCACAGTTAACTTCTACAGTCATGCGGGAAAACCCTCGGCAAGCAGCAGAACATAGTATGGAAGATCAGGAATCTGAACGTGGATCAGAATCAGATTTTGTGCAGAAGTGAGTGAATAGTTTGTAGAAATTCATGAATGGCATTAAATGCTAAATGATTAAATCCAGTACTTTGTGGGCCAGTTCATGTTTTCAACAACATGAATACCTTTTGATATTTCTTGTTTTCTGTCACCAGCAGATTCTTTTATCTGTTTAGAATCTTAAAGACTTATTTTTTGAAGTGAAACCTTTCCTGTTTAGCCCTCAGATGCAAATGACCTGGTTGGGCCAGCACAAGCTGGAGGAGGCACACCGAAAAGACAGAGTGGCCATGAACTACATGAAAGCAAGAGGTGGTGTAAGGCAACCAGTGTAAGTTCATGAAGTGCACTGAAGTGCAAAATTTTGGAATTTTGTTGTCAAGATGAGATTGTGCTGATATCAAATTAATTGTGATACTGTGTTGCAATAACTATTGAAGCACTTGCATTTTGAACTTTTAGATTAAGATTTTAATGAAATTCTGGTCTGACGTGGAAGAAGTATTTTTAGATTGTGATTTTACACCAGTAACTGTTTATTTAACATGATCAAGTGTGGATTTTCTAAAGAAATGGTATCTTAAAGGTACACTTATCGTTGCTGGAAAAGTGCTGGCAAATTGTTCCTTGAGAAGAAGTCCATGTGTATAATCTCTATAAAACAAGTGGCTCCCAAACAGATTAAGCTTAAGTATAACCAGCTTGAGTACCTGTCAATTGAAGATGCTTGGCTCTGAATGTCATCTGTTCTAAAAATGCATGATAAATACGGTGTGCTGCATGGTCCTTCCGACCAAGGGTGAAGAACAATACTGTGAACTTTGTCAGTTACTGAACCTACCAGTCACCATAGCATTTCAGGTAACTTTAGATACCTACAAGGTTTTTATTTTTTCTGCTTGTAGAAGCTGTGGTATGAAGAGCACCATTAAAGAGAAATGCAACAAAAAATGTGGAGGTTATACAGTTATGTTTCTGAGAAGAGTTATGATTTTGAGTTGAGACATTTGATTTAATTCAGTAGTCAAATTTGTTTCTCCTTGTGTTTTATATTTGCAACCGTTATAGGAATTCACCTAGTCTCAAGGCAAATATCGATAAGGTGTGTGGTATTAAATATCACAATGGTTCAAAGTCAGAGGGTATCATTTGAGTGGAATCTTAAGGATAATTACAATATGTTTTTTCCAGCAAACTTTTTCAGACTGCTATCAAACTGAATCTAAAAAGGAACAGTTCTACATTTTTGAGTATTTAATTTTCTTTGTCTCCTTGTACAGCCGCAGTCACAGTTTAATGGAAGATGATGCAGAACCAATTTTTGAAGATGTAATGATGTCATCGAGAGGTCAGTTGGAGGATATGAATGAAGAATTTGAAGACACTATGGTTATTGATCTGGTTAGTGCTCATTTATATATTTAAAAGTGATCTGTATTTAATAATAAGGGAAGAACTTCACCTTGATAATAGTCCTATTGACAGTTTAGTTGAGCATAAACTAAATGTTAACATACAATGAGGTATATTAATTTATAATTTGCTTTTGATGTGAAGCTATATCAGTGATTTTTGATTAATTTTATATCTTATGGGCAGCTTATAATAACTATATAAATATTTTTGTTCTTGCCAGATAATGAAAGTTTTAATTGATTCATTGTCTAATAGAAATTGTACCAATTAACTTGTTGTTATAAAATAAAACAGAGAATAATGAAAATACTCAGCAGGTCAGGCAATATCTATGGAGATAAAAACAATTAATATCTTTTGTCTGTGACTGAAATAACTCTTTTTCTCACTACAGATGCTGCCTGAGCTGAGTATTTCCATAATGATTTATTTTTATTACACATTTCCACCATCTGTTTTTTGCTTTTGCTTTTTGACCACTTGAAGTTTAGCTTACAAATTCATTAGAATTGGCCAATTTAAGAGATTTGTGCTTATAATTTTGCTCATGATACACTGTCACACATTGGGAACAAAGGAAACATTACTTCGATCTAAATGGATAGTGGGATTGATATCAAAATATCCTCATTGCTACAATGTTAGGATTATTGCACTAATATTTTCAGTGTTCTTGAAGGAAATATGTTATAGCTGTAGTAAAAGCTATGTTTGTCAATAGGACACTTCCGTCTGTTTCTTAGCCAGTTTTGGCTGTTAAACATTGGGATTGCACACGTTTACTTTAAATGAATTAAGAAATTGCATTACTTGAATAAGTGAGTAAGCTTATCAGAATAGCTACAATGCCAGAATCAGTTAATTTTGTTTTCTGCTAATGAACGTGGATGACATCATACATACCAATCTATTGCCTGTGACTATGACAAAATAAAGACCAGATACTACATTCAATTTCCTGTTCTAATTTAATGTAATCTACAGGATGTTGAAAATCAAATATTAATGGAAATTGATCTTCAGTGTTTTGGGTCTGTAACATGGACCCATAATGTGCCATTACTCTTTCAAATAAGCTCAATATATATCCTACGACAGCTCACAGCTAATGCATTTTTAATCTCGGGGTCCTCAATTATATTTGGACTTGCATATTAAAGTTATTCAGTAGTTAGAGCAATAACTGAACTATGTTTACAGCCTCCATCACGAAACAGACGTGAACGAGCTGAACTCAGACCAGATTTCTTCGACTCCACTGCCATAATGGAAGACGATTCGGTATGTCTCAAAGAATACTTCAATCTATGATACCTGTTAAAACCCATGATGAATTCTTCTGAGTAGTTATGCCAGTACATAGCTAACAGCTGCAGTAAAGCATGAATCAGGAAAAAAACTAGGAATTGGAAATCATTTGTTATTCACACCACTTAACTAAACTAAAAACTTTGTTTTCTGATTTGGTGGTGAAATACAATTGCAGTCCTCAATAACAGATGTCTTGACAGTTAATTGTTGAAGTGTTATTTTCTTGTAACATTTATTTTAAATGTTAAAATAAAGTAGTTATATCTGTTTTATTGACTAATGCAATACACCTATAAAAAAATTATTGTAATAATCTGAAGAGGTATGACTACAAGAATCCAGACTTGTGGTTGGACCCTTGGGTAAATGACAAACTAATTTTCTACAATCAATTGTTTTTCAATACTTTATTTTTAAGTATGACGTAAGTCAGAATTATTCTCATCACTATTAAAATTTGAATAATGTAATTTATGTACATGATTTTTATTCTTAAGAGTTAAGTGATTTTTAAAGAAGGAATTATAAATATTTATTGCTTTGATTTGTTTCTATTTGGTTTTAAAAATGCACTTTTAAGTGTGAAACTAAGTTTTAAACATTTTCATGATGTTTTGTCACACACCATGGAGACCACCTGCCAACTTGATGTGCTCAATTCACTATGCAAAGTCAAAGTTGAATTTATTGTCGTATGCAGAGGTGCAATGAAATTAGTAAATTGGTTTATTATTGTTACTGAAGGTACAGTGGAAAAACTTGTCTTGAATATTGTCCATACAGATCAATTCATTGCAACAATGCATTGAGGTAGTACAAAGTATAATAACAGAGTGCAGAATGAAGTGTTAGAGTACAGAGAAAGTGCAGTGCTGGTGGACAGTAAGGTGCAAGATCACAATGAGATAGATTGTGAGGTCAAGAGTTCATCTTGGTCTACTAGGGAACCATTCAGTAGTCTTTAACAGTGGAATTGAAGCTGTACTTGAGCCTGGTGGTATGTGGTTTGGTATCCTCTGCCTGATGGGGGAGAGAGAAGACAGAATGTCCAGGGTGGGTGGGATCTTTGATTATGTCGGCTGCTTTACCGAGCACCAAGTGTGGACAGATTCGATGGAGGAGAGGCTGGTTTCTGTGATGTGCTGAGCTGTGTCCACAACTCTCTGCAGTTTCTTGCGGTCATGGGCAGAGCAGTTGTCATACCAAGCTGTGTTGCATCCGAATAGGATGCTTTCTATGGTGCATCAATTAAAAATGGGAGGGGGTGAAATGGGACATGCCAAATTTCTTCACCTCCCTGAGAAAGTAGAGACACTGGTGAGTTTTCTTGGCCATGGCATCAACGTGGTTGGACCAGGATAGGCTCTTCATGATGTTCACTCCAAGGAATTTGAAACCCTCAACCCTCTCGACCACAGTGTTGTTGATGTAAACAAGGGCATGTTCACCACCCCACTTCCTGAAATGGATGACCAGCTCTTTTGCTGACATTGAGGGAAAGGTTGTTATGATACCATATTACTAGGCTGTCTATCTCTTCCTTGTACTCCGACTCCTCATTATTTGAGATATGACCCAATTACGTGCAACAGCATTACAGGCACATATATAAGCAGCAATCACAAGAAAAACAGGTTGTACACAATTTTTACAAGAAAACACAATTAGAACAAAAAAGTTCATTTTAGTGCAAAGTAGTTTATCATGGTAATAATGTTACTAAACTGTAGTGATTAGGGTTTTTGCTGATTGGTTCAATAACTGAATGAATGAAGGGAATTAGATGTTCTTGAACCTGGTGGTGTGGGACTTCAGACTTCCATACCTCCTGCCTAATGGTAGCTGCGGAAAGATGGTATGGCCTGAATGCTGGGGATCTTTGATGATAAATGTTGTTGCCTTGAGGTAGCGCCTCTTGTAGATACCACCAATGGTGGGGAGGGATGTGCCTATGATGTATTGGGCAGAGTCCACTACTCTCTGCAGCTTCTTGTTTTCCTGTGCATTTGCTTTGCCTTACCAGCAAAGGACAGGACAATTAGTTATCCTGCATTGGAAGTTTATTACCAGTTCTTTATTATATGTTGTGAATTTATGAATGTGCATTTGCAAATTTAGTTTTTGCATTCGCCACATCTCATTTTTACATATGTATATGTTTTGAATTTGAATATTTTAGAAATATTCTGTACTGCTTAAGATTTATCTCCACCCTCAAATCTGACGAATGAATTTTGTTTTTCCCTTAGGGCTTTGGAATGCCTATGTTCTGAGAGACTGCTGGAAGTTTTATATTTTTAAGAACTCCATCGTCTAAAGAGAATCCAAGATCTAAATACTGTGACAGCAACTTTTAAACTAAATTTTACATATTCAAGATCTGATTTATTTTTTATCAAAGGATAAACTTGATGAAGATTTGATTATGATAAATGGGGAAGCATGAAGAAGGAAGCACTAATTGTCAGTTTCTAAGACAGATTATTCTTATGGACCGGAAAAAAAGTGGCAACTTCTTCGAAGAACTACCCCCCTTCTCCCCCACCACCCCCCCTTCCCCACTCCCAAAATTGATCTGACTCACAGACTGTACCACTGCTGAGGAGTGCTAACAGTAGGATTAAAAGAAATTATTATATATATCAACCAGGAATAAATTGTATTAAAATCATGAAGGCATATTTAAAAAGATAGGGTGCAACATACAGCAGATGACACCAAAAGTACAGAGATCCCTATGAGTTTTTGTAATTTTTTTCTGCTGTACAGTTTAATATAAAGAACTTTTGAGATCAGCAGTTTATGTTATGTTTTTTAATTCAAGCTTATAAATTTTTCAGAGGGCAGCAATGCTGAAAAACTAGGTTAGGAGCAAGGCAATTTTCTCACACTGGAGTTTGGTTTCTTTGTGGTACGCATTTATTTTCTTGGGGTGGGATGGGTAACTGGAAATCAATTGCAAAAAGTATATACAGTACATGTATAAATGGATAGTAGGTTCTGCGGGGGCTTTTTAGATATGTGAAGTATTGCTGCCGCAAAAACACAGGTAACAGAATAATCCAGAGATTTCCTTCCTTTTTATTACCAATGTCTTATGTGTATGTCTACAGCAAGCTACTTCTTTTCATAATAAAAGCTGCCTTATTTACTGTGAAAACTACTCATTAGCTGCTTTAAGTTTGACTTCAGAAAGTTGAGATGTGCACTCTTATCATAGTCCTGTGCATTTTGCTTTTGGTTTCAATGTTCAGAACACAACAGGTGAAGTTTAGAGGCTTTGGATAGCTTCTTAAAATTCTGTTGATGGTGAAATGTTCGTTATTAGACAACAATTATCAGTATGTTTTATTTACAAAAAGGTTGTATAAATCAATGCTGTACACTCCCAGAAGTGTAAAAATTAGGTTAAGAGCACATTTCATAGTAAAATTTTGATGCCCTTTTGCCCTTTATTCCAGATTTACTGTATACAGTAGTAAGGAATACCCACTTTTTTGACTTTCACAATTGTCTAAATGTACTTTTACAGATAATGTTAATTTTATACAGAAGAATTCAGTAATTGACTTTATGGAGGATTAACCCAATGTGCTAGAATATGTTCCATCTGTCTTGCTTCTGATTACTTACCTGCAGAATGGAAATTTTGTTTTAATGCCATTTTTTTACTGTCTAATCATAATATTTAAGATAATGTCAAAGACAAATTAATTTCATCAATTACAATTTTAACACTTTTGTCATAATTTAGGTCAATTGGCATTTCCAGTGTAGAAATTGACAATTTTACAATTGAAGTTTCACAAAATAAAACCTAATAAAAAAATCTTGTATGAAATGGTGGCAGAAAATATTTGAAGGCCTACTATAATAAATGAGCAGAAAATTGCATTACAAATTTTAACTTTTACTCACATATTAAAAGTAGATAAAACTTTAGATTTTAAATTCAATGATCACACATGTCATTTACTAATCTACCAACAAGTTACTTAGATGAACAGATTTTAAAGGTCTTGACTTTTTGGTAGTACTGGTAAGCAGTTGTGAAAATATGCAATTTTGGTTAATTTTGTACAGTTTTCAGACTAAATTGTCAATGATCTCAAAATAGTTCTGTGGACTGAGTGGCGCGATGATAGGTACTGCATGGTTACAACCATCTCTGCATCGACTTCGGCTGTGCAGTCAACTATTTAAATCTGAATTCTTCAGCAGTACTGTAGCAGAATGTGAAACGATGGTTTCATGTCTGGGTACCTCCTCGCTGGGCTTGAAATTGAGTTTGAAGTTAATAAGTTTTATATTTTGAGTGTTACCTTGATCGGTTTTATTAGTAATACTGTAAATTGTACATTTTCAGTATAAAATTTCTTTTTGTACATTTTAAAGCTGATGCTTCACCTTTCCTTTAATAAACTGTTTGAAAGAATTGGTTGTAGATTTTGAGTTCTTTGAAATGTTCATTTCTTGGTTTAGATTCTTTAATTTTCTATTTTTATTTACCATTTAAAACACAGTTTAAATGCAGTTAATGAAAGCCCCAGCTGCTGCGTCTTTTAATGATGATGGAGAATTATTCAAGAATGTCCACTGTTTTTGTTGAGAACTACCTGAATATACATAATGGGTAAAAGAGTATTGGTAATACAGCATTAAAATAGTTAACATTACAAGAATATGAAGAACACTATATACAGTAAGTATAGTGGCTCCTCTTCCTAAACCTGCACCATTACTCTCGAGCCACCTGCTTTTTCCCATTACCCCTCACCAACTTCATCCCATAAACACATCAAGTTCCACATGTATACTGACACCTTCCAGTTCTATTTCACCACCATTTCTCTTTACCCTTGAATTATCTCTAATTTGCTGTCCTTGTTTGACCTCCAAAATTTTCCAACAAAACCTGCTTTTTGATTTCCTTCACCATCCTCTTAACAGACTTCATTCCTTGTTCATCACTCCCATGCTTCTCCTTGACAACCATTTAAGGATGAACCAGTTCATCACAAAGATGATCTTCCAACTCGATATCTATTTTGTCATCAAGACTACCTACCTTCACCTAGATAATGCCACCTGACTGACCCTGCATTACTTAGTAGGCTGTTGAAATGCTTATCTTGAATTGACTATTTCAATGACCTCCTGATCACTCTTTCTACTTCTGCCCTGCATGAACCTAAGATCATCCAAAACTCAAACCCATTTTCTAAATTCCATCATGTCCTGTTCACACATTATTCCAATGTTTGCTAATCTACCATTTTTCTCTTTTCAACTACGTTTTCCTACACATACTAATTATTAAGTACTTTAAAATTCTTACCTTAAAAATCTCTAATGTGCATTATTTATGAAAGTGAAAACAGATATTTGAATAAGTTAAGGTGAAATAAATCACTTAATGCCTCTGTGCTAAATTAGAATATTAGCTTATTGTTGAATTTTCTCAGATCTGCAGCTTTATCAATTTGAATAAAACTAATTATGCTTAATATTCATACCATGTTTATGTACCGACCTCATAAAAAGATCAATAAAAGACCAACCTCTCCTTGCATGTCTTAAACCAATTTAGTGCAGCATACATTGTCATCTCTGCACCCCCATCCACAGTCGTATGTAATCTGTTACGAGCCAGCAACAAAAGAAACACACCAAGACATGTATAAGTGTTTAAAAACTACTTTATTAATAACTACTTATGATAATAA
>JARFYF010000094.1:65683938-65698013 GCA_030265395.1 Rhina ancylostomus | reverse complement strand
GTCTTTTAAGAGACTGTTGGATAGGTACATGGAGCTGAGAAAAATAGAGGGCCATGGGTAAGCCTAGTAATTTCTAGAGTAGGGACATGTTCGGGACAGCTTTGTGGGCCAAAAGGCCTGAATTGTGCTGTAGGTTTTTCTATGGTTCTATAAAACTCTTTATCCTTATTAAATCATGCATCATCTGAGAGCAAGTAATCCATGGCTCTGAATAAAAGGCTACTATTTGACAGTTAACTTTGTACTTACAAATGATTAAGCTAATCTTTGCAGGTAAAAATGTGTACATAGAACAAAAATAAACAGATTTTTTTTATTTTATTGGAAAGGGAACAAATATCATCTCCTTTCTCCTCCATTCCACCAGCATACAAAGCAAAATATAATTTAAAACAGAAAAGTACACAAAAATGAATTTTATCATCTCTGAAAAGACTTTCTTTGCACATTGCTAATCTCACCAGGAAAATATCAGCATAACCAGCCAAGGACTCCACACCTTCCTGAATTCGTGCTCCTCCAGAGTCATTCAGACCTATAACCGGAGCTCCCACCAAGAGAGCCTGATCCATAATCTAGAAAGTAAGCATATTGAGTTATCAAATTATGTTAAAATTAGTGGTCCAACATTTACATTCAATGGTTATATTTGAGCATCTTACTGAAGCTGGATGCATGCAATCTTAATAGGAGGCAATTCCTGAAGACCTTTTCTGTTTTTTTTTATAATTTGGGAAAGCCTAACCACACAAAACTTTTCAAAACCAATGTAAGGAAACATGCAGTAGCTACTTGCAGCAAGTAGATCTGGGCTATCTTGGAGTGGTGGTTGAGGACAGGAAGGAACAGCACAACAGGATATCTAAAGAATGAGGCCTAAATGATATCATATAATATACTGCCTTAATTTAACTGAAATGTTAGACCATACAACATTTGTACAAGTTGCAATGCTAAGTGTTATCGCTCAGTTTAAAAGATAACTATTTCTGTAGCTCATCTTGCCTGCAATTGTATATAGCTCCAGATCATACACAGAAAGTTCTCTCTTGATTTAAGGGCCTCAACAATGCAGAATACAACCTCCACACACTATTGGTTTACCTTGCAGATTTTCTGTGCGTGAGCTCCTGACAAACTTCCCCCAAAGACTGTAAAGTCCTGCCAAAAAAGAAATAAAACTGTAAGCACTGTAAATAATTTAAATGGCAAATGCACTTTTTTTTCCCCATAAAGTCAATTGGCTTTTAATGTTGTACAAAAATATAGATACTAGTGAAATTTCACCCACATTTAAAAAGCTTTTCAAAATACTTGCCTTTGTGCAGTAACAGAGAATGTCAGAAAAATACTTTCTAAACGAGTTAACTGCAACAACACCCTAAAGATGTCACTCAGGTACAATCAAGAGTTGATACCAACCAGATTACATTGTTTGAACAAAAAGGTAGGTTTTGAAGAGCGCTTAAAAGAGATAGAGACAGCCAGATATGGTTGGGCATGGGTTGGAGTCATGAATAATGGACCTTAAGAGTCTTGGTAGCTGAAAGCACAGCTGCCAGAGAGCAATTAAAATTGGAAACGAGCAAAACAACAGAATTAAAGGAGCACAGGTATCTCAGAATTATGGGACTAGAACAGGTTAAAGATTGGGAAGGGCAAATCTACAGCAAGATAAAAACAAGGATGAATTTTAAATTATACAGTAGAAAACACAGAAACAATGGGTCAAGAGTACATGGTAAAAATCAGAATACAGGCAGGAGTATTGATTGCATCACCTTGGGCTAATGGAGGATGAAACAAAGGAGGATGGCCAGAGGTACACTGGAATAGTTATGTCTAGAGGTAGATACAGCAAAGATTCAGCAGGGGAACTGAGGCATGGAAATGATTCACAGGGGGAAAATAACGTGGTCTTGGTGATGGCAAGAGTCAAGGGTCCAAGAGTCATCTTGAAGTCAGAAGTGATACAAGACTGAAAACACTCCAGTTCAAATTCAGACAGTTACCAGGGTGAGAAATGGAGTGCTAGTGAATGGAGTTTGTGACAGACTGAAAAAAGTGCTTTTTTTGTTTTAAAACATTTCACCCACAACAGTAGGAATAAATTTCTGCTCAACTAGTACTGGGTGTCAGACTAGCAGTTCTGCAATTCAGAAAGGGTGACAGGTTCAATAGAGATACTTGTGTAGTTTTAAGAACTAGAATATTAATGATGGGGTCGAAGTGTGGTGGATTAATCTGGTAGCTGCATAGTTATGGCAAATGGAGGGTCAAAAGCTAGCACTGGTCCAGATGTAAGTAAACTGAAAATGAATCCTAACAGGAGTTTGGCTGAAGTTGGAAATTAATGAAGCAATGGGTGTGAAGGAAGATAATACCAAATAAACATGCACTACCTTAGAAAAATAGGAAGTGACTATACTTGGAATTAATGCTTTCAATCTCTGTCCATTTCTATTATTTTCTATAAGATCCAAATTAAGATGTTCCATTTCTAAACATTGCATATCCCCTCTTCTAACATTAAAACTATCCCATTCGTTACTTGGAAACTTAACTTCTCAGAAGGATTCAGTTATTTTGAATCTACAAAGTTAAGGGCTTTAAAATAGCAAAAGCTAATGTTTGTTCAGGCATAGATTCCAGATATTAGCATATATAATAATGTACTAGATAGCATTAAGTCCTTACCAGTAAAAAAATACAGAATATTTTCAACATTGCAGTGGACATAGACTTAGATACTCACGTGGTCCTTTATTCTCATAGTACCATGCAAATTAAAACTTATATTTTCTGGAGTCCAACATAATAACCAGGTAACCTTGATTCATTTTGGCAATTTGACCAGAAGCATTTAGGATGACATCATTTCCCAAGCAACACTATTTTTGGAGCATGTGGATGAGGGGGAGGGGAGAATGACTGAGACCAAGTTGCCCCAGGAACAGTCATTGTTGCTCATTTGCAGGTAGGTCCAGGACTTCAAGGCATTGCTGGCTTGGGAACATAGTTAGAAAATCAGATAAGTCCCTCAATTATATTGCAACCTTCTAACACCTAGCCCATCTCCATTCCTAACCAAAATCCATACCTTAAACCTTATCCCAACTACAACATTCCCAATAACCAAGATTCTTCATTTCCATTTCCAAACCCATATCCTGATTCTTCTCCCACTCCTCCTGACCCCATGTCCCAAGGAAAAGCCCTGACGCAAGGCTAAAGCCCCAATCGTGACAATCACCACACATCAGGGATGAAAGCAAGCTGGTACAGGCTGGCCTGTTATGTCATTAAGTGGTCAATGCTATGCTTGCAATACAACTGCACTGGTAGGACATTTATGTAACCATATTGGATAAATTTAAACTTGCTTTCCTGCCTAGCCACAGGCCTAATGCTTCTCTTCACCACCAAAACCCCTACCCACCTCAAATGAAACAATCTTTCTCCCGAATCCTATCAACCCAAAAAGTATCGATCCTTCATTCCTCTTTCCAAAATTTCTTGGGTAGGGGTGGAGTTTGTGGTACAACATTTTTTTTTTGGTTACCCCCGCCCCCAATGCCATTTGGGTGTACGTATCTTCCACAGATTACAAATGCACAGCTTATGTACAGCCTGTAAATATGAACAAGCATTTGTTAGACCAGTGGGAATGGATTTGCTGGCTGCTGCAGGCACCTTCTCGGTGTGGGAACTCAGTTAAAACAGTTATGCAAAATACCCTGGTTTAACTACACCTTGCTCTTGGTTGGCCAATGTTTTTATTTAAATATATTGCCAGGTGGCCACATTTCTGACTGGTTTACGAACAGTTCTCAGGAATGTAACCTTGTTGTAATCTGGGGAGGTTATGACAAAGTTCCATTCCTATGGACACCACCAGGCAGCTGGTCCATACATACTGCCCTCCTACTTCCTGTACGTAGAACTTGAGAGGAACCAGGATTCCAAATCAAATCCACCCTCAAGTGTTTTGATCTCTCAAGGAGTAGCAGCAGTTCTAGTGACCCTTAATCCTTCCAAGAAAAATATCAAGTTAAAGCATATACATTATTACCTGGCTGAAGACATAAACAAGTCGCCCATTAATTTGGCCTTGACCAGTCACCACACTGTCACCAGGAAACTGAAAGATTCACAAACAAGAATAAAATTATTAGTGAAAAGTCATTTTAAATATTGCAACAGACATGGAAAAGTTAGTTTAGTTGTCAGCATCTATCTTGTAAAGCACTGAGAATTATACATTCTAAGATATAGGAGCAGAATTAGGCAATTCGGCCCATCGAGTGCTCCACCATGGCTTTATTTCCCCTCCAACCCCATTCTCCACTTTCTCCCTGTAACTTAACACTCCATTTCTTCAGCCCTCCAGATTCTGTTTCAGGATTTGAATGGATGAAGAAAATAACAATGGTCACACAGTATTTGCAGTGTGGTGGATTTGTTAATTGTTAATGCACTTCACAACATCTCTGCGCTCAATGAATAGAATACTATTTGCTCTCTCCAGCCCACTCCTGCACACCAGCCCCCTCCCCACCAAAAGAAATGCCCTACATCGGAATAAACTCGTTTGGTTTTAAGAACATCTGAGCTTGATAAAGTTTCCTTTCCTGCTCTGCATCAAGAAATAATCAGCACGATAGCCATCATTATTCATAATTTACTGATATCTAATTTAGAAATATACAGATCTACAGACTAATCAGATGGCTAAGCTATGATTTCCTTTCAAGAACATTCTACAAAGGTGCAGCTATGATTCACAGAAAGAATCACTTCTGCTCATTTGCCAACACAACATTTTATAGGAACTACACTATGATGATGGAGGAACTCAGCAGACCAGGCAGCATCCATGGAGAAAAGCTGGCAGTCAACATTTTGGGTCAGGACCCTTCTTCAGGACTGAAGATAGGAAAAGTAGAAGCTCAATATATAGGAGGGAAAAGTAGAGCAGTGACAGGTGGACAAAAGGTGGGAGGTGGGGTGGACACAAGTGGTGATAGGTAGATACAGGTAAGAGATAGTGATAGGCAGGTGCCTGGGAGGTTGGGAGACCAGATCCACTAGGGCATGGGTCAAAGATAAGAAGAGAAAGGAAACAAAAAGAGGTAGGATAAAAAGAGATTGGCTAGGAAAGGGAAGCAGCATGGTGGAGGTGGGGGGGGGGGCATGGGGAAGAGCTGTTGGGATTACTTAAAGTGGGAGAATTTACTGTTTGTGTTGTTAGGCTGCAATGTTCCAAGACGGAAAATGAGATGCTGTTCCTCTGGATCAAATCACATTTCATCCTACCAACTTATGTATCCAACACACCATTTTCCACCACTTCTGCCATCGCCAACAGGACCCCACTACCAAGCATACCTTCCCCTCTCCACCTCTTTCTGCCTTTTGCAGGGACCGCGTTCTCCGCGACTCCCTAGTTCACTCCTCCCCCACCCACCCATCCCGCTCCCACCCTGGAAACTTTTCACTGCCCCCGCTTTGTTGCAACACCTGCCCCTACACCACCTCCATCCAGGGACCCAAACAGTCCTTTCAGGTGAGACAGATTCACCTGCACCTCCATTAATATCATCTACTGCATTTGGTGCTCCAAGTGTGGCCTCCTCTACATTGGCGAGACCAAACACAGACTAGTTGACCGTTTTGCAGAACACCTGCATTCTGTCTGTAACCGTGATCTGCATCTCCCCGTTACCAATTACTTCAACTCCTCCTCCCACTCTAATCACAGTTATGTCAGCCCTCTGCCTTCTCCACTGCCAGGAGAATTCTAAACGCAAACTGGAGGAACAGGAAACAGCACCCCATTTTCTATCTTGGAATCTTGCAGCCCAATGGCATGAACATTGAATTCTCCCACTTTAAGTAATCCCCACACCCCTTCCCCACCACCCCACACAGATTTTCTGGGGCCAGACAACTCCTGGACAAATGTTCTGGTCAGTTTGAAGTACTCCCTATTTGTGATTGACCAAATATAGAAGAAGGTATTCATCTCAATCTTAAAACCAAAATTTAAAGATGGACTGTTGCTTTTGTAAGGATAATGCTTACAATCATAAATTGAAAATGGGTCATGCCATATCCACACAGCACAACATTACCTTATTGTCTTCTGTGCCCATACCAAAATCTGAGCATCTGTGTTCGACGAACTTATCATATTCTATGAAGGAGTCAGGATCCAGGAGTAGCTGGATACGTTCCCTGGCAGTCAGCTTCCCCTTAGTAGAGAAAACCACAATGACAATGTCACTTGAACAGATTATATTTTAGCTTTTTACCACTGAAACATAAACGGGGAAGTGGAAAACAGAAACAAATTATGAAGGCATCCAATGCATTTTCACAAGAACAACTAAAGTTACATGTACACTATATATACACAGTCAAGAATATGGCAACTACTCTCAAGCAGAAATGAAAAATAGACATTACTTATTCTCACTATGGTATAGCTGCTGAATAAGTGTTACTCCTGAAGTTGTTTTCCCCTTCCTTCCCACACAAATGTTGCTGCAACTTTTATAGGTTCAATCCTAACCTCAGGTGCTGTCTGTGTAAAGTTTGCATATTCCCTTTGTGATCGCGCGAGTTTCTGCTGACTTGCTTCCAGTTTCCTCCCACATCCTGAAGAGATGATGGTAGGTTAATTGATTACTGTAAACAAATAAATCACTGAAACTTAACATACAGGATCAGAAAGCAATTAAAACAAATATTACATTGGCATTCATTCTAAGAGGGTTTGAGCACAACTGTAGAGACATATTGCTCCAATTATATTGAACCATGGTAAAACTGTGTCTGGAAATTTTGTGTTCAGATCTAGTTTCACTTACTTAGAAAGGATATGCACAAAAAAGTGCAATAGAGTCCAGTGAAGGCTCACCAGATTGATCCCTGGGATGAAATATTTGTAGTTTAAGGAAAGCAGACTAAACCTGTATTCACTAGAGTTTAGAAGAATGAGAGGGAATCTCAGTGAAATTCTTACAGGAGTTGAAAGGCTACAAACAGAGTTATGTTTCTCCTGGCTAGGGTGCCCAAAGCCAGAGGTCACAGTCTCAAAATGAGTTGGTCATCGAGGTCAGATCTGAGAAGAAATTTCTTCACCCAAAATGTAATGAATCTTTGTCACTCAATAGATGAAGGCTGTAGAGGCTCAGAGTACATTAATGACAGTTCTAAGGTACTAAGGAAATCAAGGTGTAGGGCAGGAAAGCAACCTGCAATCTCACTGAATGAGAGGCTGAATGGCCTGCACCTGCTTATCTTCTTACAATTTTCTCTTTAATTTTAAATACTGGAAGAGTTATGCACAAAATTAAAACACCACTATATAGTTAAATGTGTTAGAAATTTATATGACTGAAAGTTTAATTCTAGATGAGCAATGCAAGTCTGCAGCTGAACAACGAAGCTCCAGGAGATGGGGAGAAGGATGCAGGTGGCTTAACGAAAATCTAAGGATTTATTCTATTGATTTAACAGAAAAGCTGGTTAATTGTATAATTGTCATTTATAACCAGAACTTACTATTCTTAAAACAGGATCACAGCAATGGGAAACAGCATTTGTTGCAATTAGGATATAGGATTTTTTAACTATTTACATCAGTAAAACATGAGCATATGAACATTATTTTGGGTACCCAAGAGAAAATTGTTATTTATTACTAATATTCTAAGAATTGTTCATTTAGCAAGTGCAGCCATGGGAAGTCTGCAAGGATTTAACATATTCCACTTACTTTTAACTACATGTTGCAAATGATTACAACAGCTGGATATGTTTTATTTACTAATTAATCACCTATTGGAGAGCTAAATGAAGGACAGAGGGCAGAAGGCCTGGAAATGTACATTAATTTAATTCTACTAAAAAGACGTGCATACTGATTTCACAAAATAAATGTACAGGAGCCATTGATAAATAGAAGTTATAACAATGATGAAAAAAATATACTGCCCAGAGTTAAAATTCAGAATATTTCTGGATTTTAACCAGGATTATAGGCAACGTTTAAGAACTGTTAAGGATATTTAGTGAAGAAGTAACAACAATTAGTTTACTCTTTCCTTCAGTTGTAAACTTGCAGGCCTTGTAATCAATAACAGACTCAGAGGAAGCTTATTGAATGGGTGATCTTGTCTACTCATGCTCACTGTCTGCTTACTTTTTGCAATGCTTCAAGTTCAACTCACTTTCGGGGCTCATTGTTGCCACCATCTTATGAAGTGAAGCAGTTCACAAATGGGGATTAAACTTCAGTGGGCTGATCTTTAGGCCCTGCCTCTAGACTGTCCAGTGCTATTCAAAGCCCTTTTAAACAGTTCTTAAATGTTTCTGTCAATCAGAAGCACTTTAAGAAGTTAAAATATCTCAAAATAATTTTAAAATAATAACAGTGAATTTAAGTGATAAAATTAAAAAGATTAAGTAAAGAAACCAAATCACTTAACACTCTTCAATCCAGGTCACCACTACAAATGCCAGTCATGGCTGGTATAATGCTGACAGACAGATACACTTTGCATTCAGCCCCTCATTTCAACTCATGCATGGTGTTCAAAACCTCCAGTTTGTTCCCAATTTCCAAGTTGTGCAGGCATGAATTTCCACATTGTGCAGGAACAAACAGCCATCACATTCCAGCTAGCTAGCATTTCTCTAGAGAACCACTAGCAAGCATGTATTATAATCAAGTCTAATATGCTGCATAAAAAACATCTAACAAAAACAGGATAGAAGGAATAGGAAGGAAAAATGATTAAAGTTTCATTTTAAATTGGAAAGATAATTAAAAATAGATACAACCTGCATTAGTGCTTTAGACGTAGCACTAGCTAATATACGCAGCACCACCTGACAAAATTCTTCTTAGTGTTATTGTATTTTAGCCCAGTGAAGGGCAGGTCTTAGTGGAGTCTACTTTTTGGGTAAGATGAATAACCATATCTGATCAACTTCTATTGTCATTATTTGAGGCAAAAAAAGTCTGTGTAATGGAGTATATGGAAGCAATTCATAAATGGGATAGAAATGATCCAAAGGAGCTTCCAAGGAAAAGAAACATCAAAATCTGAAATGAAGATTAAATGTGCCTGCTTCTCCCAGTTATACTTATTTAACCATGGTGTATGTATTTGTAGTGGCAGAGGGAAAATAAAGACTTTATTTTTCTTCCAGGAACTGTTTAGAAAAAAATGACTTCACTGGTCTGTCAGCATATCTAGCATGTGCAAATGCAACTCAAATTCATACATGTTAGATGCAGGTTTAAATTAGTGTGCGAAACAGCATCATGGATGCTTAGGGGTCATGAATATGAAACTCTGTTTAATCCCACTTTCTAGGCAAATACTTTGGGCAAAATGGTCTTAGCAAGTACTTCCCAAACAACTAGATTTCTCAGTGGCACTCAGTCCTGTTAGCTGCTTGTAAACTCCATGTGGTTGAATCTTAAATGCCCTCTGAAGTAGCTTGCCAAGCCATTCAGTCATACCAGTACTGTGACACTTGAATGGAGACAGATTACAATTGGACAGTCCCACAGCATCAACCTAGGTGTGGAATTAAAACAACAAATTTGCTCCCAGCCCAGTCGATCTGGGGACTGGCATCCACTCTACAAGTTTGCAGATGATACCACCGTTGTAGGTCATATCTCAAACAATGAAGAGTCAGAGTACAGGAAGGTGATAAAGAGCTTAGTGGAATGGTGTCATGACAACAACCTTTCCCTCAATGTCAACAAAACTAAAGAGCTGGTCATTGACTTCAGGAAAGGGGGTGGTGTACATGCACCTGTGTACATCAACGGTGCTCAGGTCGAGAGGGCTGAGAACTTCAAGTTCCTGGGCGTGAACATCACCAACAGCCTGTCCTGCTCAAATCTTGTAGATGCCACGGCCAAGAAAGCTCACCAGTGCCTCTACTTTCTCAGGAGGCTAAAGAAATTTGGTTTGTCCCCTTTGTCTCTCACCAACTTTTATCGATACACAATAGAAAGCATCCTATCTAGATGTATCATGGCTTGGTACGACAACAGCTCTGCCCAGGAACGCAAGAAACTGCAGAGAATTGTGGACACAGCCCAGTGCATCACGGACACAAGCCTCCCCTCCTTGGACTCTGTCTTTACCTCCCGTTGCCTTGGTGAAGCAGTCAGCATAATGAAAGACCCCACCCACCCAGGTCATTCTCTCTCTTCTTCCATTAGGTTGAAGATACAGGAACCTGAGGGCACATACCACTGGGCTCAAGGACAGCTTCTACCCCACTGTGATAAGACTATTGAACGGTTCCCTTCTATGATGAGATGGACTATGACCTCACAATCTACCTTGTTGTGACCTCGCACCTTATTGCACTGCGCTTTTTCTGTAGCTGGGACACTTTGTACTGTTATTGTTTTTACCTGTACTACTTCAATGCTCTCTGTACTAACCCAGTGTAACTGTACTGTGTAATGAATTGATCTGTAGGATCAGTTTGCAAGGCAAGTTTTTCACTGTACCTCGGTACAAATAACAATAATAAACCAACACCAGTTATTTCCTTCTACACTGGACTGACTTGAACACCAAGCCCCCATGACCGAAAAGCATTCTCTGGAGCCAGTAACAGAGTTCAGATGGGTTTCCAATGACTGAGTTGTTTTATCAGGGCTCAGCTAATGATAATTTATTGGTTTTGAGCATGTTCCATTTCAGTTTCCAGCTCTTAATATTATGCATAATGCTACTTTTTTCCCTGACAAATGTCTCTTCTGACAAAACCTTGTTTCCCACTGTTTTTAAATAAGTACAATACTGTTATTGTTTTTACCTGTACTACATCAATGCACTCTGTACTAACTTACTGTAACTGCACTGTGTAATGAATTGACCTGTAGGATCGGTATGCAAGGCAAGTTTTTCACTGTACCTCGGTGCCAGTGACAATGACAGACCAATACCAACACCCAGGCCTTTCCAGGAGACGCCGCGGCCTGGCGGTTGCCCTGGAAACCTGGCGCGCATGTGCAGCTGGGCCGAGCCGCGGGGCCTGCCGGGAAGGCTGCGGGAACGGTCCGGTATTCGGAGAGTCTGCGCCCCGCTGCAGGCCGGGTCCGCAGATGGAACCGAACGGGCACGCCGCGGAGATGGCGGGCAGCGCCGGCGAGTGGTGCCTGATGGAGAGCGATCCCGGCGTTTTCACGGAGCTGATCAAGGGCTTCGGTACGGCCGGGGCCGTCTCTCCGCGTGTCTCGGGCGGGAAGGATGGATGGTGTTGGCGGCGAATCACGCCGCCGCCTGGGGCCTGCGCGTTGGAACTCGGGGCCAGCAGCTTCATTGCAACCTGTCAAAGCAAGGGACGAGTGAACGGCGTGCAATGCAGCAGCAGCAGCAGCGGACTTCTGTTACTGCGTTTATTTTGGTTGCAGTTTGTCCAGGTCGTCATCGTGGGCGTTGCTGACATTTGAAGCAGACCTCCAAAAGCCGAATATTGAAGCTAAAAGCAGTGTGCCTGAGGAACTCAGCGGATCGAGCGGCAGATGTTTGTGTGGTTGGGGGTGAATTGTCGACGTTTCGGGTCCTGATGCAGCGTCTCGACCCAAAAAACGTTGGCAATTCTATTCCCTCCGCATCTGCTGCTCGACCCGTTGAGTTCCTTTAGCAGTCCGTTTTGCTCCAGATTCTAGCACCTGCAGTCGCTTGTGTCGCCTAACATTTGGGACCTGTGATCGAGTCATTTGTCCCATGTCTTTGGGGAGATGACAGGTGCGGAGTTTCCACAAACGGCGCAACTTTAAAGTTGCAAGTATTGATCCCACATATTGAGATGAAGGCCTCAAAAGATCGTGGTCCAGTTAGGAAAGAGTAATTAGAGTGTAAATGCTGTCGAGATCAATTCATTTCAAAACATCAGTTTTCAGAAAATATTTTTTCATCTTTAAACCGTCACGTTTGATCTAGAACTGTGTTGTTTGTATCTATGGAAATGCCTCAAATTTCTAGTAAATTGCCTTTTTGCAGTACAATGACTTATGTAGATGTTTTTAAATTTTGTGCAAAAAAATCAGGAGTGCATTTAAATCTTAAAGTCGGTTCAATAACCTTTATATGTTTCAGGATGCAAGGGTGTTCAGGTAGAAGAAATATGGAGTCTAGAACCAGAAAACTTTGACAAGTTAAAGTAAGTAACCAGATTGAAGTGAAATTTAAAATCGGTATTAAATTTTTAAAAAATGCATTTGGGCTCAACTGCACAATGCTAATCCTACCTCAGCAACAGAACACGACAGACCTCTTGCAAAACCATGGACTTATTTCATGTGTTTTTGCACTAGTGTCTTGTTTTGCATTGTCTTTTTTTTAATGCCTTGTATAACTTATGTACCTTTCATGTCTGTATGTTATCTGAATATACATGCCTGTGATTCTGCTCCAAGCAAGTTTTTCATTGTACCTGTACCTCACTGCAGTTGTGATATGACAGTAAACTTGATTTGACTTACCTTGGGTTTTAGCTTTACATAGAAAAAGAGTACTAACTTGGTGCTTTGTAGCTGCTACATGCTGGAGCCATTGTATACTGATAGTGGAAGGAATGACTATTTAGGGTGATGGATAAGTTACCAATTAATCAGGCTGTGTTGTCCTGGATAACATCATGCTTTTTGAATGTTGTTTTGTGACAGTCTGATAAGTTAAAGATCAGTATTATTAATATTACTTTTGTCATTCCAGATTTGTTTAACGGAAAGTAAATTACTCAACTGCTATGTTGGTATTTTAATTTGTTATTTGGATCATAATGTCAGGCCAATTTATTTCTGGTATAGTAATGTGACCCCAAACATGATATATTTCAAACATTTGGAACCTCTGTAATTGGAAGAATGAAATTTATTATGTATTGGCGTCTGAAGCAGATGAGATATGTAGATATTCTGATTTTCAGAGCTTGTAAAGCAAAGTTGAATTTGGTATCACTGGTGTTTGAAGATTTGTATAAATAGAAGCTACGTAACCAGCTGTTTAGGCAGAATTGTTAGATTTACATAAATTTTCCAAATTGAGTTCATCTTATCAGAAGAACTTGCATTTTAAGGAAACAAATGTTATATGCATTGTTGATTGCTAGTTCTGTTAAGGAGAGAGTTTGCATGGCAGCTGTTAGAATGATTGCTCTTGATAGTGCTCTAAATTAGTTTTGTATGTGTATATTTCCTGCCATGTTGAATGTAGTCTTGTGTAATAGCTTCAGTAGTTCTCTTTCTTTTCAGACCAGTTCATGGCCTGATCTTCCTATTCAAGTGGCAGCCAGGAGAAGAACCAGCAGGATCCATTGTTCAGGATTCAAGACTTGAGAAGATCTTCTTTGCCAAACAGGTGGATGAAGAGCATTGATTTTGATTCTGAAACACGTGCTGTAAAACTCTGATAATTTGACAGACTTGGGATTTTAATGCCAGACTGCAGATTTTCTGGACTATGAAATGTTATTCCTTATGATCCAATACAACTTTAATTCACTTTTTTAAAAAAAAGATGGTATACACTATTATAATAAATGTTACAGTGAACCCTGGTAAATTTTAAGCAAGTGCAGGAAATGGGGCTCTGGTTAGTTTGAAGCAAACATAGGAAACATCACCTGATGAAGTAACTAAATTATAGATTATAGTACGGTTAAAAAACATAGTAATTTGATTATTTAAGTAATTAAATTATAGATAAACAAGTTATATCAGTAGGTTGCGAGCTTTCTAATATCGCTGACCAATGACAAGCAAAAGTGCTTGTTGAATATAAACTGAATAGGCTAAGCTCAACTGCTCTTTTCTTTCATGACATCACAATAGAAAATTGCATTAATGTTTTGCTGCCTTTTTTTTGTCTGGTCCTCCGTTAATATGCATCCAGTAAATTTTAGTCCCTTAAAATTTAGTCTGGGCATTGGTAAATGTGAGCTTTCAATGCCAATTACCTACATGATAGACAATGGTTATCAACTGCATGATGAATCTCTCAAGTTTATCACTTATCCCCTTT
>JARFYF010000094.1:65657277-65673723 GCA_030265395.1 Rhina ancylostomus | reverse complement strand
CCGGTTTCCTCCCACATTCCAAAGACGTACGGGTCAGGAAGTTGTGGGCGTGCTATGTTGGCACCGGAAGAGTGGCGACACTTGCGGGCTGCCCCCAGAACACCCTACGCAAAAAGATGCATTTCACCGTGTGTTTCGATGTACATGTGGCTAATAAAGATATATTAATACCCCACGCATGGCTTTGCTAATTAAAATAATGAAGAAGCCTCCAACTCAAGTTTAATTTCTTATAAAAGTTCGTTTGCAGTTGGTTACCCTAATTCACGGGGTAGGAAATAATATTAAATCGGTGAATGTTTCACTTAACGTCCAGTGCCTTGGTCATTGGCAAAGCGCCTAGCGATGTCATACAACAAACCCTGTCTCCGCCGGATTGTAATAAAAATTCAGATAACTTCGGATTAGCCAAATTGGCCAGAGGGATAATCTTTAAAATATTTAGTAATCAGGAAACGAATCAAAATTTTTTCATGGTTTTATCGGTTAAATTGCTTCAATTTTCAAGTTATTTCGTTTACTTCACTGTCATTTTGATGCGGGTAATAGGTCAAATTCAAAATTTCCTCGGACTACTTAGCGATGTCTAGCTCCTGGAGAGCAGTGTGACTACCTATTGGCGTTACAAGTTACCTTCGCCAAAGGAAAGTTAACGGTCGAAATTGATAATGCGATTAAGATCGATTTATTTTTAAATTGGTAAAATTTAGGTTTGTGACAATCCCAGGGAATGATATCTTCTAACAGATGATAGGGGAAGCTTTTCTGCTTAAAACAGCTCGGAGACAAAACCAACTATCACTGGTAATGTAATCCGGCTTCTGTTTAATGTCGAAGAGAACATGATGATTACACTTCAGGATCGGGGCAGACAAGCTGAATCCAATAAATGCAGGACTCGCAGCGTCCTTTCTATGTCTCCAATATCCCAAGTCACTTTGCCGTCAATAAAGTTCTCCTTCTAAGGGTATGATAGACTCTTAGATCGCCACATGAATGACAGAGAAATGGGGGGCTATGTGAGAGAGAAGGGTGAGATAAATATTAGAGCAGGATAAAATGCCAGCACAATATCGTGGGCCGAAGGGTCTGTACTGTGCTGTAATGTTCTATGTTCTATGAACTTGAATCGCTGTTGCACGTGGCAGCCAATTTACGCACAGCAAGCTCCCACAAACAACAGTGCGAATAAGGACCAGATCATCCGTTCTATTAAATTGATTGCACTGCAACATTGCCTACATTACAATGCTTAAAATAAAAAAAAAACTGACTTGAGAGAGAAACCTCTTCTTTCCAAAGCTCTAAGCAAACAGGAAGCCCCATTGAATGAGATCTTTCTGTGCCATCTGATTTTTAATTCGGCTCTGTGAACATACATCGAGTGAAGAATATTTCTGTGTTAGGCAGATTTTGTTTTAAGGCCCGAAGTCGCCCATTAGATTATGTGGGAGAGTATATTTATTAAACAGTCAGCCAAGGTTGGGATATAGAGCAGTGAAAGATCGGGCTTACTCCCCCCGCGGCCCGTACGGTCCCAACTACTTAAAGCAACTGTCAAGCAAATCCCACCTCCACCGACATCATTACCGTATAATTGCAGTAAACAAGTTTGGATTTCCCTAGCTATCCCTAGGGATTCCAATCAACATAGTTCGCCTAAAATATCTAGACAGCCTTAACAGTCACTTCGCGTTGATGGCCCACCAATACGGGCCCCCAACCCTGCTCGTAAACACATCACGGGACGGAATAAAACATTGAAAATGACTTCTGTTAATGATTTAAACCTTGACCTATAGAGTAAAGGGGGTTTGGCTCCTATTTTGCATTAAACGAAAGTAGTACCTTAAAGTGTTATTTTATTCAAAAAAAATAATCGCCTTGCCCGACAATTTATTGAAATTACACCAACCAGTGACCCATATATATCCTACATATAATTCACAGCGGGATATACAGTAAGTAGCATAGAAACGAAGGATTTAAATAAAAGGCCCAAGGTTGTGGAATTAAAAATGCGTTGAATGCAAGTAACAGTTATTTGGTTTATATTGGCTTCCCCCGATCCACTACACCGCCACAACATCTAGAAGTGCTCAAGACTCCAGAACTAACTGTACTCCTACCCTGAGCCCCCCGTTATCCAGTCTTTCAGCAGTGGTTACGTTCCCAGGTTTGTTTGTCCTTTACTGGGATGAGTGGCGAGTTCAAGTTGTTTAGAAGTTTGGTCTCTGGACTTTTGAAGCGCCCCTGTGTTGCAATACATTGGTTGTTAGTTGCGTCGATAGCTTCATTAAGAGTGCTATAACAAGCTGGGGGTATTTTACAGAAAGCAATCCGCTGCTGTGTATCTTTTAGTGCCCTTCTTATATTGTTTGCTTCTCAGAAAGCTGACATGTCTAATTGGCAAGTGGTGCGATATGGTGTCCGGGGGTCTCATGTGTAACATTTCTACAGCTGTCTCCTCGAACTAGACGCTTATTCATGTTGCTTAATGAGAAACAAAACGCTCTCTAATGAGCAATTACATAGCGACAGAATTGTTCCCATAACAAATTCTTGCGTGTGGCAGAAACATCCTTTGTACAATATATTCCGCACACTGTTGCTGAATCTGTGAACAAAAAGCAGGTTGTGGACGGGACACCTCCTCCCAGGCTGATGACTGTCACTCACAAGCTCACTAATGACACACAGGATTGAGAAAATGCTTCACTCGCCGGCCTCTCTTCCCCATTGCCCCCCCCTCACACCCCCCCTCCCTCCCCTCCAACCCAGCGAGTAACATCACTTCCAATTATACTGCACATTATCTCGCTGCTATCGCGATAATAAACATCGGCTTAACCTTAAACATGAACGACGTCAGCCACGCAGTTGGCATCGAGCGAAGAAAGTTACGTACAATAATGTAAAGTCTAATGACCACTGTAACCCGCTTACTTGCAATGTTTGTCAAATATTGGAATTTAGTTTAGTTAAACGAACACAGTTGCACCGTGCACTGTATTTAAAAATACAACCAGATGTGAATATACATTATTTTTCTTTCAGAATGTCTGTCCCGGGAGTTGCTTATGTCCTGAGCTGCTTCGCTCTTTCCCTGTCAACAGGGTCATTGTGTGAACAGAAAAGATTACTTAGATAAATTTGCACTAGGCATTTTCTCCCTTCGGTCCTTGCTATGATTCCTGCCTCTCTTAACCTTCCAGCAAAGTATTCAAGGATAAGCCCATTCACCAATGAACAGATTTTAAATTAATACCTTCTTCTAACCTATTTGGGATTTCAGTGCGCATCTTAACCAGTTCCCCCTCGTTGTTCCGATTGCTGTTCTAGTTCCGACACTTGAGATGAATCATCAGCACTGCCACGCACTTTAAACTTGTTTCTAATAGTTTTAAATTGAAATATAAAAATTATGAAACTTAAGGTGTCCAAGGCTTCTCGCATTGAAATTCGACCTAGTTATTGAGCGTCATCGAAATTTATTGGGGACATGGTGAGTGATATTTTAAGATTGGGACGAAGGTAGATCTTTGGCCAGATGAATGGGAGGGCAAATCAACAGAGGGACCAAACCTCTCGGACTCTGGGGGTCCCGGGCTGTGAAGCTGCCACGCATTAATTCTCAAAGTCCTTGGCCGAAACTGAGTCAGGAACGGGCACAACAGGACAGCATGGGCTAGATGCTTTGAATGATTCACCTGTGGGGAATGAAGTGTTGTTCCGCTCAGCGTATGGGCGTGGGGTTACCCCAGTAAAGGCGCAATGCAGAATTTGCACTTATAGTAAGACCGTCCCCGCTGCTTGGAGCGAGTACAATGGTTATTACGTGATTCGCCCATGTTATGCGTTGGATGGTTTCAATGCTCAAAAATCTTCCTGAGTACAAAGTAATTTATGGGTTCAGGAACGACTATGCACAGAATAGAAAAAGGCGTCCTTTGGTTTGATTTCTATTACTTGGTTGTCCGAATTTCTCCTCTCGCGTATGTTAGCATGATTACCCGAATGCAATATATTTACTTCAACGAAAGAACAGAAGGCCTTTGCATTCCACTGAACCTTGGCAGTGGGAGCAGATGAGAAACACGTTCCACAGATAACGGATGATTTACCATTGAAGGCCTGTTGAATAAGGTCGACGTGAACTGTCTGGTGTGGACTGGTTTGGGTGACCTACTTAGCAGCTCACCTTAACGAAATAGCTGACTACCTGACGGTGACATTTTCTAACCTGGTACATTTAGAGTGCTGGACTATTCACCTGCCCGTAAAAGGTTGGCCTTTACAAGAGTGGCCACGCAGAATCCCTTACCTTGATTTGGGTGCCCTGGTACGGAGCTGCCCGGGTACCAGCCGGGTCGGGTACCCCATGCGCCTGTTTGCCCGTTCAACATCCTCAGTTTATCATACATTCCATCTGCTCCCATTTGTTGCTTTTCGCTAGCCAGGTTGCGAAGGACTCGGTTAATCGATGACACCTGAAAGCCCATCAGACAATGTGCTTCAATATCTTTCACCCCTTAACAATAGCAGTTTGGATGTCGAAAATCAAAGATGAAGGCGATTAATTTGGGGTTTATAACCAGAAATAGAAAAAAAATATGTAAATTATGGCCCTCTGATCAGTATCAATTGATCTATGAAAATGATTTCATATTAAGAGCAGGAATCCTTCAGACTTTGTGGTTAAGTGAAGTATATACTTAAAGACTTGCGTAACTAGACAATCATTTATATCAGTTAACAGTACAAAATGAAATAAACCGCAAACATCGTTGACCAAGTTTAATTAATGCACGTGAATTGGCACGGAATTGTAACTGAAGTTACAACAATTGATTCTGTCTGTTGGATTAAAAAGTGCACGGTGAGCTTTGTACGCACCTTCACCAACTAACTACCAAATCTAAAATAATTACTGGGATCAGCATTACAAAACTATCATAATTTCGCTGGATTAAATAATTTCACTTCGTATCGTTGCGTGTTTAGCTTTTGAAGATGGCTTTTGAAACGTTCATTTAAAGTGTTCTGTGAGGTCAAATTCATCAGAAATCCATTTATTGAAAAAAAACGTTTGTGGGATCTCGAGTACCCTTCAGCTCCGGTCCTCTTGTTAATGAAATCACACATATACTAAAATATAGTCCATGTCAAACAGGGTGTTTTTAATGTGTGCACTCGTTGACGGTAATAAATAAACCATTCCCTCCGTTAAAAGTTAATTAAATGTTTTACTCACACTTGGTATATTGTCGTTAGTACAGACCCCCTCAGAGAGCAATCTGTCTCGAATTTCCCAGGCGAAGATCGACGGGCACTCGCGTTTATACTGAGCGATTTTAGACACAACTTCAGGAGTTGCTACCCTTGGCTTACTCCCTCCGATTGCCCTAGGTCTGATAGATCCCGTTTCATAATACCTGCCCAGGATTTTACTGACACAACCGTTGGACACCTATATATACATAAGAATAAATGGAAACCAAATATATGAAAGAACGTTTAACAAATGAAATGGCTCTTTTTGTTTGGTAATATATATTTATGTAGATATTTAAATATAGTCAAACAATGTTGAGCTTACTTTTCGATTATCCACTACTTGGACTTTTGCATCAGTATGGGTCTACAATACAAAAATATACCTTAAATGGCAAAGGGAAACGTACCAATATTGCATCAATTTGGCGTGTGCCAAAGTTATGAAAAAAAAGTTTCAAACTTAATTTTGTTTTTGCATCAACATTGGGTCTACAATACAAAAATAAACCCTTAAATGGCAGGGGGGAATGTTACCATTTCACAATCAATTCAAGATAATTTCTTGCTTGTTTGCCAATTCGGAAAGAAATTACTTTGAAGGTACGAATGTAATTTGTAGGAAGCATTTTTGGATTGTAGAAAACCCCTTTCTAAAAATTGTTTCAATAATCTGATTGCATATTCAATAGTAACACTATGACATCTTGCATGCATTTTAGATCGATATGGAATGACATAAATGTTTACCTGGAGGATCCGCGAGATATCGCAAGGCCTGGCTCCACTGTGGGCAAGTTCCACAATTTTTTGTCGGGTCGAATCGGGCAGTGGTCGACCATTAACAAACACACCGCCGAGCTGGTTCACTCCACTGTGACCTAGGGGTAAAGAAACAGCGAACATATTCAACGGCCGAGTCGAAGGGGAACATTCAGCAAAGTTCGCTGTTCACATCGGCCTTGGTTAATCCCGCCGGAGATCCCAATCACAAAACAAAACTGACCTATAAACGCGCTCTTTCGCTCTAAACACAAAACTGCCAATCAAAACGGAATACCTGATCAGCAAAGAAGGCGCCGGTTGAGTTCCCTAAACCGGAAAAAAACCCGTAATGGACAAATCGACCCGATCATCACATTAAAAGCAGAGACCCAACGCAAGCAACATTTTGTTTCCGTAAGGCGGACGACTGGGCACTTAGTCGAGCGATTCAACTAACAATTTACTGCAAACTCTCTTTGCAAACTCATCTCAACCTAACATTGCAAAACAACGCGCTATTTTCCCGAAATTACAACGGGCGTCCACTCTCCGAACACAGCCCATTCCATTTTCTTATTATAAACAGAAACGGGGGCAGTAATCGTAAGCCTGCGAAAACTCCGAACCTGGACCTCAGCTGCTACTGTGTCCCCGGAGGAGGCTCAGGGAGAACCTGTTCTCCACTCCCTAGGAACGCCTGCTAAATTGGCTCCAAAAAGCTCAGTCACTTAGCCATAAATAAGCTCCGAATATAGGAGGGAAAATGATGAGCTTTGGTGACATTTGTCTCGAAAATCAAGCTAGCTGCACGTCAACTTTGAGCTTAATTTCTAGAAATAAGCGGAAGTCTCCCTGGATAGGGCACGGAAGGATAATTGAAAAGATCAGTCGCAAACACTTGTGGCAGGCATGTCACTTTATGACACGGTTCCACTTTGAAAATCGCATCGTCACGACAAATAGTATCATGATAAAACGTCCCTTTCTGTCCGCATTTGTATATCATTCATAGTGTATTGCTCTGTGCTCATTACCCTTAAAGGAAGGCTTCATTTTAAGGTTGCTTTGGGGCAAGGCGCGGTCACGACGCCGGGGACGCGCGCCCTACTTAATTCAATCCACTTCTGAGATGCACAAGCCATTTGATTTTGTTTTTCAAAATGCAAATGTAAGGAAATTTACTTCCTTCAAAAAAGTATGTACAATACCTATTTCTAATCCTTTGCGCGCCTTGCGTGCTTTAACATTGCTTCGTTGATTAGAGCCAAGTGAACAAAATTCCACTTTTAATCTTCCTACATCTGGGCAAACTCTTAAAAAAATCAAATTTAGGATTAATAATACATTTATCTATGGGAAATCTATTAAAGGCTAATAGACCGTCGGCACTGTTTTCACACTCATCTGACCTATCAGTGTTTTAACTATATTACCGGTAATTAACAAAAAAATAAATTCTCAAACCACACAACCAAACAGAACACCACGTCTGAAAGAAGCTTGGCATTCTGAAAGAACAGCAATAGGTATGTCTTTCAAACAAAACCGGCAGCCTCGTCTACCTGGGTTACTGACGCCCAGCAAGTTGAGGGAGTATCCAATTCCCTATCAAAAGGCTCTCTGTATATTAAGTGGTGTACCTTACACTGACTAACAAATACTAAGGCCCTTTGCAGTACCCCATCCAGTCCCCTCCCCCACACCCCACCTGCTAATTTCCGGGGTTTAATTCTTAAAAGAGGGGTAGATAGGATCGTACCGTTGGTGCAAACTGTACATTTAAAAAAAATAAAGTGCATCTTAATCACGGTATTAATCTCCGTGCTTAGACGGGAAGCAATCGCCCAGTGGCAATGATTATGCGCCCTGTATTCTATTGCGAGTCATCTAATACGAAAACATATGGTGGCAATTTGGATGCTATGCAGCATATACACCCAGGAGTTATTAGCACAAAGCCCGCAGAGCCCGACGCGACCTTTAGACAAACTACAAGCTTCACCCGAATGATATCTACTCAGCGATTCGCACAACAGTTTACTCGATAATGCACACACACCCCATTTCAATTAATCCCATTAAGATTAACAAAAAGTGTCCGAGTTTATATTTACACCTTCTTGATCAGTGGTTATTTTGATGGCACTTTTTGGAGGCGTTCTCTTACTTAGCCACTAATGTAATTTCCTATAAACGGAAATAATAGGAGATTTTCTTGGCGGGAGGGGTGAAATTTGGAGCAAATGCTCGAGATTAAATATTATAGGTATTCTGACGGAAAGCGGCCGTGATTAGACGTGAACAAAGAGCGCACAAGCATTTGAAGCTTCCAATTCAATCCCACCGTGGAGTTCGAGGAAACAAGAGCTGCTTATATCAAGTGTCCTTACAACATAAGAAATGGTAGACAATTGACACGATCAACTATCGTTTTCTATTCAACTGGTTAGTAAATTCAGATAGTAATTTCTGTTAGTTTAACCAGACACACATGGACAGCAGATAGCTAGTAACCCTTCACACACAGTCACTTAACGATAGTTACAATGATAGTATCCCAGCAATGTTTACTTTAACCACTGAAGCTAAAGACTGCCAGAGAAGGTCCGGCTGCGCAGCTTTTTACACAATTATTATCAATAATGGAAGCTGCATATTTGTCTTTAACCCTTGAATTACAAGGGTTAAGGCCTGTTCCTGGCATGTACATTAATATTTGATATTTATTTGGTGATTGATATAGTTTGGCGTATCTTCACTTACTGTTCTGCATGTTGAATTGTTACACCAGTGTCCCACGTGGCTTGTTTACAGTGCTCTATCAGTAATAAAAGTATGCGTTACTCAGGCAACGTCACAACCGTGGTAATTCCACAACCCAAATCTAACTTTAAAATTCTCTACTAAGAGTACACATTGAAAAGAACCGAGGAAGAAAGAGCATGTAGAGTAGACGTAGATAAAACGGACAAATTGCAAAGTACAAACTTTAACTCAAAACAATCGTTTACTGATATTAAAGGAAATTTCAGTAATTAAATTCTGCTCGGATAATGAAAACAGAACGTACCTGAAAGCTGTGTTGGCAATCTGTGACCACAGACATCTGTTTACCACTAGTTAAAGTCTTCCCTCTATGGAAAAAGCAAAAAAAAAGTTTATTACGGTAACCAGGAAGTTGTTTCAATATACTATATATAATCGGTGCAATTTCACGAATTTCCCTATTTATACCATTTGAGGTGTCAGATCACTCGGTAACATTTCGACGGTTTGTAGGTGTTTGGCCTTGGCTACGGGAAGCGTAAAGTTTGCAACGGGGTCTGGTTCTTTTAAGACAATGTACCATCCTTATTGAAAGTTTTTTTTCTTTTGCATATTACTTGCTTTGAAGAGGCGCTAAGGATTTCCGCTCGAATTCCCCCCTTGCATGGGGAACAGTGAAAGACCCATTTTATTCAATTCAAGAACTTCGACAGATGCCCATCCGAAAGTGCTATGCCTCCGCACACGGGGTTCTTGTTTCTTGTTTTTGAGAGTGGTCGGGCCGTAAACTCGTGCTAATGACATCAATTTGTTGCTGGTGAACCTGCCTGGTGCAATAATACTGTGTAATAACGACACGAGTGTGGGCGGAAAGTCGTCTCATTTTAATACCTTTAAAATATATTTAAACTCAATTGTTGGCGCCCAGTTTGGAAGCAAGAAAACTTGAGGGATTTTGCCGCGGATATTACTGTATGTTATTCTGTACAGTTTAATCCGGACAGTTTTTGTCCTGCGCATTCCTTGCATTCACAACAAAAAGGTCTTAAGGTACTGTACACCATAACGCACTTTTGAACTTAGTTACTCATGATTAACTTTCTTCCCGGTCTTTAGATCTTCTTTATACTAAGGTATTCTGACACACGCTGTCTGCCGCGTCTTGTTGCTTAAAAAGTAGTAACGGGAGGGGGTCAGAACTGATCGACAAAGACTACAGAAAGTGAACAATGCTCTCTATTCTGCTTACAGCCCATCCCCATCGAGCCTGCACCCGCCCCCCTCCCTCCCCAACCCTCCGGCTGCCCCTCCCTCCCGGACTCCCCAACCAGCAAAACAGCGTCCAGCTAAACGCAGCGCGCTCTTCAAGACTTTCAACTTCCAACACCGAACAATCACTGAGTAGAATTATTATTTTCTTTTGTTTTCCTCCCCCCTCCCACCCCTCTCCTCACCAGCCCCCTCCAGAAATAAAGCAAGTAATTTCTGTTATGAGTATCTGGAGGTAATTGTGTTGCTGGTGCGGGTTGTAAAAAGATACAACAGCTCGGTGGGACGCTCAATTGCGAAGAGACAATCACAATAAAGGTTCTATTGAAGGGGTTTGCTAAAAGCGGGGTACAATAACGAAATGGACCAGCTTTCATTTTCTTTTTTTTACCTTCTCTTTTTCGAAATACTTTATTCTGTTCCTTTGCTACCATACGCATGATGCATATTGTTTCCCCTGCACTAGTCCATCCCAACACAAATTCCTGGATGCCCGCTTTGTCTCCCACCCTTCTTCTTTCTATTCATTACAAACCAGCGGAAAATAATTTATAGACTAGCTTTGTTATCTATTCCTGCACGCACACACTCACAAAAAAAATAAACTTCAAACAAACACTTTCTCCCAGCATGCAGACTCCCCTGCGTAAATATTTACAACAGCGAAGACTGGCTACCTGATTACCCAGAGAAGTCAGCGAGAAAGCGGTGCCCGGCCGCTTAACTTCTCCAACTGAGGCTAGAAAAAAGCCGTCGCTGCCCAGGAGACTTCAAGAACGATCATTTGTCTCTCCTCCGTTTAAGAAGTGGCTGGTGTGTTTGCAACATTTGATCAACATATATACAAAAAAATGCTTTCTTTCAACTATGATGGATTTTTCCCCCCAGCGTTGGAAGTACCTACCTAATTAGTCGGATTGCAAAAAGCAATTTATCACTTTCTGAAAATTTCACACGCTGTTTTACAGCCTTATCAAATTGTATTTTTAAATAATAGAAAATGAAATCAGTGGTGGATGGAGCGCTGATCTATTTCAGTGCAGTATTTTAAGTGATCTGATCAAACGATCTGGTTGTATTGAGAATAACAAGTGGGTTGTATTATTAATTGCACGATTGTGCAATGTGTTTTTTCAATTCGCACCAAAGGCCTGTAGTGTTGTCAAAGCTGTGGGAGCTTTTCACCCATAGTTTGACCATATGAAATCGTTTTTATTATAAAGCTTCAGTACGGCTTAAACAACAACTGTACTGATTTATTGTTTTTCGTTGCAACAGGTCTGTGCTTTTTATAGTATCGATCACAAACACAATTTGTAATTTTCCTACAAGCCTGTAAGTACAAAGATAACATTATTTGAATGTCCTTTTTTTTCGTCGAACGCCCAATTTATTTTGTACCTTTTTGTACATTTCTTTGTAATTTGAGATCTCGAGAAATAAAGTTGTAGGCTTGTACTTTGCCGTTCTGTGGTTTGAAAACAAAAGTCACCACGTGTTTGGGGAGAGCAATGATTATTTCATCGCCATGCAATATTGTTTCTTTATGGGTCATTGCAGTTCATTTATTCAACTTTTTTAAATGTGGAGCTACGTTCATTGAGATGAATCTGTGAACGTGAATATAATACAGCAAGAGAAAGTTATTTTTCTCCCTTTTGCATTGACCAACTATTGTTGCATATAACTAAATTTAAATCCCTGCCCCATTGCGCCGGCGAGAGGAAGTTCTTATAATAGGTTTATAAACGTGGGAACTGTAATGAACTCGTTTGCTGAAAGTTGCAGATTCGCATTAGTTGGCTCACAATACCCGGTTGCTGGTGTATTCTACCCAAAAGTAAACACGAACACGTGCTGCTTCTGAAACTTCGGTCTGGAATCGAAGCAAGTTCACCCAGTGAGAAACTCGATTCCCATTACTTTCAGTCGCCGTCCATTAAAATTTTAATATATTCTGAAGAACATATTAACTGTCGTTGTATAAGGTCTCAATGACATTGCGTAGAACGGTTTTTTTTAGATACTTTATGAACGGTTTGATAACGCGGCAACCTCTAAGACTCTAATATTAGAATAGATTGAAGCATAAGATATTGTCCCTCAGCGTATATTTTACACACGTACATAAAATTTGTTTTTTTTTCCTGAACTACTGTTTTACATTGGGGTCTCTCCATCTTTCACATGTTCTTCCCCCATCTTTTTTAAAGAGTAAGGTAGGATATCAGGTCCTCCGCTTAATCATTTTCACTCCGCTTTATAAGGAATGGTACTCAATCAAAAGTGGTTCTGTGGGAATTATTGCTGCTCACGTGAACCCTGATAGTTTCAACAAAAGGCAAAAGAACCTCCATCTGCTGGAAATAAAATGCAGGAAATACTTAGCAAAACAGGTTGCTTCTGTGGAGAAGCTCAAAGTTAACTTTTCAGATTTATGAATTTTCCTCCTGCTTCTCTGTCCACAGATGCAACCTAACATGCTGAGTATTTCCAACATTTTCTGCCTTTATCTCTGATCATAATTAGCTGTTTGTTAGGTTAATTTTCTTTACTACTTAAGTTTTTGTAGTTTCCTTATTCCATACTGATTGGCTCTTTTCTGGCCACTTTTACTGCATGAAGATATTTTTTAAGGTCAAGGCAGGATATCTTTAAACAAATAAGTTAAGTAAAAGCCTTACAGCAATGGCTGTTATGATTTTTTTGCATGTCTTGCATTATGACTCTTGTGGTCTTGTAGATAATTCAGTATATTTTAATGTGTTTAAAGTCACATGTAAGATCACTTTGTATATAATATGTTAAACCACTTACATGTAGAATATTTTCAATGTAGCCATTAACATTTCAAACAGTGAAATGTTTTTCATTAGCATTTGTGTCCATTTATGATAAATACTTCCTAGTATTTAAATTGCCTGCCTAGATCTGGAAAACAGAAAATGTTATTAGTTTCATTGGAGAAAAAAGTATTATTGTAATAATTATACCATAATATTGATAAATGGCAAAAGTGAAATGTAGATGGACACCCCAATGTGTGTATTTCAATAACTTTTACCAAAATAATAAAAGTGGGAGTGGGGAATAAAAATGGCATTAAAGAAAATATTAGTCTTTTTTATGTAGGTAATTTTGCTTGGGGCAAGGGCCCAGTGTATTGAGTTAGGTCATTGATCAGTCTCTGTCTCATTGAACGTGCTCAAGGGGTTAAATGTTTTGGTGTTTTTGGTCCTAGGTGTGTTTCCCATGTTTCTATGTAAATTGTTTTGGGCAATGGCTTCCAGTATTCAGGCTTGTGGAATGTAGATCTTGAATAAAGCCCAAATGATCTATTTTGTCACTTTTTTTTTAGCCTTCTAAATTTATCCTGGTAAATATATTGGCGTTCCATCTGATCTCTGGGTTTGTACATCTTAGAGTATTTGACATCACACCTCGTACAATTGCATGTATTGCAATTCCTTCTCCATAACTTGCTGAATTCATGGCATTATCAAGAGTAGGTTGCAGATAGGTTGTGAAAAGTTCAAGCCCCTTGTGTCCAACTCTGAGGTAAAGTTGGATTGGAGGACAGTCATCATTTTAAATGTACAAGAGAGAGAGATACTTTCCCATTTCAGATATTTAATTTCCCTTTTTCTCAAGAAGCGGCATGCCTAGATGTTAGAATGGAGTATGCAGTTTGTTATAGGTCTAGGGAAGGGGCAAAGTCAAACTGAGAAATAAACTAGACTTATGAATTGAGGTATGAAATAAAAAGGATTGTATTCTGAAGGAAAGAAGTAGACCATAGAAAGCAGTTCATCCTGCAAAGCTAAATCCTTTGCATTTTAGCAGTAGTCCATTTCAGGGGGAAAATATTTGTTTTCTTTAATATTAAGTTAGATTAAGAAACTTCATCTCCTTGGTGCAGTATCTTGCTTAGGATGAGAAAGTGTAAAATTATATTTGGAAATTTCTTTTCTTTTTATATAACTCTGGGAGAGCATTCCCACCTTTTTTCACATTGGAGTAGCTGTTTTGTAAAAGATGGCCTGTTGGTTGGTGGCCGATATGATTTGTGCTTCTGCCTCATTGTTTGGGTGCCGAGCTCTGGGCAGAGTGCCAAGAGTCAGGTCATTTAGTATGCATTAGGGAAAATAGCAAGGATAATCTGCAAAATGTGTATGCAATTAGACTAAATCAGAAATGGCAAAAGGGAAAATGTATCCAGATTTACATTCTGTAGTATGTCCTTTTTTTAAGAAACAAGCTTATTATATTTTCTAGTATTCTAATTGGATAGATCTTTCAAAGACCTAGCATAGATGTGAAGAGCCAAAAAGTCTCCTGTGACTAATCATTCTGATTTACTTGAAGATTTTCATGCTCACTTTAATTTTTGGATGTTGTAGGCAGATTTTATACGTCATCTGAATTCTTAATACAAGCTGAGTTCTTGATACAACTTTAAGATTTTGTTTAGAACTTCTAATCAAAATACAATTTTGGATGCACTTGGTATAATGTTATGAGCAGAACATCAAATGTAAAATCAAGCCCTTTAATAGTAGAGAATAGTTTAGTATTGTTTTGGTTACAAGTACCGTAATGCTTTGGTTAAACAGTCCTGTAAGATTTACAGTAGACTACTAGTAGATTAGGTTGTGATATTTGAAATTGAAACTTTTACATGAACTGATGCTTACTTGGCATCACTTGTAAGTAATAAATTATATTGTATTTAACCTGTGCAGAGCCTACTTCTGTCCTGTTTGTTTTCACATTTTTCTTATAAGGAATCCAAGTAGTTAGGAGTAACCCAGAGAGTTGACATTGTTCTATGACCTGATAGTGCAAGGAAAAATCATAGATGAAAGCATTTAGAGTGTGATTTACATTGTTTTTGTGATTGCAAGAACTGTACTTCAGCAGACTCAGTGGCAGTCTTTTCATTGTGCAGTGGTGGAATATCATCAGTTGTGAGTTAAGTTTGTTATAGTGCATATTTAATTTGCTTTATTGGGAGGTATGTTCTGACAGGTTTTGGAAGGTGTTTATTGGTGAGAGGGTAGTGATATTAGATTAGGTCAGAAGATGAGCATAACATGGGCTTATATCATTAAGAAAATAGTCCAGTCACAATGATTTGTTTACAAACATGTTTCCTCACCTGTGGGATTCCATAGTAGACCGCTACAGTGCAAACTGTTACAGTTGTAAGTTGTCATACATTTTCTGTTTAAAATATACTAACAAAGTATAACTTATTACAAAAGCCTTGGCTTTTCATCAGATAATGGAAAAAAATGACTGGTCCTTATCTGACATTTGTGTAAATAAAACAAGTTGGTTTCAGAAGACAAATGCCAAGCAGTTCTGCTATGTTTTTAAACAAGAAATGAATTTGTAAATTTTTTTGTAGAAGTTGATTTGCTACGTCCAGCAGCAAGAACTCATTACACTAGTTTCAGTATGTCAGCTTTCAAATACATCCTTTTAAATTGCAGCAATAACTTTTTTTTAACATGGTATGAACCCTTGTACTGTGATCAGACATTGATTAATGCATCTCTAGTGTGTTTACTCAAGTGACTGATATGAAAGTCCCAGGGTGTTTTGGCTTGTCCTCACCAGGCCGACAAGCAGCAGCTCATTTGTCCCTTGAGGTACACTGCTTTTTAAAGAATTTTCTTTCAAATTTAGTATTGTCATCTTTTTGTGTTATGTTGCAGTTGCTATGCTTTGGATTTCATTTTGCACATCAAGCATGTTTAACAATTTGTGCAAGTTTTGTTTTGCAATGTTGAGAACTTGAAGTTGAGATGTAAATCATTTGTAGCAGTCCCAACCATGTTAGTATAGCAATGATAATGGATACAATACTAATCAGCCTTTTATTCATTGGAATTTGTTTTTGAGTACACTTAAAGAAATCAGCGGGGTCTGATCATACTCACGGTTAGCTGGTAGCTCAGTAAAGAACCACTACGAGCTTCAGGGCATTCCAGATTTCGCCATGTGCCCAGAAGTACAGAATGCGCTGGAGGTCAAAGGCATCTGACCTCTCCACCAAAGTACAGGGTTGTTCCATAACTCATTGAGCTGCAAGGCTGGATACATGTACAGTGAATGGTAGGGGTCTGATGTGTTCGGTAGAACAAAGGGACCTAGAAATACAGATCCATAGCTCCTTGAAAGTGGCGTCACAGGTAGAAAATGTCGTAAAGAGAGCTTCTGGCTTTTCGGTCTTCATAAATCAGGGCATTGAATACAGGAGTTGGGATATTATGTTGAAATTGTGCAAGACATTGGTGAGGCCAAATTTAGTATTATGTGCAGTTCTGGTCATTTGCCTACAGGAAAGATATCATTAAGCTTGAAAGA
>JARFYF010000094.1:65597897-65609952 GCA_030265395.1 Rhina ancylostomus | reverse complement strand
CAAACTGGTGGTCTTTCTCTGCATTGTCAACATTTCCAATCATTATCACTTTTAGCAAGCAACAGCAGCTTAATTTGATTTTCCTTGTTGGTGATACCGTTGTAGTTGGGGCTGCAGGCAGCTCTATCAAGGAAAGCAGCCACAAAACCCTGCATAATAAGTCCTTGGAAAATCAGATGAACCTTCCTCTGCAACATTACTGTATAAATTTTTAAATTTAAATTAAATTTTTTCAAGAAGTTTTTAAAGAAATTTTATCTACAGCATGGTATCAGGCCCTTTTGGCCCAATGAGTCTGCGCCACCCAATTTAAACCCATGTTAATGTACCCTTGTGTCTTTGGAATGTGGGAGGAAACCCGCGCAGACACGGGAGAATGTACAAACTACTTACAGGCAGCGACAGGGATCGAACCCCGATCGCTGGCGCTGTAATAGTGTCACGCTAACCGCTACGCTATCGTGCCGTCCTTAATGATTATGATTAATGAAAATGATTATGTATATTTTTTATTCCTTATTTTAAATGGGTTAATGACTGTTTTAAAATAAAATGGTTAATCACTCCTTTTAAATGGAAAGATGCGTTACATAGGGTCATAAAGATAGAATTAGGCGCCACCATTCACTATGTCCATGCTGACTATCGAGTACCCATTCTACAATAATCTCCTTTACCTGTACTTGGTCTGCAGCCTATGCCTTGGCAAATTCAAATACTTCATGAATGTTATGACAATACCTGCCTCCACCACCTCCTCAGGCAGCGTGTTCCACATTGTAACCAACTCTGGGTGAAATAATTCTTCTCAGAGCCCCTTTAAACTGCTTTCTCCTCACCTTAAATCTATGCCCTGTAGTCTTTGACACCACTGCATGGAGAAAAGTTTCTTACTATCTACCCTTATCTATGTGTGTCATAATTTTGCATTCCTCTATCAGGACCTCTCTCCCCCTTCTTGGTTTCATTTGCATATACTGTATTTATCAATTGCCTACTCAAATAACAGTGCAGCTCCACCACAGTAACATTCTCAATTTTGAACTAACTCAGTGAAAAACCTTACTTAATTATATAAAAATGAAGATGTTATACTTAACCTTGTGACTGCCCCAGAGAATATCCTTTCAATAATTCTATTAGAGATAGCTGTGGGGAAATAAATAAAAAGGTAAGAGTTCATATCTTGAACACAATGGGCATTAAATACTTAGGCCTTAAATAAGGGGTGAAGGGCTGAAAAAAACATCTCATCACAGCCTCCGCTAAGGCAGGAAGCCCAGTGGCTGGTCTGTGTGGGAACACTGAGGGAGAAGGCAACTTCAGTTCACATCTGTATTACATGTTTGTTGACATGCAAGAAGACAATGGTGACTCTGCCCTTTCATGGTTTTAATGCATTTTAAATTTAACAAGTAGCATTTAATCAAGGAATCTATGATAATGGTTCTGGGTCTAATTAATTCTGACGGCATGGGTTGTCTCAAATAAACCCTCACAATTCATCTTAACAGCACAACATTAAGGCTGACATTTTGAACTCACTTCTCGACTTTCATCAAAGCTCTCTACTAAGCCTTTGTGCAAACATTTTAAGCATTGGTCTTGAGTTAATATTTTTTAACTAACAGGTCCATGATACTGATCGTGTGACTGGGTAAGAGGTTATACTATTTACAAAGGTTTTCTTTTTTGCAGTTAATCTTTCAGAGTCAAATATAATGGCTGGAATATTTATGCAGGGCTGTCCATAAGCAGAGGTTCTGGAAAAAGAACTGCTGTTTCATCTGTCAGGTCTCATCAGGTTGTACCTGATACCATACAGGACAGAAGAAAAAGAAAGAATTAAGGCAAACACTTGCAATATTTCCTCAGAGATTTAGCAGAGAGCTTTGATGAAAGCTAAAATGAAGTGAGTTCAAAATGTCAGTAGTGAAGCTGCGTCGTAAAGATTAAACTTGAGGATTTATGCGAGACATCCTGTGCAGTCAAAATCAATTAGAGTCAGAGCCATTATCACTGATTTCTTGATGAACTGCTACTTCTTAGAATTAGAATACATAAAACCAGGGAAAGAATAATAATTGAAAAGCAATTATTTATTTAAATTACTCTGTTAGGTATTTTCCAGAAGTGATATTCTGTCTTTTACTTCTTTTGTGCTTTTGGTAATCTTAGACTCCATTATTAAATAGTGGTTTATTTGTATTCATATTCTGCCTTCCAAGAAATAGTGCCACAAATTCATGCCTGGTCTGCGGCACTAACTGGAATTTAGGAGGCAGAATACAATGTATAGGCAATTGGTGTGATATATATAGTGCCACTGACTGGGGACGAATACTTACGCAATTTTTCTTCTGGATGAAAATTCAATTGAAAAGTGCAAGTGGAGACAAAGTTGTTTAATTCTCTCAGCTCTTCCATTTTACTCGTATAGGAATACAGTACGCAACACAAAGTTGCAATAAACTCTAGCCATGCATTGGTTGTGTCTATTCTTATTATATTACCCAAGACTTGAAGAGTACATCTGACAGAGAAAAGGCCATTTAGCCCAATGAACCTTTTACCAAGCCTAAAACATGGGTGTGAAGGCCAGTTAATTTTAACTCTTAGTTTCTATGTGAGCTTGAATTTTCAGAAATACACCTTCAACCACCATCTCTAAACAAAATTTCAATCCTCCTTCTCTAACCTCCCACTGCCCCTTCCTAACTGAGATCCTCATTAGCCTTTCATTCTGCCTGCTGATTACCCATTCAATACCTCTGTTATCCTCATTGTATTGATACCAAGTTCAGACAAGGTCTGAAGACTGGATTACTTAAAAAATCCACAATGAGTTAAACATCTCAGGCCTGTGTAAGGGATTTAGGGGAAAATTGATGCTCATCCCTTCTGATCTCAAGCCTGCCACAGGTTAAAATTGGAGTTACTATTTTTGTAACTCAAACTAAACAAAGTAAATCACCTCGAGTTACAACTAATAACCATCCAATACTCCATTTATTATCTAAAGATTACTCTGAATGACAGTATCAGGTACAGTTTTGATAACTGCTCAGAGATAAACAAAGAGTGTGATCTCATGCAAGATTCAGATGAGCAGTTGCTGTATGTGTGACCATACTTTAAGCATTACTCATTATTATCAGATCGAGCACAGAAAAAGTAAGTTTCACAATTGGAAATCAAATAGAGAATGCAACAATACTTGAATAATTTAAACTCTTCTGAATGAGATTTTAAAGGTAAATGAGTACATTGAATCATTACAGAGAATAATACATTAAACTTAAGACACATTGTTATGTCAGGTACAGAGTTGCTTACCATGGTCATTGTGTCTGGCCAAGTCCTTCTGGTCAACAAAGAGGTCATGGTCAGTGTCTAGTTCCCAGAACTTACAGTAGATAACATAGAAATGCTCATAAGAGAAGTAGTCTGTAATTTGGTTTATGTCATCTTCTTCCTCTAGGAGGGCAAGTGTCTAAGGAAACCAAGTGACAAAAGCCAAATGTTAGGAATAGCAGCAACAAATTGGTTATTATACTGATCCTGCATGGCTCACAGACTTTAAATCAAAGTGAGGAACTGGTAACAAAGGCCCAAACCTTCTGGGAGTAGAGAATCACCAGTAAGAAGCTCTTTGTGGGGCAAGTCATCTCTGATGTCCATACCTGCATATTAGGGTATGGAAACCAGAGATGAGCCGAAATTCAATGCCCTGATTCCTGTGTCAAGGTTGGACTTACTGGAGTCCTGGGGTGGAGAACTAACATTCTGAGCTGTGAAAGCCAGATGTAGTGCATGTGAATGGATTCACCCATCTTGTTTGAAAAGGTAAGTGCAGAAACATGTTCTGGAATACCTTTTTACTTTAACTTAATATGTTTTATAAATAAGTTTATAATCACTTGAATGCATTTTAGGTAAATTTATTATTTTTAATATTTTCAACAACAATTTAGATTTTCTTTAATTATTTAAGTATTTTTGAACTATATTTATGTATCCCTGTCAGAAAAAGACTAACCTGTTGAAAGGCCATCAGGGCAATCTAGGAGCAGGGCCTCAGGATCTGCTCTGATTCATGGGTCAGCTGTGACAGGAAGTCTGAGCTCCACAGAAATGCAGGGATGCATAAATGAGACCATGGAAATAATGTGGGGGTTCAGAGTGGCGGGCTGGATTGGATGAAGCATCCTGTGGCAAGGCAGATCTGCTTGTTTCAGCTAGATAACCACTCTACAATTCTAATGCAATTAAAGACAACTTTTCCACTTTTCTTCCTCTGGGATGTAGTTTTTGAAGTTCAATTATAGGATTATAAACCAGCTACCACTTCTTATTGGAGACTTTGAAAATTCTAAAACTGCTCATATTTATACATCAGTCACACAAAGTAGATACTGTTCCCAATTATGTTTTCCATATTTTCTTATGACATAGGAGACCATTCCAGCCCATCAGAGCAATCCCATTCCACCAGTTATTTGTGGGGAAGCTATTCTCTCTCACATACCCATCAATTCCAACTTAATTCTGCTACCACCCACCTATACTTGGAGGAATTTATAGTAGTCAATTAACCTACCAACCAGCATGTCTTAGGAATGTGGGAGGAAAATGGAGCACCTGGGGAAAATCCAGAGAGTCACAGGGAGAAGATGCAGATACCACACAGAACAGCAGAACTCAGGTCACTGAAGCCGTGACATGCTTGCACTACCTGCTGCAACACAGTGCCATACTTTGCCATTTGTTTCGTGATTTCAAAAAAGTGTTGACAATAATTTTATTTTAAAACTTTCATTTTTGATTTTCTTTTCTGCCACATTTTCTCTTCCTTAATCTACTCTTTTACCATCCTCTGCTTCTCTTTCTGTATTTGATCTGAAATTGAAGTCACCCATTCTAATTCTCTATCTTTAAAGCTTAAAGCCACATTGGTTAAAAATCTACACTGTTGTTTATTTTGTTTGCAAAGGTGTTGGATATTCTTATTTCCCCCCACCCCCCCCCGACATCTCCCCTTTGCTCATGGTTACAACAATTTTATGGGCAATACATTTTAACACCTAACAGCCAAATCAAAAGACAACTCTCCTTCAAAATTTGGGCCAAATGCTTTCAAGTAAAATTTGAGCTGTAAGACTGCATCAAAATCTTCAAATGATAATCCCATGTTTATATGAACAACAAAGATATTTGTTCAATTTTGATTTCTTTAGATTGTACTTAAATGAACATAATACCATGTAACATTTCACACTGCACAAATTAAGAAAAATTGTTCCCATTACCTATTTATGAATAGGATCAAAGGTTGAAAGGACAAGTTTAGACACAGAGAATCAAAGTCTGTATGGAGCAGAGCAAGCTATATACTGTAGGAATCGATGCTACGTGAAATGCAGCTAAACAAACTTAAATATATTGAATCCTGATTTTTCTTAGTTTACCACTGGGATATTGTCTACTTGGCCAGTCCTGGACACTTCCACATTTATCTACTTGTGGTGTAGTTAAATAAATGAGGAAGTGTCCAGGATTGGGCAACTGAGTTAATAAATGGCCTCTTCTTGCTTAATGTAAAGAATTTGCTCAGGTCATTGGAGGTATCCAGTGGAAGAAATGCTGTGATGCTACACACACTTCTTCACTATGGACATCGGTAGACTTCTGCATTTTTAACTTTTGATTTTAGGTTCTCAGCCGTGTCCCTGATAACACACTGGTCAGCTTGACAAATTTTGAGAAATCTGGATCTTTACATACTTGCAGGAAGTTGCTCTTTCTCAGTTCTGTCAGAGTTATCTTGCCAGACCAGGATCTGTTGACTGTGTAGAATATTCTCTGTATAACCTACGGAAAAAAAAACCACAAATAACCCTCACCACAGAGCTCTACAGAAATCACACTATGCCATTTCCCAGGAGATAAAGGAAAGGGCAAACAGGCAGCAGTTCCATGCGATAGTTCAGACAGCCATCCTATAAAAATGACAGCACAGTCTTGCCAACCTCAAATGCCACTCAATGTGTCTGATCTCCAAGGAGAAATTACTATTCTATTTTAAATCACCTCACTACAACTTGTTACAAACCAAGGGATTAACATTATTCATACACATCAAGGAAACCAATGACAAACTACCTGCCTAATAAGGAAAGTCATATGATAGAGGTTACCTTTGAGCACTCTCACTCTTTCCATGACATGGTAATTTTGAAATCCTTAGCACTTACTCATGCATACACAAGTGGCTGTTGTTGTTAGCCTTTTGCTTTTTTGAGAGGTAATCATATGAATCTGAATATTCTTCTGACATTGGGATCTCAAAATCCTTCCCTCCTCCAATCATTGTGCGTGAACTGTTGTCACTGAAAGGGATTTCATTTCTGGATACTGGCTGTTGGTAAACACGTACAGCATTTGAGGTAAATGAATAAGTGGATAAAGCAACAGCTTTAACTCCCTTGTCACTATAAAGGGCAAAAGAGGAGAAATCAGATCATGTGATGCCCACAATTAGTCCTTTCTCAGTGGTAAATTCCTTATCATGACAAGAACAAACTGCGTATGTAGCTAACAGGTGGGGTGAGAAACCATTCTTTTTCTTTAGCCAGTTTAAATATTGTTTAAAGAAAATCATCTTGTTTACAAGAAATCCAGCCCTCTTAAAACCATGGATGCTGCCAGGCCACAACAGATAATGGCTAAAGCCTCTTGAGTTTGTCTTTTCTGTCCAATTATATTCTCAAGACCTCCAGGAATTGAAACTGAAGCACATCAAACTATCATTCTATCAAGTTCCCCAAAGCACTCATGGAAAAAGTTACATTGCAATGGCACAGTGTAGTGAACAAGTCAGCTGTAGAGAAGAAATAGCTTTGGCAAGAGCAATTCATAAATAGTTGTACTTTGAATTAATGCTACATAATGCCACTAATATGACCTGCATTCATCTCTTGTAGTCATCTGGCTGAAAATTACAGACAGTGACTGCACGCAGAGTGAGCTCACAGCTCAACAAAGAAATATATATGTAAAAGGCAGGGCCTTGAATGAACTTTAATTTTCAACCTTCAATTTTTCTTTGGAAGTGTAGATCACTTAGGAACAATGTTGATTGAAGCTGTCTCTCATATATGTATGATAAATTTCAAATAACATAAATGCTTAGTCATACTGCACTAAGTATTTCTCTAACAAGGATTGTGCAAGAAAAAGTCATGAAAAATAATCATTGCAATGATTATAAGGATAACAAATGCTATCACAGAATATTACAAAATATTGTGGCACCCTGAGCTCAATGTAACAATAACCAAGATTGTACCTTGGACAACTTTTGTATTTAGCTTTGACTGATTAGGAAATGTATTTTCCAATCTCTTCCCCCTCACAGGATGATTCTTGGCCACACACCTCAATAACCAATGTTAGCAGCTTGCTGTCCTCGATAGTGCTCTTGATTAGCTATTGGGAGGAATTACTTAAGGACAGCCTGGTAAAGACTGCTTCACTGTGGAGCACTGAATTCAACAGAGTTGAGGATTAAAGTTGTACCATCTTATTCCGTATTTTTAAACAGCGATGAAAGAGTGAACTTAGATTCAGAACGATGCAGTCTGCATGAACCAAAATAATGCAGAGTGAATACTTAAAGTAAAATCATGTGGCATTTACAGGGCTGACATGCATGTGGTAAGAATGAATCATGTCAACCTGTAAGGTAGTTTACTTTTCGGGGATGAAAGGGTTGACGTTCCACTGTGCTGGCCATGTTCTAAGGCTAGACATACAGCACCATATTTGTGCTCCTTGATCTTGCACAATATTCTGCGAATGTCACAGAAGTTTTCTTAATTTTCCTTTTAAAAGTGATAGCATGATGATAATGTTGATTTTAAGAAGTTTACAAACAAAAGTAACTTGCCCAACTGCTCCCCACTGAATTATTCTTATTCCCTTCAAATATATATGAACATTGACATGGAAACCTTTTCTCCGACTATATTTTTAATGTAAGGAATAGAGTTAATATTTTGAAGTAGCAGAACAATGAAAAACATTCTCACGACATACTTCAGAATGCAGGAGCCATCTCAATGCTAATTGTTCTGCAAGTAGATTCTAACATGTTAGTTCTTAAATCTCTTTGGGCAGAAGGACCCATCACCTATCACTATCACTGCTCTGCTTTTCCCTCCTATATAGTGGGCTTCCCCTTTTCCTATCTTTAGTCCTGAAGAAGGGTCCTGACCCGAAACGTCGACTGCCTGCTTTTCTCCATGGATGCCGCATGGCCCGCTGTGTTCCTCCAGCATCATAGTGTTTTTCATTATCAATAGCCAAGGGTGTCAGTCATTGCAGAAAACTATTGTTATTGGTATATTGTAATTGAAAGAAAAAGTAAAGAGTCATCAGAGAGAGAGATATCCAATGACCTTGAGCTCTCCAGATTCTCTCAGGGATTCCATACTCTATCAGGAATTCCCTCAGGGACTTTTGATTCCTACAGGGACTTCCACTGGGTTGGGAAACGCATTGTGAAACCCAGGATTTGGAAGTGCAACATATCCAACCTGATATTACCGTGGTAATGTATCGTGAATGGAATTCTGGTGCATCCTTCAAAAACGTTAGTCCTGTATGGGTATCCACAATATCCTGGGGAAGACATTTGAAAAATATATAATTAGCCTTTGCATCTAGATCATTCTAAAATTAACATTACTCATCATTAAATAGATAAAGACCTGGTACCATGACATCATGGCACAGGAACATAAGGAATAGGAGTAGACCATTACTCCTCCAGCATGCTCTTCCATTAGATTAGATAATGGCTCATCTACAATTCAACATCATTTTACGTGTCTTCTTCATTCCCTTGATCTTCTTTCCTAACAAAATTCTTTCTACCTTGATATTAAAAGCTCTAACTAACCAACATCCACAGATTTCTGCACGAAAAGAACTCCAGGTATCAGTTTCTTTCTATGATAAGATGCTGTTTCAATTCATTCCCAAATGACCCACCTTTAGTTCTTGAGTTCCTCCTACCTGAAGATATCTTCAAAAGCACCTCAACAGTACTGGTCCCATGATCAAGTGAGAAACCAGACTGCTGTGAAAGAGGAAACTACTTCTTTGCTGAGAAAGTGATATGGTCTCTTTAAACCAAAGAAACTTGTGTGAACTTCACTGCAATCAGGAAAAAGACTTTGAAATATTATTGCTAAGTCTGAATTTAAGAAATGGGAGCATGAATAAGAGGCAACAGGGCTCCTCATACTTATTTTTTAATTAGACAAGATCGTGGCTTGTTCCATCTCAGTTCCATTTTCCTGCCTTATTTCTAAATGCATAGATTCCCCAGTTTCCAAAAACTGATAATCAGTATTGATCAAACTGCAATATATTCAATGACTGAGAGTCCCTGGCTCTCTGGGATAGAGTGCTTCAAACAATCACAACCTTTTCAATGACAGAATGCCTTGACTTTAGTTTAAATATTGACCCTTAGTCCGAGTCTACATCCCCGCATTTTAAGCTATGAGAAAGAATCTTTCAGCATTCATTCTGTCAAGTAGCTTCAGAATCTTATGACCTTCTATGAGAAGGCCTATCATTCTTCTGAACTCCCAAGAGTGTTTTCTGTCAATTAACTATTCCTCTATCCATGTTACTACCCACAACCGTATGAGCCCTTGCATTAACAACTCTTTATCTGTCACAATATTGAATGCCTCTTGAAAATCTAGATACACCCCAATCACTTTCTCCTTTATGTAGCCTGTTAGTCATATCCTCTTAAGATTGATAAACATAATTTCTCATTCATAATACAATGTTGACTCTGCATAATCATGTTATGTTTTCCTAAGTTACTACTTTCTTAATAATAATGAACACAACACCCTCTTGGCAAATGTCAAGGTAACTGAACAGTTTAGCATTTTCTCTCTCTTCCTTTTCCTGAGAACCAGTGGTACATTTTCTACTTTGCAATCTGTTGAGACCTTCCAAAATTTATAAAATGTTGATAGGTCACAAAAAACATATCCAATATTTCTGCAGCCATCTTTTAGAATTCTCAGATGTAGACCATAGCGCCTAGAGGATTTGTTGGCTTTTAGTCCCCTTAGTTTTTCCAATAGTTTTTAAATTTTTCCTGAAATTGGTTACTTTAATTTACAGCCTCTTGGCTCCCTGCCTTAACTGGAGTGTATTTGTATGCTCTGCTGTGAAGAGTTACACAAAATACTTGTTGAGAAACTTAAAACATTTTTTTATTCTCCAACACAATTTTAGACCTCAGTATTCAAGCGCCCCACGCTTACTTTCATTATGCTCTTCCTTTTACTTCATAGACAAACTATTACAATTCCATGTCCTCTCATCATAGCAACTTCCTTTACTATTCCTTTTGTATTTTCCAAATATCTCATCCACAATTTCAGTCCCCTTGCAACCATGTATGTCACTGCAAAAGCTATGAATTTAGACTCATTTGTGTCATTAATTCATCTACCTTATTACAAATGATTATAGTGGTGAGTGAGCAGTTTTAATCCTGACCTTTTTATATTTTCCCCTTTCTGCTCTTATCATTAAACCTTGCCCCTTACTGACATAATTTGCTTATCCATACCTGATTGACTGCACTGCTCTTTCCCCTTATACTTCTCTAAATTTCCCTTCACAACCTTCCTACTTTTTAATTTTAAAGCCCTAACCACAGTCTTAGTTACTCAATGCGATCTGTTGACTTTATATGAGTAAATATATAATACATAATTTTTTTTATTGCTATAAAGTCACCAAAGATGGTTGAATCAAACAAAATTGTTAATTTTTCAATGGCATAAACAAACAAACTCTAAGGAAAGGGGCAGTACTCTGGGGTTCAGTTTCTTTTTGCTTTCCCCATTTGCAAACTTATTTTAGTTGTTAAGTGGGAGTACCTCAAGTAGAACAACAATCTGCTAGAGGAACTCAGTGCGTTGAGAGCAGCATCCATGAATGGTCGGGGGGGGGGGGGCGGGGAACAGCAGTGGAGAGGAATTGTCAACATTTTGGGTCGAAACACTGCATCAAGACTTTGCAGTCTCTTGCGTCTCTGTATCTAAACTAGAAATGGGAAAAGAACCATTTCCGTCCACCAAAACATCCATATAGACATCTGACATCAGTTTTCCCACAGGTAGTATGATTTCCACTTGGCCTATCAGATGCCAGTAGGTGGGTATTAATGAAATTTGCAATGGCAAACCCACAATGTAAACTGCCATTGGTGTAACAACCACATACTGCACATTTAATCATACAACAATGTTTCTTTCTCACTGTGCATTTAACATTAACAGACTGTTGTACATTAACCCTCTCCGCTGCAGCATAAACCTTTAAGATTATAGGTAGTATAATAAGGATCTCTGACAATTCCTGAGTTTTGAGCACATTACAGAAAAACCTCCAATGGCAAGAAAATGCAAGTCATTTGGTCAGATTAATAACCAAACTCTTACTCTGGTACAGCTGAGGAAGAAATGGGTTTGTGGCTCTTTCCACTAACCTATTCAGACTTCTCCAATGCCATGAACACTTGCATGCCCTCATAACACCACAAGCTCATTATTTACAGCTTGTAATGGATGTGGCTGTGCTAGTGCTTGCAATATTTACTTTACAGAATGCTGGTTTCTTCTGTACTGCTTGAAATAAATTGGGTCATTGTTGTTCAGCTACAAAAAGGGCAAACTTCCTTTGAAATTCGTGTGACTAACTTAGCTGCTGAGCTATCTTAGATAATAATAGTACATGACATTATAGTATCCTGGTTTTCAGTTTGCAATATATAAAGCAAGGCTTGACTCTGTGCAAGGTAATCTCAGAAACATTAGAAACGAGATTCTGATCAAGCATAATCCTATTTAAATAACTTGTGCTATGCTTATTTACAAATGGTAAAGTACATGATTCTTATAAACCAAAATTATGGAATTTCATATTACGAGGAAAAGTTGACAGGTTGGTA
>JARFYF010000094.1:65569769-65582503 GCA_030265395.1 Rhina ancylostomus | reverse complement strand
CTAGTGATGAGGTTACACAGTAGCAGGCAGCGAGGAACTCCCTCTGTAGTTATTGCACTTGAATTTGTCTCCTTTCTTGAAGATAATCATAATTACAGTCTCTGAGATCTCTTGGCACGAGATCTTCCTGTACATGGGAGATGAGGGTGCGAACTCGTGTCTAGAGCTCTTCTCCATCAAGTTTTAGAACCTCAGCAGTAATACCACCTGCTCCTGAAGCCACCTTACTTTTCACCTGTCATATAGCCTTTGACATCTTGTCAAAGATGGCCACAAGGTTAGTCATGTAAGCAAGCTACTGGCCATGCCAATCATAAGTTGCAGATGCAACACTAATACTACAATCAGTGTGCCAGTAACTAACAGCACAGATATGGTCCAATGCCAAAGATGAGAATAATTGACATCATTCATCACAAAACCTGCTATTGCAGCAATTCATTGCTCTCCAAGTTTATAGGAAATCAAAATTATTAGGATGATTTTTTAAAAATTTGGAACTGCCAGAGAGAAGACAGTGTCAAAGAAACAATGAACACTATAATCTTACCATCATCCCTTTGAGGGCCTTTGATGGATTTACCTATTTCTGAGAGTATATTTTGAGAGATAAACAGATGGCCTGTGATGGAACACTCCATAAATTGACAACAGGGTAACAATTTGAATTTTTAGCTCAAATGAATACAGAAAATTATATAAAAACTTAGGTCAGCCAGAAATGATCACCAACCTGAAACTTTAACTCCGTTTCACTCTCCACAGACACTACCTACCTGGAAGAATTTCTAGTATTTTTGGTTTCCATTTCAGATTTCCAGCAATTGTAGTTGTTTGCCTATTGACTTCCAAGTACCTGAATATTTCCATTTTAAGGTAAGTGCCAGTGCACATTTTGGAAATCCTAACAATGTCTACAAAGAATAGCCAAGCAATCAAGCAAGTAAGAGCATTGTTTCCAGATTTCTAGGGGAGAAATATGCACTGGATAATTTAAAAAAATCTGCATATCACACAGCCATTAAGAGATATTTCTCCCTACCTTCGCAATTTTGCCCATTTCATAAACGTCGCCTTTTTCATCCTCAAACTCAGCAAAGGCTGCTTCAACCTTGGCAATGGTCTCTTCGTGGTTACTGCTAGGACTTGGAAGTCCCTTAGGGAAGTAGAAGCGTGGAATGTTTGCTGATGCCGGAGTGCTGACAACAACTTTGTTTGAAGGGGGAGGACTAGGAGTCACGTTTGTTACAGTAGGAGGTGGAGTTCCAGGTTTCTTTTCTTTATTGCTTTGGACCTGTAAAACAGAATGGAACATACAGCTCAGATTCTGCACTAATTCCTCACAAATGATGCTGTGAAAATTGTTTCGTATTTCACACAAGTAGGCTTGTTTCCTTCTGGAATGCCTCACCATTTCTAATAAGGGATTATGTAAATTGTGGTAGGTGCCCTCATCTCTGGACACAGAAGGGAAACAAAAAATAATGTTCTGAGATAATGTGACTTGGATTTAAGACACCCTAGCTGAGACCAAGCACCTTTCCATTGAAGGACTGCATTCAGCACTCAAGCTGTTTGGTCTCTGGAAGGGTGAGCAATGAACAAGAGTTGCTAATAAGGAAACTTTCCCAAATATGGATCTTATTTACCAAATAAAAAAACGTTGCCAAAGTTCACTCCTTTTTGTAAAAATACAAATATCCTCCAACTAGCCTTGAGCAAGGCCATAGGAGATTCACCAAAAATCTTACAAAGTTCACAGGATGTTTTCCTGTTGAGATTGCAACATGTTTTGTGCATATATATAGTTCATAACGTCCACTTAGTTCTCATAGCACCTTATTATATAAGGTGGAAATACATACATGTTTAACACCAAAACAGAGCCCATCATTCCTGCATTGTAACTGCCATGTTAATGCAGTAAAATACCATTTCTGATTAGCTGGAAAGGATGCAATAGCTTTGCACTGATAATTATTTGCAGGTTATCTTACTTATTTAGTGATATATAATTCAAATCAGTATATTAACTATTTCAGTGGATCTAGAATGCAACATTTTGATTCTGGTAATTCCCACCAGTTTTAATTTAAGGCAAGACTGAACAGTTTGGGGCCCTTTGATAAAAAGAAGGATGAGTTCATCTTTATATCTGATAGGGTTAAATACAAAGATTATGCTTTCACTTTTGACCAAGTCTGAAGCTAAAGGACACAAACATATGAGATGGTCACTAATACTTCAAAAAGGTCAGGGGAAACTTTCTTACGAGCATAAGACAGAAGGAAGGGGCCACTTGGCCCTTCATGTCTGCTCTGTCATTCAATAAAATCACAGCCGATCTTTTATGCTTAGCACAACTTTCTTGCACTAACCCATATTCCTCATTTCCTTTTCCATTATTCCTCTCCCTTACATCCTCTCTCTCATATCACTCTTTCTACCAATGCCCCACTCTCTTGCATTTCTTACTTCTTACTTTTAATGTTCCTGGTTTTTAACTTAGTGATCATTCCATAGTTTTGTGTTCTAGTTAATGAGCTGAAGGTAATGCCACAGATGCATTTTAGGGAAGATACTAAGTACAGCAGAGACAGAATGAAGGAGATATTGATAAAGTGAAATGAAAAAAAGGAAACTGGTGCATGTCCAGTCTTTACAAGCCTGCCGGACTAAACAGGCCGTTTCTGTGCTGTAAATACAATCCAACATTAACCTTTATAAATGTGACCATCCATTTTATATATAAAAGTGGGACACAGCAATGAAACAAATATTTAAATTAGTCTTATAACACTGTTGTCACTCAAATTTTGCCACCTCTTGAATACATTGCCCTTTTAATCAACGTTGTAGAATTTAAGCATTATTTCAATTCCTAACTAAAGCTCAGATTACAAAGAAAACAGAACAGACTTTGACTTGAAACGTCAGCACTGTCCTCTTCCCAAAAAAAACACCTGACCTGTTGAGTGTTTCCAGCAGTTTGTTTTATTTCAGATTTCCAGCATCTGCATTTTTGTTCAGATAAAACATTGTAATGACAGTGGCATAAATATTTAAAGACCTCGGGGACTTGTTCATGATGGGGTTCATCGAGAGGACGTGGCAATGGAAGTGGGTGGTTTTGAGGATTCTTCCTCTTTAGGGGGAAGATGCACGAGTTCGGCAGAAAGTGAGAAAACAAACCACAACAAACCCGGGAGCAGCACAACCACCGCGGTCAGCAGAAAAGCAGTGTGACCCTAGGTCAGGGGACAGCCTGCGATCTATCGTCCCCGTCACAAGCACGGATGCAATATGTTTTTCCTGTCTTTCCTCAAGGCATAACACTGCAGGCTTTCACAGACAGGAAAGAAACGAAGGAATCGCGGGAGTCAATCCCCGGTGGAAAAAGAATCAGAAATCCCCAGGAAAAGGATTCTGCTCATTCTAGCCATACCAACAGCTGAGGCCAAATTTAAAAAGTGAAAGTCACTATAAAAGACCTCAGCACTTCTAATAAACAATAACAGAAGAATTTAACTTATCTTAATTTATCTGTGCGTCATAATTGACTCCTGAACAGAAGGAATGGAGCAGTTCCATGGACTTTTAACCCTTTGAGAACTTGTAGAATACACTTTCACGCACCTTTTTTCTTTCATATAGCATCTGCAGAAATGGCTTGCTGGAATAAGTTTCGGACGCGAGACATTATGAGGAACCAGAAGATAAATGCACAGGGAGCTTCGTGGACTTTAGGGGCGAAGCGCCACTCTTGAAGTTTGCTGCGCTCAGGGGCTTCTGAAAATGTTGCTGGTGCCCCCAAAGGGTTAAACATTAACACAGCGAACCAGGTGCAACCCCAATCCAGGACGCGCTGGGAGATCTGAGCAGCCACAAGTATTGCACCTAGCGTTGTCCACCACCTAACACATTGCTCTTCATTCCATTCATTGCCTAGGCAAGACTGAACAAAGAACCTAAGACCACCCCCTCCCCTCTCAGGACCCCAGTGTACTACATAGATGCCTGAATTGAAATTGGCTTTGACAGGCCTTGAAGTAGTTAATTGCAGAGGAGACGTGAATTTACCAGAAAGAAAAAATAGCAACTGCAAAAAAAAAGTGTCAGACATTTCAGTGTTACTCCAATAACACTCTTTGTGGGAACATTCCTTCCCCTCCCACGGTCGGCAGGCTTTTAAAATTAGAGCTTGGCTTAATTTAACGAGGACTGCTTAATTTATCTGTTTTTGATGCTGTCTATGGTTCAACTGTCGTTGCACGTACAGGTTATCCACTGAGTATATATGTGGTTTTGCGTTTGAAATAGGAAGTTTTAAAATACTCTGCATTTCAATCATAGAACTGTTATTGGCAATGGAGGATGCCATTTGGCCTGTTGAGTCTATGCTAACTCCTAGTACAGCAGTCCTGTCAGTCCCATTTGCCTGCTTATTCCACATAGCACTGCAAATAATTCTTTCCAAATGTCATCCAATTCCCTTTTGAAGCTGGAGATTGACTCTGGTTCCACCACCCCTCCAGGCAGTAAACTCCAGATCCTTACTCTTTCAGGAAATGATTTTTCCTAATATATTCCTTACATAATAAGAAGACTAAGTAAAAGGAACAAGGATTGACCATTTATTCCCTGGTGCCTTCTCTGCCGTTCAATAAGATCATGGCCAGTCTTTTACCTCAGCACCACTTTTCTGCACTAACTCCACATCCTCTGATTCCATTAATAGTCCAAAACAAAATTATCGATCTACCTCCTGAATATAAGCAGTAGCTGAGCCTCCACAGCTCTTTTAACTACATAATTCCAAATATTTACTATCAACTGAATGAAGAAATGTCTTCACATCACAGTCCAGAATTGTCAATCCTTTATTTTCAAGCTGCAACTATTGGTTCTAGACATTCTAGTCAGGGAAGCATTATCCCTGCATTTAGCTTATCAGCTCTGTAACGATTTAATATGAAATTATTTCTCATTTTTCTAAATTAGAGAGAGCATAGGCGCAATCTGTATAATTTCTCCTCATAGGTCAATTCTGCTGTCTCAGAAATCAATCCAGTCAATCAATCAGGTGTCGTTTCCTGTCCTGCTTTACAACTCATCTGGTTCTGTTTCCCATGCTTGCTGTAAATTTACTGAGTTCAATGCAAAATTTATTATCCCACATTCCTAGCTCAATATATGAATAATATTAATTTAAGACAAATCTGGAGATCTTTCTCTGTGTACTTGTTCAATTTATGATATATTTAAAATGTCTATAATTGCAGTGATTGTACAGTCTCTACATTCACTAGTCCTCCAAGACAGCTCACACTCTTTACAAACTGTGGCAATTGCCAGTTGAATGTCAGGTCAAAAATAGAGTTTTGTTCATAAGAGTTTTTGTTTACAATTTGCAAGTAAAAAAAATCTTCACCATTATGCAAGTTGGAATGACTTTCATCCATTTTCTTTTATTGTTGTTATTAACCGACCTCATTGTTTCCAACAGCATTTGAGTATAATCACTCTTCTCATCGAAAAACAAACCACTCACCCTGAACAAAAATACTACTGGATAACTGCTTTGATCCTAGAATTGAATTTCATAAGGCCTGATTAACTAATTGTGCATATCTGGCTCCAAGCCAGGATTGATACCTTCAAAGTTATGGGGGTGTGGAAAGGCAGGAGGAAGTGAAATAACATATAGCTGTAGCTGATAGTTAGAAGTACTTCTTAATTTTGGTTAGGTTTGAATCTATAAATTGGAGTCTTGGAGGGTATAGTACTTTCATTCTGTTGTGTTGCTTGCAAAACAGTTCACAAGCAGGTGCTCCTTCTAGTCTGGTTAGCAATGGACAGAAATAATACTCTCCATGGCAGCCAAGGACATAGGTACAGATGAGGAAGGCACTTAACAACATACTGCAGTGTGCCAAAACAGAAATGGCCAGCATTTCACTAGTTTACATGGCAGAACTTCCTCTTGACCTGTTGAATCATGACAGAAGTTATATACTCTCTTTAAGCATCACATTCACGTCTGCATTTCATCATGCCAAACTGCACCGCAGCCATGTAAATTAGAATTGCCTCCCTAATGTCTGGAAAAGTAAGCTCACAAATCAACCTTGGTAGTATTTGCATGGTGGATATTATTTACTTATATACAAACTAATGTTGCACTTTTTAGATTCTCCTTGAATTTTCAATGTCACAATGCTGTTTCTTTGTAAAAATGACCACAGAACATGAAAAGACCTTCATTTGAGGAAAGGTTTCCTTATTCTATGCAAGTTAGACATTTTAAACTGACAGTGCTTGATCACAGGAGTTCAAAGGCATGAATAATCAAAAACATGAATAGGATCAAGTTTTCTTGAAAATCAGGGATATAGCGACTATTTTCTATTATTGGTCTATTATTGTCACATGTACCAAAGTATAGTGAAAAACTTTGTTTTGCATGCCATCCATACAGATCATTTTATCACAATAGTGCATTGAAGTATTATAAGGGAAAAACAGAATGCAGGATAAAGTGTTAAATTACAGAGAAAGTGTAGTGCAGGCAGAGAATAAGGTGCAAGGTTATAATGAGATACATTGTGAGGTCAAGAGTCTATCTTACTGTAGTAGGGGACTATTTAATAGTCTTAAAACAGTGGGATAGAAGCTGTCCTTGAGCCTGGTGACATGTCATTTCAAGCTTTCGTATCTATCCTGCATGATCACTCACATTCCAGCTGGCCCAAAATAAAACATTCATTAGGCACACAAACTCTTCTCATCTTACAGGCAAAGTGTAAGTCCCAACATTTCTCAGAAGTCAGTAAGCAGTATTACCCAATATCCTCTGTCATTCAATTCTTAACAAGTGACCATTCAGGAGGTCTGGATGGTTAGTTCACCAGGTGAGAGATGATGTGTAAGTGATGAGGAGAAGGCAATAACAGCTCATGTCCTTCCTCAGCTGCAGAGTACTGATATTTTTACCTCAGGGTCTCCATCCAACGGGAAGACCCATTTTGGAACAATGTTTTCTATTCTCTTTAGGAAGTGCACCAAACACTCTTCTAGGTTGATGATGGCAGTACAGGAACACCAGGGATTTGTGCAGTATCGAAAGAGCATTTCGCAAAACATCAGCTCAACATCAGTTAACTGGTTTTCTGAAGTGGAGCCCTAGTACCAGAGATAGTTGTCCCAACAGGAAAGTCTCAGTTGCATGTTTCAATGAACTACATCAGTATTTAACATTGAAACAACCTGTGGTTTACATTTGTTCAAATTTATTGACAATTTCAAAGTTCTATTATCAATGAAACAGGTTGATAGTTGGATTTTGTTCAGTTTGTAGATGGTACTGTCAAAGAGGCTTGAAATCTAACATGTCAAGTAAATCATTCTTTTCCTCATTTGTTTATTTGTTCAAGGGATGTGGACATCATTGGCAATGCCATCCTTTGTTGTCCATCACTATTGCCTTTGGATTGAGGAGGCAGTTTGCAGTCAATGACTTTTTTTTCCAGCTTTTTCTGTTTCTCTTGTGTGGCCTTCTGGTATTTCCCAGTAAGGAGGGCTCTTTAAACAAGCTTGGCAAAATGTCCCTCCCTGTAACACCTAATCATGCAACTATCCACTTCCCGTCCTTTGCTCTTTATTTTCTCCTCTTCTCCTTCACTATCTGTCCAGGAGGCCAACCAGTTTAAATATAATTTGCAAAGCAATATTAAAATGAACCTCCCACCTTGTTTGGATGAGGAACCAGTCGGCCAAGTCTGAAAGATCAGCTTCTTGAAGATATGTAAGAGCAAGGTTGTTGCTCAATGCCAGCAACTACCCATTACCCCTTAATCCCATGCTACATAGACATCATAGAATGGAAAGCCCATTCTCATGCACCTAAGAGGCCCTATTGTCTCTGAGTCAGTTTTGGAAGCTCTGAGAACTTACTGCTTTACGTTGGATACAAACAGGGGTTAAAATATAGTCGCTGCCCACCAGCTAGCTTTCACTGAGCTATATTTAATCTAGCACCTGCCACACGCTGCTTCCCAGCTTCAGCATATTCCTCCGCTCTAAAGATGTGATGACGTTATTTGCAAATACCGTGGTGATGTTGCATTTTGCAAGTAGTGGATATTTCAGGTTCAAATGCTGCAAATAACCAGCCACTGTGTGACTTGTTTGGTTAGTTGGGAATTTGATTTCTCCAACTTAATTTTGGCATAAAATGGGCCATTTTCCATGTAAGTGCTCCAGCTCGTCCTTTCAGTGGAAGATCCACAAATAGCACAGAAAAATTAGATTGAGTCTACGGCACAGAAATAGACATGCCAATTAGTCAATGCTGGCACTTATACACCACATAAGCCCCTCACATTGGCAACATTAGGGTTTATGCCCCTTTTGTTAAGGTTTTTCTAGTATTCTCATTAGAAATTGACAACCACATTTTGTGTATCTGTTTGATGCCACATACATGGTGCTTTTCTCAAGTCCAGAAACAAGTGAAAGCAGGCAGGACTGAAGTAATAGCTGGTCATGGAATGTTTGTCTGTTGCTGATAAATATTCTTTAACATTTTTAATAACACTAACAGATGGGATTTCTACATTAACAGGCATGGAGAACAATGTCAGACTATCTTTAGAAGGTAATCTTTTAATCAGGTATCTCAGCTCATTCAGACTGCGAGCCATCTACATGAAGCATTATTAGGTAGTAACTGGATGCAATATCTTTACCTCCAGTGCTATCTCCTATGGCGTTTGCACATTCTCTCTGTTACTCGTGCATTGCTCCAAGTACTCCCATTTCCCCTGCTATGCCAAAGACGTGCAGTTTCGGAAGTTAATTGGCCATTGTAAATTGACTGTAGTTTGTAGGTAAGTGCAGTGCTAGTGGTAGAATAAAGTGGGATTAGTGTAAATGCATGCTTGATGGTTAATGTGGACTTGGCAGGCTGAAGCGCCTGCTTCTGTGCTCTGACTCTGTGAGTCTGTGACAAATAATCTGGTAGTTCTTTCCTCACAAAATGGTAAACATTTACCACATCTACTCTGTGCAGAGCTGTTAGCTGCGGCAACCTTCTTGTCTCTGAGTCGAAGGTTCCAGGTTCAAGTCTGATTCCAGAGACTCAAGCACAACAATCTAAGCAGATACTTGGATGCAGCACCGAAGAGTGAAGGTGCTGCTTTTCAGATAAGATGTTAAATCAGAGTTGTCCAGATTAATGTAAAAGATTCCATAATATTTCCTTGAAGAAAACCAGACAATTTCTTCTCTATACCCTGACCAATAGACGTCACTAGACGTCACTAAAACAGATTATCTGGCCATTGCCACACTGTTTGTGGGAGGTATCTGAGTGCTGCATTTCCTGTGGCTACATTTCAAAAGTATTTCACCAGCTGTATAACACTTTGGGACATCTTGAAAGGGGCATAAAAGTGCATGTTTTTCTATTTAACAAAGGATTTATAATATTTCTTTTTAAAATATCTTTCAGAAGCACACTGCTAATTGCTTTACAGTTCTATGGTGTGTGAGTAACTGAGTCAATATACATCAAAAATGTAAAAAGGTATAACATTCCACTTGTGATGAAATCTTTATAACTTGAGATACAGATCTCATATGATGTAATAAATTCTAAGCTTTAAAGTGTTATAAATTAATTGGATGTCTTCTGTTGGAAGTTTTCCTCTGGATCTCTTGCAAGAAACTGATGATGTTAAAAATTAATTTATTTGAGAATGGAGTCTAGTTTTCAGTTAGTTTCTTATGTTTTCTGATATTTACTTCTCACTGTTTAGAATTTGTGCAATAGTTTTCACTTATAAAAAAGTGACAAAGATACATCTGTGTAATTTCAATATTGTGGTATTGTCCTCTCTATTGTTCCAACATCCAATGTATTCTTTGTATTCTTAACATTATTTTTTTATTTAAAAAATACATTTCTCAGTTGATGAATTAGTGCTCCTCCACATTGAACAAACTTGGAAGAAACACTGAGACAACAGAAGTAAATGAAGCAATAGAAATATATGTCACCACAACCAGTAACCTTAAAGCTCAGCATATCCTTTGCTCTGCCATTATTATCAAGCCAGGGGATCAACCATGGTTCAACGAGGAGTACAGAAGGGCATGGCAGGGACAGCACCAGGCATATCTAAAAATGAGGTGTCAGTCTGCTGAAGTTGCAACCCAAGACCACATGCATGATAAACAGTGAAAACAGCATGTAATAGAGAGAGCTAAACAATCTTAGATCCACCAGTTACAAATGAAGTTTTTCAGTCTTTCCATATCTAGACATGAAATGCAGTAGACAATGAAATAGCTCATAGGAGGAGGAGGCTACAAATTTTTCCCCACTTGCAATGATTCCATTTGTGTTTTAAAGAAAAGGCTGGAGCGTTTGCAACCATGTTCAGCTGGAAGTATTGAACTGATAGTTCATCTAGACTTCTTCCTGAGATCCCCAGCATCATGAAGCTTGTCGTCGGCCAATTTGATTCACTCCATGTAATGAAACTGCCAAGAGCACTGGATACATCTATGGGACCAGACAAAATCCTAGCTATAATACTGAAGGCCTTCTTTCCAGAACTAGTAGCACCTCTAGCCAAACTGTTGCAATGCAGTTACAAAACTGGCATCTGTTGAAAATTGAACAAACCCAATCCAGCTAATTACAGTCTACTCTCAATCATCAGCAAACTAATGGCAGGTGTTGTCAACACTGCTATTAAGTGGCATTTACTTACCAATAACCTCTCATCAATGCCCAGTCTGTGTTTCCCCAGGACCACTCAGCTCCTGACTTTATCACAAACATGGCCCAAACATGGATCAAAGAGCTGAGTTCCAAAGCTGAGAGAAGCTGCCCTTAACATCAAGGCAACATGTGTTTTGTGGTGCAATTGAGCTTATTGTCAATGATAACCCCAGGATCTTGATGGTAGGGGACTCAGTGATAGTAATGTTAATGACTGTTAAGATTAGGTAGTTAGACTGTCTCTTGTCGAAGATGATCAATGCCTGGCACTTCTGTAGTGCAAATGTTACTTAAAACTAACCAATCCATGTTTGAATGTTGCCTAGGTCTTGCCATATCTAGGTATGGACTGTTCTTTTCCTGTAAAGTTGTAACTAGAGCTGAACATTGCATCACTGAACATCCTTACTTAAGATGGAAAGGAGGTCTTTGATGAAGATTGCTGGTCCTGGGACACTGCCCTGTTGAACCCCTCCAGTAATGTCCTGAGGCTGGGATGATGACCCATCAACAACCACAACTATTTTCCTTTGTGCAAGGTTTGATTCCAACCATTGGGGTGTTTTCTTCTTGATGCCCAATGACAAAGGCAGTTTCTCTCACTAAAGCAAGGCACAAGTCAGGAATGTGGATGGAATAATCTCCTCTTGCCTCAATGAGTGCTGTTCTAACTGCCAAGAATCTCATCACAATACAGTACAAATGAGTCTAATTGATTAGTACCCCATCTACGACCCCAAACTTTCATTTGCCCTGCAATCAGTGTACCGTGACTAGAGTGCACACCATCTACAAAAGACACATTGCAGATTATTTGCCTAAAACATTCTGGAAGGACCTCCCAAACTTGTGACCCCTACCACCAAGGACAAGGCCAACAGGTGCATGATTCTCTTCTAAGTTATAATTCATACCAGTAGTGATGACCTAAATCAAAAGTCATGGGCTCTGCAGAGTTTTTAAGGAGTTAAGGGAGAGATTAAATAAGAAGATGTCAAAGGTAATAATCTTTGGATTACTCCCTGCACCATGCACCAGTGATGATAGAAATAGGAGTACAGGACAGATGAATCTGTTTGGAGAGATTATTATATGGGTTTTAGATTCTGGGGGTACTGCGACTATTTCTTGGGGAGGTGCGGTTACATTGCACCTTAACAGAGCCTAGACCAATGTCCTTGTGGGAAGGTGAGCAGTGCTGAGGAGGTGGATTTAAATTACTTTGGCAGTGGATGGGTGTTAAAAAGGAGAAGAAAGGTGTAAAGGGTTTTGAGATGGATGAATGGCATGGGCACTAGTTATAGAAATATTTTAGATGCAATTAGAGTAAGTGCAAGTACACAAAGGTCTAATATAGGCTTACAGTACATTCTTGTAAACTCAGGAAACACTTTAAATAGTGCTGGTGACCAGTAAATGCAGCTAGCCATGTAGGATTACATTGTTTCAGTAAAAGAGACATAGCTCAAAACAAAAGGTAGGAATGGGTTCTGAGTATTCTGCGACATGAAGTGTTCAGGAAGGACAGGGAAAGGAAGAAAGGGAGAGAGATAACATTGACTAAGGGGAATATTAGTGTGCCAGAGAGAGAGAGGGTATCCTGGAATTCTCAAGGACAGAATAAAATTTCAATTACACTTCTGTGATCTTTCTATAGACTTCTGATTTTGGGAAGTATTTTGAGGAGCAAATTTGCAGAGAAATCTCCATGGTTGACAAGAGACGTAGATTATCTTGTCAAGAGCAAGAAAGAAGCTTTTTAAAGTGATTGGAGGAAGATATAGGGGAGATGTCAGGGGTAAGTCTTTTTACACAGAGAGTGGTGGGTGCGCGGAACACACTGCCAGCAAGAGGTTGTGCAGGCAGATACATTAGGGACATTTAAGAGACTCTTAGATAGGCACATGAATGATAGAAAAATAGAGGGGTGTGTGGGAGGGACGGG
>JARFYF010000094.1:65513110-65523684 GCA_030265395.1 Rhina ancylostomus | reverse complement strand
GTAAATAAAATTGAAAAAAAACCTAAGCCATTGGTGGAAATTAACATTCACAATGTCCTTCACTGAACAGTGTTTTGAAAAAAAAGTCCAAAAAGACAGTATTCCGAAATGTGCATTACATGATTTGAGGATGATTTAGATGAAATGGGACTAATTGCTAGGAAATCTGTGACATCCAGGATCTATCACAGGATTTAGCTGTGCAGATAATGTTCCATTTGGGAGGTTTTGGTACATTGTTCCCTGGTTGCATTCACCAGCTGTTACCGACCTTGTTACAACTTCCTCCCCCAATCAAACTTGACCTTTCTTCCTTTACCAATTACAATGATTCGCATTTCAATATTTCATAATGTAGAAGGAGGCTATTCAGCCAATTGAATCTGTGCCAGGTCTCAGAACATTCCCATCAGTCACTTTACCCCCACTTACTTCCTTGTAATCTATTCTCTCTGACATATGCATCAACACCTGGTGGTTCTTCCACCCATTTGCGTGAGAGGCAGTTTGCAGTGGCCAGCTAACCTACCAGTCAGCATGTCTTTGGTATTCTATAGGTCACGGCAGGGACCTGATAGCACAGTAGTTTAGTTACTAGACTAGCAGCCAGAGTTCTGGACTGTTGATTTAGAGGTGTGGATTCAAATCCCATCACAGAAACTGGGCAACGTAAATGCAAATAATGAAATAAATCTGAAATTTTAAAAAAACACGGGTGCTCCAAAGGCTACAACGGGGTCCTCTTCCTGAGAACTGTTTGTAACCTGAAATGCGGCTGTGCAGCAGTATTTTAAAATCGAAACATAGGCCAACCAAGGGCAACATGTAGTTAAGCCATGGCGCGTAACTCAACCATTTAGATTTCTCTGCAAGGTGCAATGGTATTGTCGTGAATCAAGTTCCTACACAGCAGAAGATACCTGCAGCCTTGCAGCAGCCTGCAAATCCATCTGGCCAGTCTCCCAAATGCTTGTCCATATGTACGGGCTGTACATAAGTAATACTTTGGTAATCTGGAGAGGACCTGTAGTCTCAGTAAAATCGATCATGAAGCTACTGGATGATTGAATAAACGCACCTGGTTCGCTCATCTCCTTCAGGAAAGGAAATCTGCCATCATTATCTGGTCTGTTTCGTATGTGGCTCCAGCCCTATGAATTTGATTGATTGTTAACTTGCTCCTTGGTTCAGGGACAATTGGAGACAATACGTGCTGGTATTGCTAGCAACAACCATATCCTGTGAATGAATGTTTTTTTAAAAACTGATTAGAAATTGAACAGACACTTGAATGCTTCAGCTACTAAAGTTTTTTTTAAAAAACTGGGTTATCTATAGTAATCTCTACATTTATTTGCAACAAGTAAGATTGATGGAATACAATCCTGTTGCCTTAAGAAGCTTGACACGATCTAGGCTAAAGCATTTCATCCAGCAGCTGAAACATTCAGTCTTTGACACAGCCATATTGCACTAGATGGCAATATTAATGTGAATGAACCTGGACATTGCTCCACAACGATTTTGCTGTTATAGCAGTGCTGTGAGTCAACCTGATGCCGTTTGTGAAAGTTGAAGGACAATATGTTCGAATGAAGAACAATATATTCAAATGTGAGGTTCAGACTGTAGCATTGTTGAGTTTCCCTGTGCATTGTCATGCTGAAGCTGGCATTTTTGGTTTCATCTTGGAGTTCTCTGATTATTGCACATTACTAAGGACCCAAATAAGCTAATGAACAGCGCCTTCCCTTTGTGCAAGGGGACATGGAGGTTAGCTAATGAACAGCGCCTTCCCTTTGTGCAAGGGGACATGGAGGTTACTGGGAGGTATCTGTAAGGACATAATTGGCATCCATGAACATTGGCACTCTGAGGACATCTGCAATGCAGGAAGATCTCCCTGCCTGCTCCTGTGGCTGGACAGGAAAGAAGTTTCCACTCCTTGAGTGTGGAGTTTGGGTGCCCTCTCTGATGAAGCAGTGAGCAGCAAACCATGAGATCAGTAACAGCAGTCTGGAATGATGCTGAAGTTAGAAAGCTAAGATAAGATATCTTTATTAGTCACATGTACATCGAAACATGCAGTGAAATAATCTTTTTGTGTAGTGATTTAGGGGGCAGCCCACAAGTGTTGCCACCCTTCCGGCGCCAACATAGCATGCCCACAACTTCCTAACTCAAATGTCTTTTGGAATGTGGGAGGAAACAGGAGCACCCGGAGGAAACCCATGCAGACACAGGGAGAATGTACAAGCTCCTTACGGACAGTGGCTGGATTTGAACCACCGTGAGGAGACACAAGAGACTACAGATGCTGGAGCCTGGAGCAACCACAATCTGCTGGAAGGACTAGGGCAGGTTGAGCAGCATCTGTGGGAGGAAAGGAATTTGCGTAGTGATGCAGGGTTTCAAACCAAAACATTGACAATTCCTTTCCTCACACAAATGCTAGATGACCTGCTGAGTTCTTCCAGCAGATTGTTTGTTGAGAGTCACTGTAACCCTGACCTCTGTGGCAAAGCAGTTCAGGAACATATGAGGTAACATCATGAAACTCAAAGAATGCTGTTGATGTGTTGGTCCCTTAACAAGTTGGGGGAAATGGTTTTAATGAACCAGGGTGTTCTGTGAGTAAATGAGAAGTTGTTTTTTTAGAGCAATGAGGTTGAAAATCCCACTGTAGACAAACTTGGCATGTTGCATTGCTGATTATGTCATTTTGGGAAGTTTTTACTGGCTGAGAGTGTGTGGAAGAATGAAAACCTTGCTGAAAAAGATAAGCAACAAAAAGCACAGAATTGCTCTACTCCTGGTTATTCGGATATGCAACACATTCCAAAATTTTTTGGAGTTGTGTGGCAGCATTTTTAGCCCATATTGTTTTGGTGGAAGCAAAGCACCTTGAAAGTAAATAGAACAGCTGGGTTGTATATTACCTATTCCAGAGCCCTCAGTGGGTGGGCTGGAAGGGTTTGATGAAATTGAATACCTGCTGTGCAAGTCCCTTGCCTGGACCTTTGAAAGCTCCCTACACTTTGAGACTGTTACCATAAACTGGATTGAGGTAAGTTGCAGTTCTCAGATTTTCGAGGACAAGACAGGCCCAGGTCACTAAACAAATTTACTTTAACATCAGCAAAGCAAAGATACTCAAGAAGATCTTTAGGGATGCAATGAATGAAAATGTGATGTGGGTGAGGGACCAAGTCACTCAACTCCTTGAGCCTGCTCTACCAGTCATTAAGATCACAGCAGGTCTGGTTGTGAACTCGGCTCTGCATTTCAGTTTACTTGCGGCAAACTTAAATTTTTAAAATTAAATTTAAAAAAAAATTTAATTTACAGCGTGGTAACAGGCCCTTCCGGCCCAGCGAGTCTGTGTTTGAAACCCCAAACCCCATTTGAAACCCCAAATTAACCTACCCATGCGTCTTTAGAATGTGGGAGGAAACCGGAACACCCAGAGGAAACCCACGCAGACACAGGGAGACTGTACAAACTCCTTACAGACATGGGCCAGAATTGAACCCAGGTCACTGGTGCTGCAATAGCAATATGCTAACCGCTACACTATTGTGCCTGCCATTAGTACTGTACCTCAGTATTACATAAAAACTTGTGCCCACCTGTACTGTATCCAAGTATTATATAAATACAGACCCATATCCAGCAGTACTGTACCCCGGAGTTACACAGTAGTAGACCTATGGCCAACAGTACTGTAACTCAACCTGCACAATTCCCAAAGGCAGCTGTTTGCAGTCATCACAGTGCACATCATTACTGTTAAAGATTATGGGAAGCAGGTCCCAACATTAAAGTATGTTCTCCATGCAGACATAGTAGAACAGGCTGGAGAGCAGAGACCTTGTGGGTGATTGGGGGAGGTAGGAGGTGGTGGCCACATGCTCATACAGTGTTTGGCCACAGTCCCCTTCCCCAGTTCCCCCAGTCCTACCCACACAATTATTTTCATACCCAAGCCACTGTCAGACACTTTTTCATGATGCAGAACAGATGTCAGTTGTAGCAGTTAAACAAGCATAACTGAGGTGCTGCATGGGCAGATCAGTGATCAGGCAGGCAGGCACACTGGGAAACAAAACATTCATGACCTAATGGGAGCTGCTTGATGTATATATGGCTGCCAACTTAGTGTGGGCTTTGTTCCTTGTTTTACTCTGAGTGAGAAATGCAGGCCATAGATTGCACATTTTACACTGGTTTCAATCATTAATCAGGAATTGAGCATTGCACATATTGATGATGTCAAAGGTGTGAATGATGCCAGCAAAATGACCTCCAATCCAAGGTGAATTGTGCCTGGAAATTGCAGCTGGTCCATTTTCTCAATGGGTAGGTCATCCACTGGCAATCATAGACATGCACAAAATATTTTTTGCGTGCATTTAATGCTTTAAAACAATCTAATTTCTAGTTGCAATTCAGGACAATCCTCACACTGTGTTTTCCCCAACCACCAACAGCACCCTGGTGTAATCTCTTGGCACAGCCAAACAAACGGAGATCCAGAGCAGGTAAGAGAAAGAAAGAAGTGAAAATTTATTTTCAATTCCCTTTGACCAGGGAAAGAGTGGGTCAGATTGACCATCTGCTTGGAATTAACATTTATCATCAAGGTTATCCAAGCAATCTTTCCCATACATTCTTAGCTACAGTACATGATTTCAACTAAGTCAAGCAGTTAAGTTCCATAGATTTTGATTTGATAAAAAATATCCTGAAGCAAGTCCTTAAATCTATAAATCTTTGAAAATAATAAAGCTGGCATTTTTGTGAATGACCTTTTGTTTTTCAGGGCACACTTGGTTTTGCTGGCAAGTTAATAGCCTGTTACTTTATTCTTAATAATTTTGTATTATTCCTTTTCTGGTAGAGAGCTCTGGCTAGTTGGTCTTTTTGAATGTTGCATCTAGTCAATGATGAGATAAAAATTGAAAAAATATAACCAGCTCAATAACTAGACTTTCTTTATGCAAGCTAAGAAATAAAGCATTGAAAATAAATGCATTTATTAGTCATTCTGAAGAACAAGACAGCAGTTCAGCTGGCATTTGTTTGGTGTCTCTGACCTTTTCAACCGAAACACGTCATTGTAATTTGTTTTTATGTTTTCAGGCTCGTGGGAAAGAAAACTATACGTGGTAGGCCAAAACGAAGTTTGCTCCGTGAATCACACTGCAAACACACTTACATGTTTTGAATCCTGTGCACTTTTGGAAAAATATTCCACAAAATCCATCAGCTGACAATGAGCCTGAGTTTGTATACTCCTTCTTAGTAAGTCAGAACAAGCCTGAGATATCATTCCTTTGACTTAAAAAAGGAAGTGATTGGATTTCAGCTGATTCTGAATAATGAAACATTGTGGCCTAAAGACAGGTTGGTGCATGCAAAGGTGAGCTAACCTGTTGCTGTGCAGCAGGTCAGTGAAACCTTGATTTGTGGGCCTGTCTCTGGGAAGTTCAGGCCAAGGACGGAATCAGCTTTGCACAGGGAAGGGCTTTTCCTTTGCATGTTCTGCTGGTGTGGAGATCACAAATGAAATGTGGCATCTGATGTTAGGACCAGGTCTGGATTGTCGTGGAGAAGAGAGACATGGGTATGCTGGGGACGGTTGGAGTTGAGTTGACACCTGGTTGAGGATTGGGGCAAAGTCAACTGTTGAGGATCAGTGGTGGGGATGCAGGGGTAGGGGCATGGTAGACTGGAATGGGATCGATAGTTGAGTGTGGAATCCGAAATCAAGTCAGGGATGGGTAGTCATGTCAGGGGTTGGCATTGTGAGAAGGGGCTGGGAGTGAGATCAGTTTTTGGTATAAGGTGGTTAGGTTCAGGGCATGAAAAATCAGTCAGGGGAAGATAAATTGTATTGGGGTGCATCCGGCAGACAGGCTGGGGTAGATTGAAGGATGTGATTGTCATGGGGGTGGGGGAAATGATCGTTGTATCATGGGGGTGATTAGAAGCGGCAGGGAGGAGATGGGTGGTTGGGAGTGGTTAGTAGGATTTAGAGAGAGTTGTGTTAAGTAGCGAGCACCCATCTGTCAGGTTCCTAGTGCCAACCTGGAACCTGTTTACCAACTCTACTTGGCAATGCAAATATAGGCCTCACAAGCGCTGTAAAGTCTTCCTTTGCATGAGTGACCTGTGGTTGGCATAGACAGCGCACATACACTTTAAAAATTATAGGTGGTATCCAGATGTGTGTTGGAAGCCACTGTGCATGTTCAGGTTCTTCTGTGCCTCAGCACATCAGTCACACAGAGGACCCAAGATGAAAACTGCAGATTTTGCAGTCCATGTGGTAATTATAGTTTATTTTTTCTTGCTCAGAAAACCATGGTGTTATCGATCCAATTTCTAACTGTAGTTCTCTTTTATTGGGAGTCGGGTGCTGGGGTAATGGGCTAATCTTCTGCCTAAAATTTTACATCATCTAAGGCCCCACTTTCAGTGTAATAACTGTGGCTGGATTGTTCACACTTACCAAAAAAATGTCCTTTTTGACAGCTTAGCAGCAGGAACGTTTGATTTATAGCTACTCCTTTACCATCCATGTTGGGAGCCCCTGTCACCATGGGAATTAATGAGCTGCTCTGACAGGTGCAGAAAGTGTACACATGCCTTGTCAGCACAGTCCTGGCTTCTGAGGGATGCTGCCTGGTTTGGGTGGGTGCCTGTGTGTTTAAGATGAACTCTTGAGTTTCCACTTATCCTTAAAAAAAGGCTCAATTGTCCGAACATTCCTGCTTTGTAATGCACTGTGATGAGCTCCTTGTGAACATGGATTGCTTTGAGGCATTTATTTTTGATGTTGCACTGTCTGCTCTTGCTTATTCAACTGGCAATTGGAGCATCAGTTTAACATCTGTGAGGGAGTGCAGCTGAACAATGGCCTAGATTACGTGTTCAAGCCCTGGCCGTGAAATTAAATACAAAATCCTTCCACTCAGATGGGAGCCTGCAATTTGTTTCTTCAGAGTAACATGAAACTGTGAAAAAAAAATTATGCTGAAAACATTTGACTGAAAATTTGAGAGTGTTCCTGGTTCGTTGTCAGTTACAGATCTTGTGACGTTTTAAAGCTGTCACTTCCTCAGCTTTCTGAAAAGTGATGAGAATGTGGAGCTTGCTACCAGATGGGGCAGTTGAGGTGAATTGCACAGTTGTATTTAAAGGAATGCCGTAGTTGCATTTAAAGTAGATGATGGAGAAGAGAAGAGCAGTGTGCACTGAGGAGAAAAGGAAAGGAGGGACTGAGTGGGAGGAGGCTTATTTTGTATGGAGTACAGGTGCTGACTTGGGTCCATTTCTGCATTGTCAGTTTTGTGTTATGTAAAATATGAGGGACAGTCCTCTTTCGGTTTAACAAAATGCTCACAAATTGGATTGATGCATTGAACACTAATGCCCATTTGAGTCCACTGCACAAACCATGAAAATGACCAAAAGAAGCTTGAAGTGTTGTGAGGGTGGCTTACACCCAGGAACCTATGCTTAAGTGAAAACTGTGTGGATCCTGATGGGACCACACTCAAATGAATGCAGTTTTCGACAATTTTCTGTGTACTGAGTTAAAGAGGGAGTAACCCCTTAACAGCATACCTCCCATGTCAGAGAGGCAACATCATCACATAGCATGGCCCATGGAGGAAAGAAACCAGTTGCAAGAGAGAGGGTGAGAGCTCCTAGATTTAATGAAAAAGTCCTGGACATCCCTTTAGTGGGATAAGTATTAGGAGTGAAGTGGAAACAGAAAATGCTGGGGATTTACAGCACATCCAGGCAGGAAGAAACAGAGTTAATATTTCAGGTTAATGACCTTTAATCAGAACAGAAACATTGAACTGAAATGGTCATCGCCCAGGGAGGGAGCCACTCTGTGGGTGAGGAACCAGAAGACTCACCAAGCAAACCATAAATAAGAGCCTGGCAGGAAGTGGCTACATGGTTTCCTCCAGGAGTGAGTAATCCTGCACAATTGGGTGATGCACAAAAATGTCAGTATGAGCCACAGACCACTGAGAAGTGTTGTAGCACTTGAGAAATGACAATTCCTGAATTGTCATTTCAAGAATTGCCCCAGGGATTCATTCATTGATGTATCATATTTGGTGCAGGTGGGAGATGAGGATGCTGAGCAAAGACATCCTCTGGTAGCTCTCTTTACTCTCCTGCTCCTCTTTCTCCTGCTGTTTTTCATACTGTGCATCGTATTCCTCAGGGTCCCGGTCCCTTTGCTGCTCTTCTCTAGCTCTGGCTGCTGCCTTCATGGGCAGCACACAGCACATAATGTTAAACTCCCGGCACCTACAGTTGCGTGTTGATCCCATTTAGATTTTTATGTTTTCTAGTCCTAACTGACAAGTTATTTCCATAACATACTAAATAGTGATTTTACAATCATTTGATCCCATTGAATAGTCTGCAGTCATGGGGACATGGAACAGTGTGAAATACTCAAGTACATTGCTCTCTCCACTCACTGAGGATTTGAATCTTTCACATCCCAGTCTTTGTTGGCATTATATGGAGGTCCATAAGAGCATAAGAAAAAGGAGCAAGAGTAGGCCTTTCAGCTCCTTGTGCCTGCTCAACTACTCAATAAGATTATGGTTGACCTCTTAGCTCAGTGCCATCTTCCCACATCCTCCATATCACTCGATTCCTTGAATATCTAAAAATCTAACAATCTCTTTCTTGAATATTCTCAGTGACTGATCTGCTACAATCCTTTTTGGTAGAGAATTCTAAACCTTCACTATTTTCTGGATGAAGAAATTTCTTCTCATCTTTATCCTGGACATCCCTATAGGAGAAACACCAATTCTGCATGCATCTTGTCAAGAGCCTTAGGAATTTTATGTTTTAATGAGATCGCCTCTCATTCTTCTAAATTCCAGTGAGTAAACACCTAGTCTGCTTAATTTCTCATCATGTGATGAACATTGAATGGAGATCAGTCAGATTCTTCTTCAAATGAGGAGAGAGAATTACTCTGATTTTTATCATTCATTTATCAATCATTCAAGTGGCACTGGTTCATCCCTTTATATGCAAGTTGCCAAGGAGACAAGAATGGGATCCTTACTTTCAAATACTGAAACAATACTTATCTTTGTCTTGCTGTCTCAGCACAAAATTTATAAAAATATCAGAGAGTAGATTGGATTTTTTAAGAAGTTATGGCATCTTAGATTAGCAGCAGCTTTGCAAATCAGTTTCTTCTGGTAACCATGATCTGAAATAGGGATTTTATTTAGTTATTAAATGTATACAAGGCATTAGCTACATTTTTCATCTAAGATTGACATCATCTAAGGTTGATGTCAGGCAATATAAATTACACAGGTAATGGGGGCTGGGTGCAAGACCCGGAGGAAGTGAGAGTGTGGAAATCTAGAATAGTTCCTCTCAAGCTGCAACTATTCTTGTATTAAATAATGCCACAATGAAAACTTAATAATATGTATTAATATATAATAAAACTTAATTGTATGTCACCTGTTAGAGTTGTTAATGTGAAAAATTGTTTGTAAAAGCGGCAGTTTTCAAACACAAGAAAACGTAGTTCTATTCAATAGGAGCACAGCGTACACTCGTTTGGGAATTAACTCTATACAATCTAACCTTAGGAGCAGTAATTATCATTCACCACCTTAGCAAGTAGGAAGTGAGGCTCCTTGGCCCTCCACAACCATAATTCACCAATAGCTTTGGGAATGCTTGATTGATTTCATAATTTGCAAGCTGTGACTATGTAAAAGTGGTATGTTTGCATACACAAAGATGTTCATCATTCATCTATATTACTATTCAGGATAAAATGATATATTCCTCTACTCCACAAAACATGCTGGTTAAGTACTAGCCTCAAAACTCAAAGGAATTGTCTTGGTGAGAAAAAGTTCCATGCAAAGAATAGGGAACAAGGGAGTCCCCTATTAGTAGTGGTAAGCAATTATGATGACTATTTGAGATTACCTTCCATATACACTGCTATTAATGACTGCAACCAATCCCTCATCATTATGGCATAACATGCCATAATGGTTATGGCATCCTCCACCAATACAGCTGTTATTCCACTACAAGCACAAGGATGATGCCAACAATATGGGCAAAATTACCTGCTGCTAAACTCATTTAAAGAGATGAAGTGGCTCTTGTAAAATGTCTAAAATTAGCCTTCATTATCCTGTACTTGCTCAACACTTTTCTTGGTTTAAGCTTTTCCTAGTCCAGCTCAGCTGTGTTTTTTGGTGTAGTTATGGATCTCCAGTGTTAGCTGAGACCAATATGCTGCATTTTTCTTTGAGATCACATTTGTGATCTGAATGTTGATTGTGGGACTGAACAATTAAAAAGGAATGTACAAAATATTGATCACACATTATATTAAGACATATAAGGTATTTATTTATTAGTCACATGTACATCAAAACACACAGTGAAATGCAACTTTTTGCATTACTGAGAATGTGCTGGGAGCAGCCCGCAAGTGTTGCCACTCTTCCGGCGCCAACATAGTGTGCCCACAACTTCCT
>JARFYF010000094.1:65480635-65490954 GCA_030265395.1 Rhina ancylostomus | reverse complement strand
GGATTCCTATTTTTTAATGGATTAGAATAAATTAATCTGAATCTTTCAGATTTAGTAACAAGATGAAGGTTTACACTAAACTTCTGGACCAAAGCTTTCTCATTCGCTCCATTTCTGTGGAAAAAAATGTTGCTTGTGACTTCTGTAATCTAAAAGTTTTAAGTAGGAATCTTGCAACTATAAATAAATTAAGAATTAATGGTCTGAAATAGAAAGAATTCTTTCATGTAGCAGGAAGAAAGCAACTTGCCCTTCACTTGCTTGATATGGCAACTCTTCACAGACCAAAGACAAAACGCTAAAATTATATCCATGCCACTAGTTTTGACAGAATTTGCTTAACATATTCAAGTGACTAAGAAAGACATCTAATTATCACAAATGAAAGAAAAGGAAATCACAATTCATCACAAATGATAAGGAAAGGAAGTCAGCCAAAGGGGATGGATTTTATGGTTTGTGAAAGGGAAAATCCCTTGAGATTGCCTTGAAGTTAAAACAATAACTTGACCCATAATCCTTTTGATTTTTACCATGTTGAAGATGTGGGCTGTTGAAATTAACTTATGGAATAACAACTAAACTGGAATGTATATGTCAAAAAACAAGTGTGTACAGTTTGAGTCTTACCTTGATCACTTCTGGTGTTTGTTGAACTGATAGATGTGAGCTTGTGTCTTTAGCTACAACTGGCTGTGCTGAGTGTTGTGAAGTTTTGCAAGACTCAGAAGCCTGTGACAATGTATCTTGGAGTATCCACATTACTTCTTTTTCTCTTGCCAAAATACCTTTACTACTTCCACGATCAACCAGCTCCTGAGCAAAACCCTCTATACTTTCCAGGATGCGCAAGAGCAGGGCTGCATCATCTGCTTCACTTTTATTAATTTTATTTACATTGGTTCCTTTCATGGGAGAAGATAATAGTGCAGTGTCCCTCTGTGACTCTTCTTTGTGCTTACTTCCTGACTCAGCAGTCAAAAAATTAACTTGTTCTGATTGCTGACTATAATTTTTCAAGTCAATGTTACTGTTCCTAGAAGAATCACATTTCTGCCTGGCTTCTATTGTTTGAGAAAATGATTCCAAATCCATCAATAATTTTTCAATGTCTTCTTGTTGGATTACCTTATCATTTTCAGTTTTAACTTTGGTTTCTGATGTTGAGGGTTCTGTAACATCATGAGTTCTATTTACTTTATTGGAACACCTGGGAGAGTCGGAGACCACCTGGACACAGAATCTATTTTCTCCCATGTTATCTCTAATTCTAATCCCTGCATCTCTTGTTCTCCTGCAAGCCTCAGCAGAAGAGACCTGTTGTTGAGGCTCAAGACTTTCAACCATTCCAATATTGAAATAGTCTTTCCCTCTTGATTCCTGGACTAAAACCTTGACAACATCACAATCCTCCTGTATATAAAGAGGCTCCATAGATATCTTAGAAATATTGCCACTATTTCTGGGCAGAAACAAATCTTGAGTGGAACAGCTGTCAGAGTGATTTAGTGGAATTACGTGAGGTAGTACATGGGTTTGATTTACAGCAGTTGAGCTTTTTTGCTGGGTACCATTGTTTTGAAGACTACCATTAGATGAAGGGCCATAGACATTTTCAACAGGTTTCATACTGTTACAGTTGGTGGCTCTGTGGACCACTGGAGAAAGAGGTAGATTGGTAGATGACTGGACAACATCCTCGTATCGGGGTGGTTGATCATTCCCAAACGGAGGATATGCTGTTTGCTGCAAACTATTCAGGCTGTTAACCAACTCAGCAAAATCATGCTGATTACCTCGTCCAGATAACCCATGTTCAAGTTCAAAAGGCAGCTTCTTCAGGTAGCTAGAAAGTCTTGCCATTACATTTTTGTAGATTAGATCTGGATTGTTGCTGGCATTACTATTGTCATTATTAAGGGACTTACTCTTAATGCATTGCTTAATAATCTCTGTGCATTTCTTCAGGTCTTCAGAGCACTTCAGCAGAATATCTAGGCAAACCCTTATATCCTCTCCTGAGTCCGAACTGTCTGGTTTGTGTTTTTCTAAAATTTTGGCAATTAAGTTATTTTCTGAGAGATTTTGGAAGTACAGCTGTGTGGCATTACTGATATTCTGCTTGTGCAATGTATTCAGGTTTGCCTCTTTTTCCTCAATATTTGTTTTCTGTGCAAAACTAAAAGGAGGACAATTCTCATTGCTGCCAATATGGTTGTAAGTTACATCAAAGTCTGTAGATTTTCTGCTGGCCATATCTGGTTTTACTTTCCTTCCTTTCCTGAAGGTCACATGACTTGTGGGGCACTTCACCTTTTCAAATGCAAACTCTTTAATTTTTCCACTTGCCAGATTTATGGTATCACCTGTGATGTCTTTTAGACTGGACAAACCTTGCATGGCCATTCCCTTTTTGACCCTGCTAATTCCAGGCAGGAGCTGCTGACTATCATCAGCAGTGATTTCAGCAGGAGCTGCCATGCTTTCAGTACTTGGAAACTTGTAGGTCAGGTCCTGAGCACCTGCAAGTCGTAGGCTAGATGAAGATAGGGCTGTAGGACTCAGCAGCTCTGAACAGGTGGCATGATGGACCACATTACAATTGATTCCAGCAGCATTTGGGAAGGCTTGGCATGAGCCATTACAGTAGTGTACAGTATGCTGGAAACGTTGATCTATTATGATGCTGTTATAACAGTTCACAGTGCTAACAACGAGTCTGTACGTTGCTGCCATCATGCAGAATCACTAGGGAAATTTTCCCTCAACTGTTTGTCACAAGATGACTAATAATCTCTGGCTGCAGTTATGCTAAATCATTAAATTGATGGCCCTGAGGCTTCCAGCTGTGTCATTCTCAGTCAGAACCTGAATATTCTTTAGAAATCTTTCGTGGGAATGAATCAGGTTGTAGCTACAGATGTAGGTTCTAAGTGGTTGGCTCTTACAAGCCTTTTGAGGCTTGCAATTACGACGTGCAGTGAAATTGCAGCTGCTATTACTGTGTCAGTCAAGACTACCAACGGTCAGCCGATCACGTCATTTGTCAATGTTGTTCTCTTCACTCAGGAAACCGATGCGAAGTTCACCGTAGCCAAGGCGTCAGTTACCATTTTTACTCTCTAGGTATTTGGCCTAGAGACAGGCCAATTAAAGCATCTGAGCTGCATCACAATCTACAAAGAGACATCCAAGCGTGAAGTGATTGTGTTGGGGGTTAGAATCTCCTGCTGAGTTCCAAATGTGTGCAGCAGATGTGCTGCTGAATTCAACAGACTTGTTCACTGTCAGTAGCCTTCCTCCTGTTTCTCAAGCACCAACTGGAAGAGAGAGAGATAGAGAAGCAACAATGTGACTTGTGAAGCCATTAACACATTACATAAGAATAAAAATTGAATTTATTGTTTCATTATTTAATCCTGTCACTGCTAGATAATCAGAATGTAGTATTAGGTGCATGAGACATCCATTTATCCTGTCACCTTAAGAAGAAAAATGTAATTATTTGAGTGTACAGCTATTGATGGAGGAGAACAGTGGAGGTAATTACTTTGCTGTTAGTAAGAAAAAAATCTAAGTAAAACAATGTTTTTAAACAATTAACTACAGTGGTGCAAGAACTGATTCAACAACAAGAACATGGAACAGGAAGGAAAGGATCCCTGTAACTGATGTGTTCCTGTTTCCAATCAGCACTGAGTTATTTCTTATGCTGTGTTAATATGCATGAAATCATCTGGACAGGGTCAGATGGGGTGGTGAGATATCCTCATGGTCAAATAGCTATTGACATTATGAGATCAAAATTCCTCTCGGCTCCTGTCAAACCTCCTGGGAAGATTGTGACCCCTCCTTTACCCTACAGAAAAAAAGCATACATCCAAATGTGCCAAGTGCCCACTGATATTGTAAGTGTTGATCTTGATGGAACCTTTACTTGTGAACCTTCACATCAGATCCAGGGAGGGTATGGTGGCAAGGAAAGGGTGGGTGCTGGAGATTCCAGCTCTGAAGAACCTCTGAGCAGCAGCAACAAACCTTGTAGCCAAATTTTCACAGTCATATGCAGTCAGCTACATGCAAATGAAATGATCTTTCTTAACTCCAAAAGTGATCATTTGTATTTATATCGCACCTCAGTCTTAGTAAAATGCTGCTCAGGAATATAATCAATCAGCTGTCAATGAGCCAGAGGAGATATCGAGCTAGATGAACCAAAGCTTGCTCATAAAGGCAATTTTTAAGGAAAATCCTAAAAAGAAGAAAACAATGGAAAGAAGAGATTCCAAAGATGGGGCCCAGGCAAATAAAAGTATGGTTTCCAAAGATGGGGTGTGAACAAAAATGGGGAATGGGCATGCAGCCAAGTTTTGGCTACAGTAAAGTTCTAGGAAGGTTGGAGATTAAATGCCAGTAAGGAGAATACTGGTAGATGTAGTCCTGACAAAGTTGCTGGTGGACTGCTCCAGACTCTGGATTTAGACATTCGATGAAGTGCTGTAGTTAATGTCTGGAGTTAAGCCTTAATATTTTGGCATTAACCAGATAGGACAACTCTTACAAAGCAGATATTAAATTGAAAAGACCCACTTTACTAGATTTAATTATTTAAATGCAAAAGTGATATATTCTTATAGAGACCAAAACTTTCAAACATTTCAGTATTTATGGGATTAGAGCAGATGGGCAAAAAGCTCAGCATGGACATGGTGGATTGAAGGACCTGCTTCTCTGCTGTACAACTCTATGACTAAATTTTCAAAGCAACATAAAAAAAAGTGCCTTTGAGTTTTTTGTATCGTTTTTAACACTATATGTGTTGAATCCAAATTTTATAGCAGACATAAAACTTAACGGTACATTTCTTCAAGTTTTAAAGGTTAAATAGTGGTCACCCAACTGAGGCAATGATTTCCAATATTATCAGAATTGTCAGCTTTTTCAGTAATTAAACTCTTCTATGTTCATTTGTGAGTGACCTTTCAGTATGACAGCTGTTGTAAATTGCTGAATTGTAAATAATAATTTAAGATTTGGAAGATTAGAATTGATAAATTGGTAAACATCCACAAAAATGGTGCAATCAGATTGATTATTCACATGGTTCTGACAGCATACAGAATCTCATTGAAGTTATTTGTAAATTTTTTCCAATGGATATTTTGAATCAATCATTTACATCTGGTACTGTAACCTTCCACAGGTTGGTCTTCTCTTAAGTTTTCTACACTCCTTAGCCCTACAGCCATCCCTTTCTCTTTCCTTCAACCTTCTTTCCAGCTGCCCACCAATGGTCTGTGGGCTGAGCGCATAGGACTTCCCCTAACAGCTGTTGCAACCCCATTGCTCCCTGCTTCACTCCACTTCATTGTGACTTACACGCCTGATACCTGGATCCAACTCTCAATATCCCAATTTCAGAACCTATTCCTCCCAGCTGAAGTTCTACCTCTTCCTATAACCCTCTCCCCACTCTATTAGCCCTCCCTCAGCTGCATTTCATGATCTATAACTTACCCAAATTCCTCTGCTAGCTCCACAATTACTTATTGCTCCACTGAATAATGTGTCAGAAGGTATTGATCAGCTGCTCATCACCAATTTAATGTTGTAAAAGTTAGTGAGGTGACATGTATTAGAAATATGTTCTACTTGGGATTGATGAGAGGGATGGAATAAGTGGTGCTTATGTGAGTTTGAAACCAGAAGAACAAACAGACAAAAAAAGATACAACAAGAGGGAAAGTATGAACTTTTCCAGAAAATATGTGCTTCCACCTGCAACTCTTCTTAATTTTTATGTAATTTTGCCTGTAAAATACATGCTACAGATCATGTTATGCTTCCTGTTCAATCACTTTCATGCATTGCATATCATTTCTCAAGTGAGTGAGTAGGAATTAAACACAGAATATACATGTATCCTGAGCTCAGACCAATCTAATACTGATGTGGAAAAAGTTTCAGAATTTTAATATCTGTGGAGGTAATTAACTAATAATTAGAGAGTTGCACCCAACCACTCTTAATACATTATGCTATGTAGAATTAAGAGTGACAACTAAAAATACCGTACAAATACAAAAAGGTGACTAATTTAGATCTCTGCAATGTCTTGCTCATACACATTTGGTAAAATGAACTTTAAAATCCAGATAATTGAATAATATTTTATCTGGGACAAGATTTCATTTTTATATATTTTATTTGGATCAAGAATTATTTAAAGCCTGAGTGAAAAGGAAGCGATTCAATAGATTTAAGTTCTCTTCCTGCATTGGGACAATGGTTAGGTGAGGCATATACTTATATGAAGCTGTCAAACCTCACAGTTAATGGATAAATATTGTGTGAATTGATTCTCAGAAACTATTCGAAAAATAATTCTAGGACTGGTTTGGGTGTACTGTACTTGCAGTTCTTGGATTTATGTTCAAATTTAGCCCATATCAATGGACTATATCTGGCGGTTTGATGAGTTTTATGAGCTCTAAACTGAAATATGTTTAAAACCAAAGTGAAACACAATCTTTCCATAGCACAAATAAGTCATATTCATCAGGGTCTGCAGGTATTATGAAAAAAGATGTAGATGTAGAAAACTAAAGTGCTCTGCTGCTATAAGAAGAGATGCCTACCTGAACTTGTTTTTAAAGCACAATTTTTGAGCAGACTTTAAAAAGTTTACACAATTCACTTTTGAAACATTTTCAGTGGAAGTGCTTCAAGCCTATGCTGGCTGCAAAGTTCTGAAAAAAATATTCAGTTAATTAACACTGACTTATCTTAATAAACATACAAATTAATATTAAAATAATTTTGTTTTATGTAAATATGTTATTGCATACTATTATGTCAGTTCCATTTTTGAATATCCATGTGGTTTAGATCCTCATTATGTACAATATCAAGCAGGGTTCTTACTTCTGAGTACACTTAGTGACAGCATTGGAAAAATATGTTTTTGAAGATCTTCTGAGAACAAGACTTGGCTTGGCTACATGGTCACAAGATGTGGAAGCATTTACTGACTTTGATAGAACTTGAAGAATAGCCTCTAGATTGAGATGCAGGCCATCCCCAGGTTCAGAACACCTGACATTATGGACATCCCCTTCATATGAATGAGCTCCCATAATATTATTAAATTCAAAAGTCTGACGTACATACATACATCCATACATTCCTACAAATGGCAGAACTAGTTTCCTCTCCCTCTTCACTTTTAGTGATTGTTCTTTCTTATCAATATTATGTGCTTTTGATGCCATTCTGTAAAAACGGAACCTGTTCATTACCTGGGGATGGTCCCTACTGAAGAATGGCTGGTACCATTTGAAATGCATCTTGGTAGGAGTGTGTGCCTTCAAGTGATGGGAATTGAGAAGATGATGAGAAACATTCAAATGGACAGACTGTGGAGTTGACATTCATTTTAGAAATGTATGCATGTCAATATGAGAAAAAGAGATGAAGGTAAACTGAAGGAAAGAAACAGGAAAAAAAGAAAAGTTGATTGCAAGTGGATGAAAATCTTGTAAACACACAATTCGCTGTTCAAATCTAATGTCAGTGGAGCAACCTCAAGACTTGCAGCTGCTGTTGCTAACAGGAACTTCAACTCAAGCTTGGAAAAGTGGCTTTCCAGAATACATGGACATCATTTTAACCATATTAAAGATTGTATTTCCTCTAACATGGCTGTATTATTGTTGGGGTCACCTGCAGTTTTAAGTACATATCCTGGATCCAAAGAATGGAAACATGCTAAGACATAAAAAGAGAACGTGTATACATGGCAAACAGGTTTCATACCAACAGCTAGTGTTTTTTATTGGAGTCTGATATGCACATATGAATGATATCAGTCCAAGTCACACTGCACTTATCCTGTCTTTTCTATCCAACTTTTGATGGGAGCAGGATGGAATGTCAGATCAAACTGAGGATTTTAACCTACAGGTTGCAAACTGCATGTTATTTAACTACCAACCAACTACCAACACCACTCATTGCAATACGCTGATGGTATTTTCGTCATCATTGCATGGAGGTGATAATCATTTTAAGGCTCTAGTGATCAAAGCATTCTAAACCACCAACTTAAACAAGGTGTGCAAAATGAAAATAATCCACTAATAAAAACATAGCTATACTAATGTAAATGCTTGAAGACAAGGACCTTAACTAATGGCAATCCACAATCTCACACTGCTACAGCATTAACCATGATTATCTCAAATTACTAATTAAGTGGAAAGGTTGTATTGGTTTGTTGGGTATAGCGGCATTGATTCACAGCTTCAAATGTGGTCCAGTTTGCATGGAGAACATCAGATATGATCTCAATTTGAAACTTAGAAATCCAAATCTGTCCATAGGGTGTACCAGTTCTTTTGCATGAGGCAACAGCTTCTCAGGTTTTATTCCTGCTCTTGCCAGTTGAAAATTAAATATTAATTTTGCAGTCTTTGTATGATGTTGGTTGGAAGCCTTGTGAATTAACAGCGCTCAAATAACTTCACCAGTTGACTGCAGATAAAAAATAATAATTTTTTTGTTGCACAGTGTGTTTTCACAGGAGTTTGCATTTCCATTACCAAAACAAATGTGGTTTGCCTTATGTTTGTGCTTGCACTTAGCTTTTATTTAGTAAAGGGGGCTTGAGTGGCACTGTGGGCTGGGAATTGTTCCATTTCACCTGTGGATTTGAATTCAGTCCAGACAGCTGGGATTGAATTCACTGACTGTTGCTCTCTCTGCTAGTTGTTAAAGGGGAACTAAACCTGGTGGTGAAGGTTATTACTTCACTTTGTTTTGTCAGTTATCTAAATAGTATGGAGGATATTTTTCTCTTGATTGAATAAAAAGTTACTGCCATCACCACTTTAACTGCCCAAAAGGGCAACATATCACTAACCCTTTGCCATGACTATTATTGTCAGTAACAACATTTCTGCTTCCAGCATATTAAGTGCACTGGGGATTTTGGGCACAGGCATGTTTTCTGTGATTAGCTTGTACTTGGTTATTGTACAGTTACTCATTTTAGATTCCCTGTTAGTACCATATGATGATTCAGCTGAAGAGAAGCTGGTCAAAGGAGATTCATCTCTGTGGAGAGTGTCAATATGGAAGCAAACTCTCCTCTGCCTTCTCCTGTCTGACACTCCAACTAACACACTAAACAACCAGCAATATCTACGCCATGTAAATGAATTAAAATAAAATGTACCATGGTGTACAATGCACCAGAGAAAAGTACATGCATCAGAAATCTGAAACGTGGAATTCCAGCCCTATCTTTCCTGTCCCTGATTAGACCAGTTATTTCAGATAAATTAAGTGATAGAAAAAGAGAATAAACAGAATACTCTGTGGAATAAACCATCTAATACTTATATATGATTGGCACCTGTGTGTCCACAATAAGCAGTAGGGGCTATATTTACACAATTCAATGGTGCTTATGAATAATTATTGAAAAATAATTTTGTTATTTGTTATAAAGGAAACATATAAATTCCTATATGACCCAAAAAGGTGTGCTGAATCGGCACAACAGTGGTAGGAGGAGGGGAAGGGAGTGGGGGAAATGGAAATTTCAGTTCTTGGCACAACACTGCAAAATTGGGCACAACTGAATGGGTTTTAGACAAACTCAATTGAAAATGTGTTGAGAGGTGGTGGTGTTGTGATGGTCAGTGGCTAGAGGGCCGATTGAGGCCTGGGTCATCCCTGGGGTTAGGAGTGGATGGAATGAAGTAATGGGGATCTTGCGATGGGACAAGAAGTCAGATGCACATGACTCAAGTCCTGAGGATGAGGTAATTGGGAGAGAAGGGGCTTCCACTGGGGAGTTGGATAACCACAGATGTGATCTGGAAGGGTGTTTGCAAGTGGAGTTTGAGAAAAAGAAACAAAAGCCTGAGAGCATGAACCACCAAACTCAAGGACAGCTTCTATCCCACTGTTATCTGACTCTTGAACGGACCTCTCATACACCAAAAGATGAAAGCTTGATCTCCCAATCTGCCCTTGCACTTTATTTGTCTACCTGCACTGCACTTTCTCTGTAACTGTAACACTGTCTTCTGCATTCTGTTTTCCTTTTACTACCTCCATATAATTATGTATAGCAGGATCTGTCTGGATGGCACGCAAAACAAGAGATTTTCACTGTATCTCGGTACATGCGACAATAATAAGCCAATACCAATACCAATAAACACCCCTGAAAAACAGATGATGTGGTCATTATCACATTGCTGCTCGTGAGAGCTGGCTGGATGCTAATCGAATGCCATTTTTTCTAGACT
>JARFYF010000094.1:65470175-65480535 GCA_030265395.1 Rhina ancylostomus | reverse complement strand
ATTCTGTTTTCTTTTTACTGCTTTGATGTACATATATATGGAATGATCTGTCTGGATGGCACACAAAACAAAAGCTTTTCAGTGCATCTCGGTACACATAACAATAATAAATCATTACCATACAAGGATGAAAATTGATTTTGCAAGTTGAATGGCTTTTTGTAATCAGCATTGTAAGTTACTTATTATTATTTTTGACAAATACTTTATATAATTATGTTTTCCTTCAATAACAAATGGCTTGGTCAGTAATGTTACAACCACAGTAAGAGTCCAATTTTACTACAGTCCGGGGTCTTCCATGGCCCAAGCAATTAGTATTCAACATTGGTGCAAAAAAACTACAATCTTCTGGTGCACTGATTGCAGAATCTAATTGAATTTACTTATATCAGATCCTAGAAGTTTTTATGATTATGGTGGCCATTTTAACATATGCTTTATCCAAGAGGTGGCTGTCAGTTCACTGATATTGCCACCTGTTAGGTACCTCATAAACTGGGCAGCTTGCTTTAAAATTTGCCCCAATAACCTCTGATGTATTGGTCTAGCATGATAACCATTAAGTTACCATTTCTTTTAATAGAGGGAGGCAAGCTTCTGGGAAAGGGCTCTCCAATTCTACATTTAATTTAGGAAAATTTAACACTGTAAAATATAAATGGTTTAGTACATTCTTCTAATCTCCAGTTAATTTGACACTAATCATCTTTCTAGATCTGTTTTAAAGGTATGAACCAAGAAATCATGGGGCACTTTCAACATATATTCTGTTTGTCACCAACAAACATTATATCAGGAAAAGAATCCTTTGCTTGCCAAAACTGTCAGTGAGCACTAATAAATGCAAAGTATTTACAACAGTTTGCAAAAGTGTTCTTGAACCTGTCAAAAGTTGCAACTCCAGTATTCATTGTTATGAACTAGTCTGTAACACAACTAGTCTGTAACATTTGAGTTATGTGAACTGCTTCTGGGAGTTACCAGGTATGTTGGGAAAAGGGCACATTATGTGGGATTATAGCACATGATTAAAATGGAAAAGCATGACTTCATCCATTGCTGCTTTCCAATTTGCTATCAGTTTAACGTATTGCTAGAGTGAAGTGGCATTGGGCTGTGGGTTCACACCTAACAAGAACGGTTGAGGTTGCCCAAACAAGGCATTTCCAACTCATGTATGAAATGATTTTTCCATCAGAATGGATTCAAGACCTACATTGTGACAAACTCCTAGCACAGTTTTTTCTCCTAATTTGGAAAACTGATAGTTTGTATTACAACAAGTTCTATGAGCTGTGAGTAATATTAAATACATTAATCATAGTAGAAAACATGTATTTCTTTTAAGCAACAATGAGCAAGATTTTGCTAAAAAAAAGAGTCAAAGGGCACACATTAATGTTGTGAGGAAGAGATATTCTGGCAATTGCAAGTTGCTGTGTTGCTGCTGATTTGCATTGCTCTGTCTTTAGCATTGTAAAAGAGGCATGTCATATGATTTTTCTGTTGTTGGACATTAATTGCCAGTTAACTTCTGCACAGGAAGATGGCTAGCAACTAAACATCCAAGTATTCTTATAACAATGTATGTTGGATTTTAGATCGAAAAACTGTTGACTTTATCTGCTTTGTTTTGAGCATTTGTTTTCTTGTAAATTTTAAATAAATTTTAATATTCTTTAAAAAATCAATTAGTTGTAAAAGTTTTGCTACGTTGCTAACATCAGAAATGTTGAGAAACATTCCAAGTTGTCGACAGCTGGCTAAGGCAGAGATTGTTGATTAGCTAGCTCACATTTTTTTCCCCACGTGCTGGGGTTTAAATGTGGAATACACCCACCCCCACCCCACACATGTAATGGAATTTACAGGCAGTAGACCCTTTTGCTAAACAGGGCCTTGCCTCTGATGATACAGCCAGCATTTTCCTGCAAGTTTCTGCTGCGGGATGCAAATAAGTCAAGTTTGAAGTCAAGTTTGGAGTCAGTCTGGAGGTCGCTGGCGAACTCTGGCAGCTTGCTGCTGATTGCAAAATCTGTGCCATTGAACTCATTGTTGTAATTTAGCATTTTTCCCAGTCCTTCCTCTATTTATTTCTTAATCCTTAAATCCCATTGATTGAGGGGAAACACTACTGTCAGTCATCAAGATGTCTGTTCTTTGCTATGCTTTTAAAAGCTTCATTTCTCACAATCTTGTGTACAAAATATTACCAAAGCTAAACATGCATGAACAAATCTGACTAATGGGACATGCTCGAAAACCTGGCCCATACTGTTTCTAATTTATTCTTAGCAGGACTCAGAAATCTCCATGGCAACCATGACAGTTTAATGCTCATTTTAGATATGGAACTTCCTGAACATTTTGAACACACAGATCAAAGAAAGCTGAGATGACAATTCAGAAAGGAAGCCATTTGTCAATATGCACTATTATTATATTCATTCAATGATCCAGTTACAAACAGTGATCCAGTCTTTTGTGCCTTCATACAGCGGACAACACGTAACCGAAGCTTACAGGACATGTTGACAGTTTTCCTGGGCAGTGTATTTTATTTTTGTTGAATATCATTCAAAGTATATCTAGACGTCCAGCACCGGGAGCAAAAGTAGAGTTCACCAGTTTAGTTAGGCTTGGCTCCATTATACTGTGATGCACCATTTTTTCCCCTGTTTTCAAATGGAACAATATTGCATATTTCTATATAAAGCTGATAGTGTAATGGAGTAAAAACACATTCACATGGAAAAGTTAAGCATTTAACATTTTTCATATTCCAAGCAGCCCATAGCAGAAGCATAATTGAAATTAATGTGTGATGTTCCACCAGGATGAGAGCTTTGGGTTATTGTATCAAAAGGTTCATGGCATGGCCTTTGTTTCCAAAAAAATAATAATGTCATAAAATTCACCGGCCTGGACATTGTGTACAGATAAAATATCATAGTTAAAACACGATAGTGTGTTTAACTGCACTAATTATAGAGGTACAGTTATCATTGCGATATTTAGTTGTCAGCAAATAAAAATCAGAGTATTTGCCTTGAAATACTGAAGGCTGTCTTATATCATGAAGTGTACAATAAGCAATGCCACCATTCCACAATCAAACACTTGTCAACTGTTCATCCAGTAGACAAACTCCAACTGGAATGTGTCTGGCAATGCAACGCAGAGCGGATACAGAGACCAGTGACTCTGCTCAGAGGTGAGAGATGCGGAAATCCTGGTGGAAGCAACAGAAGAAAGAAAATTCCTGCTTTTGGAAAGGGAGGTGGGCAGCCTGATGGGGTCACCTGGGACACAGTGGCAAGAAAACTTGGAGCACACTCTCCAATTCCTAGGATCGATGTTGCAGAAATTACATGACTTGACCTTGATCGTGAAGGTTAAAGCTCATGCAACTCTTCTCTTTGGAAAATTGACCTAATTTTCTGCATGTATTAGCATTAATACTTTGTGGATACTAAAGCTAACGTGATGCACATCACTCATGAAAGCAACTACAGTAACAAACGCACACCAACACATATCGTCTTGTCTTTTGTAACCTAAAGTCACCAGGAACCGCAGGCTGTGCTCAATAATGCTAATGGGCCATCCATGTCACAAGTCTATCTCCTTTGGAAGAACATATGTGTTCTTTAATGGGGTACAGTGTGGACAGCCATAAACGTTTGCAGTTGCTGACAGTGCCCTTACAAGACCACGTGTATTTCTGTATGAGATTTAGCCACCCTTTATTCATGTTGATGGCCTTTCCCCACTGACTGCTGTCTGTTCCATAAATGCAATAACATTCACAGTAGTGTTCTTCGTTCACTAACTGGCATTGCAAGGACAAATATGGATCAGGAGGCATATAGTTCTCTCAAAGCAGCAAGAGGAGGAGGTGACAGTAGAGGAGCAGGTGAAGCACCTATGTGAGGAGTCAAGTGATAAAAGACACTTTGGACCCAAGCCATCTTGATCTTCCGGTTTCACGGAGACCTCTTCTGCAGCCACAGGCACAGTGCCGTCTTATCTGACTCCACACAGCGCTAGATCATATACAGGCACTATGAAGGGTGACACGTAAGAAAATAGAGTAATGGGTTGCATTACTTGAGGTGAGATAGCTGGGGCTGGTGGCTGTGTCCAGAAAGGTTCATGGTGAGACCCTGGAAAATGTGGACTACTTCCCAGATCTAGGGAACTAGCTCTTGGCAATGGCAGATATTGACTATGAAATTCTCTAACGCCTTTAAGGTGTCAGCACAGCCTTCGGTGTTTGAAGATCAAGACTTCAGATCTGGTACAAAACCCATGGTATACAGGGCGGCAGTGATCCCACCCTCCAAAATCCTTCTGAGGTTTGAACTGCCTACAGTAGGCACATCAAGGCACTGGAAAGGTATCACCAATGCTGACTTTGCAAGATCCTCCAAATTGACTGAAAGGATAAGTGAACCAATGTCAGTGTCCTCTCCTAGGCCAACATTCCCAGCATTGATGCTCTTGTTACACTCGGTGAACTATGTTGGATAGATCATATCATTCACATGCACAACACCGGACTCTTGAAAGAGACACTGTTCACCCAGGCAGAGAGAGAAAAAGATTCAATCGTGGACTTTGAGGTCTCCTTAGTGATTGCAACATTCTCACCACCTCCTGGGAATCGCTGGTCCATAAATAATCAAAGTGGAAAAGGAGCATTTGGGATGGTATGGAGAACCTTGAGGCTTTGCATGAGGAGCACATGGTAGCACTGCATAAGCAGCAGAAATACAGAACACCTCATAGACTACGCACTCCCCCACCACATCAGCCACCTCCTGCACTGTGGAAGAGGATGGTCCTTCTCTCAGGTAATTAATACTCACAGACAATTCCCCTCCTCAGGTGAGGGTGGCAGCTTAGCCTGACATGGAAAGAAGAATTATGCAAGTTCCCTGTGAAAGAGGTATTGACCATCATGAAGCTCTTCTTGTGGTCTACTGCAAGCTGGAATGACGTGGAAACCCTATCTACTCAAGAAGAGCTCATTGTCATCAATGGGTAACCTATGGGGCCCTTTACATTGGGAACCAGCTATATCTGCAAATCAATGTGTCTGCTCTGCTGTCTGCTCTCTGCTAGTGTTGAAAAAAAAATCCTTTGAGAGGACAAAAAGTCTGAAAACCTTTTAAATGTATAGTGGACAGAAAGCTGTGAAGTATGGCATAGATCTGTAGCAGTTACCTGGGAAGATCCAGAGATGAGGAAAATAAAAGTTATTGTGATGTTCAGGGTCTGAATTTGCATAACTTCATGCAGGATGACACATGTCTGGGTGATGGCTGTTTTGGTGAACCCTAGCCTGCTTTTCAGCGAGACTGAGGAATCAATACGTATCCCTGAAAAATCTTTGCAAAAGATTTTGGGACATGGGCACATGGGTTCCACTTTCCTCAAGGTCTTCTTGCATATCTGCCATGGCTGAAATGACCATCTTCTATGTTCTTATTCACAATATTGTGCAAGGGCAAAGTCATCCAAGCTCCTATACGTGTATCCAAAGTCATACAAGCTCTCATTTTATAAGTATCGCAGGTACTTGCAGATGTGACAAAGTGGAGTCTAAAGACCAAGATTTGTACCTTCAGAAGTTGTGAATGACCCTTCAGATGACATTGTTATGGAGGAAACAACACAAACAAAATATAGACCAAGGTGTGATGAAAATTGTCACTAAAACTGTGGCAGCAGAACATGTTCCAATATCTCCTTCATGGGATTTAATATGCTGCAAAATGGAAAATGATCATCAGATATGCTATAATGCCATTAACACATTATCAATGCAAGTACTGCAGTCCGGTATTAATCCTATCAGTAAACACTGAGGTCAGATTTGTCACTTAGTGATACATACTGGATCCCATTTAATTGAAGTAAAGTGTGAAAGGATCCAATATTTAGGACACTGTTCCCAAGTTGCTAAAACAATTGCCCTGCGATATAAGATTGAGCAGATAAAAGTTTAGGTCAATTAAACCAAGTGTTCACTGATTTATTACTAAATAAACAAAAACATATAATTCTTGGAAGCAGTTGAACAGCTTTCAGAAATGTTGATATATACATTGATGAAAAGGAAATGTGAATTAAGTTCCTATGATGTTGACATGTTGATATATTCCTAGCAAGGAACTCTCAGTATTCTGATAGCTTTTGGCAACAGTTTAGAGTTGGTTTTGCTGCAACTTATTAGCCACCTTTCAATTAAACATTTAAGAATTTGCTGAGTGTCCGAAAGAGAATCTGTGTTTTGAAACATCAATGAGGAAAAAATTGAACAATTCTGAAACCCATTAATCACAGCTACACTTGCAATGGATTCTGATAGTTTTATAAATTACTTGCATTTTAACTTGTGGTTAAACTTAACTATTACCGAATGGATAATCAAACTGGCATTGTCTTTTAAAATGGGCTGCCTGCTTCATTTAAAGAAAACTCTTCTACTTGCCATTGTTGTGAAAGCTGGCCTAGAATGAAGGAATGATTATTGATTGCTGCATATTTGAGTTGTACTTGGATCAACTTTGGTGGAAAGAAAAAAGTACTTCAGTAATTTAGAATAGTGACCTGTCACCAAAGAGAACTGATTCTGAATCCACCCCAAAAAGCCACCATTAATTAGCTTTAAAATGGCAATATAACACTATAAAAGATGGAATGTGAAACTGAATTGTTACATTCGTGCAGAGCTTAAGCAGGTTTGTTGAGTTACCACGTGATATTAGATGTCATACCCGAGTCAAAGAGCTTAATTAAAGATGGAAAACAGACCTGAATTGAAAAAAAAAGGAAAGAAGATTGAAAGATCTGCTGTTGGGGGCAGAGCCAAGTATTTACATCCAAATGCCAAACTCAAGAGAAATAATCATCCTCTAATTGACCTTGAATCTCTACAGAAGGAATTCACCTCTTATTGACCTCACAACTTATTTACAGTAATTAATCTTGTGGCCTTAAAGGGCTGATTTTTTACTGAGCAGTAGAATGATACATATTGTTTTTACAGAATGTTAAAAAAACTGCTCATCCTCCAAATTTCCAAGCATTGTTAATTTTTTTGTGATTTTAAAACATTATGAAAGCTCTAAATGGCCTTGTTTTTATTTTACAATTATATTGCTGCCAAATGTATGAACATGTGACACCATATAAAGAAACACTAATAACTCATTTATTTGCTACAATGTAGAAGGCCACCATTCAGCCCATCAGGTCAATACTAGCCCCTAACAGAGCAATCCCCTCAGTGCTATTCCTCCTTCCTTATTTTCCTGTAGACCTGTAACTTGTTCTCTCTCACATACCCATCAACTCCCATTTGCCATTTGTCCACATTAGGCGTAATTTACATAGGGTCAGAGTGGTACAGCACAGATACAGGCCCTTCGGCCTACCACGTCAATGCCAACTGTCATGCCTATCTATACTAGTCCTACTTGCCTGCATTAATGTCATATCGCTCTATGCCTTGCTCATTCAAGTAACAGTCCAGATGCCTCTTAAATATGGTTACTGTTCCTGCATCCACCACCTCATTCCAGATACTTACTACTGTATGTGTGAAAAATGTACCCCTCAGATCCCCTTTAAACCTCCTGCCTCTCACCTCAAGCCTATGCCCTCTAGTTTTAGACACTCCTCCGTGGGAAAGAGACACTGGCTATCAGTCCAATCTATGCTCTCATAATCTGTCCTCTATCAGGTCACTTCTCATCCTCCTTTGCTCTGAGGAAAACAGATCCACCCTATTCAATCTCTCCTTATCACTCAAGTCCTCCAATCCAGACAACATCCTTGTGAATCTTTTCGACACATTTTCGCTCCAGCTGAGTCACATCTTTCCTGCAGTGTGGTAACCAATTTAACTTACCAGCTGCCAATTAACTTACAAAAGTGAGGTAGATTGGCTGACTGAATGGTGTCACGACAACAACCTTACATACAACATCAGCAAGACCAAGGAACTGATTGTGGACTTCAGGAAAGAGAAGTCGGGAGAACACACACCAGTGTGTGGGGTCAGTGGTGGAAAGGGTGAGCAGCTTCAGGTTCCTGGGTGTCAACATCTCAGAGGATCTATCCTGGGCCCAACACGTTGATGCAATCATGAAGAAGGCACATCAGCAGCTTTACTTCATTAGGGTTTGAGGAGATTTGATGTGTCACCAAAGACTTTTGCAAATTTCCACAGATGTACGGTGGAGAGCATTCTGTCTGGTTGCATCACAGCCTGGTATGGATCCTCCAATGCACAGGATCACAATAGGCTGCAGAGGGTTATAGATTCAGCCAGCTCCATCATGGGCACAACCATCGAGAACATCTCAAAGAGGTGGTGCCTCAAGAAGGCAGCATCCATCATTAAGCACCCTCGCCATCCGGGACATGTTACTACCATCAGGGAGGAGATACAGGAGCCTGAAGACCGCCTGAAGACTCAATCTTTCAGGAACAGCTTCTTCCTCTCTGCCTTTCTGAATGGTCCATGAACCTATGAACACTGCATCATTATTCCTCTTTTTCACTATTTATTTATTTTTGTAATTTAGAGTAATTTTTATGTCTTGCACTGTTCATGCTGCCACAAAACAACAAGTTTCATGACATATGTCAGTGATAATAAACTTGACTCTGATCTTTGGTGGAATGAAAACCACAGGGAGAACATGCATACTCTACACAGAAAGCACACTAATTGCTCAATTTCTGTTTATCCTCTCATTTAATTCTGAACACCCTTGTATCTATTATTAGCAACATTCAAAAAGTATTAAAAATTAAACATTTTTTATTAAGTAATTACATTTAAAAAGTAAGATCACCCAAAACACATGATGGATAATAAAAATCACTTATAACTTCCTTATTTTTAACTTTCTTCCTTGTGGCTATATCATCAACACTCAAAAGAACTTATAGATTCTGCAGTGGATCTTCTCAATCCACAAGCAGATTCCCCCATGTTAAATGCTGGAGGATTCAAGCTAACCTGTGTTTTGCCACTGGGATCCATTAGCAGAACATAGTGACAGATTTATTGGCAGGAGTAAGCTCGGGATAGTGTTTGGACACACATGTGCAAAAGTCCAGAGCTTGACAGTATACGCATAGGTAAATACTTACTTTCCACCATAAAATGGTCAACAAAACCCAACAAAATTCAGACCATTCTCTTTCCGATATTTAGTTATATATTTTTACATATCTCTTATTTCCCATTATTACAGACATTAATGTATAATTTGTTGCAACCATCATTTGAAGTGCTTATTTAGCAATGATATTGCTCGAAAGAAGAGAAATAGACTTACTCCCCAAAGTCCTTCTGGTAACTTCAGTGAAACCACAAGATGTCCATTACCATTTAGCCAAGGGCTGTTTTCAGTAATACAGGACCACTGTGGGCAGTCAAAGGTTTATTGGGTTTACCATATCACAATGGTTCAATGCTTTAAGCCAATGAAACAGAGAGTAAAACAAATAAATAGGCTAGTTTTCAAATTTTTGGATTAAAATGAAGGTAAATGGATTCCAATACTTTCCTTCTTCACAATTTACTCTACCATTCTCCTCTCTATACTTAACTCCTCATCCCACTTAACCTTCCCTATCCTGGCTAGGGATATAATTCCATGATTGCTAATTGGCTATTCCACCCCAACCTAGGAGAAAATGGGTATTGTTAGTTGTGAGGACATTTTGAATATTGCAAACCACTCTTTTTATATCTTTGTGGTGTTTCTCAGCATTGTGCTTGTCTCTGTTTGCAGTGGAACAGAGAAATGTGATGAGAAGAGGATTATCTTTATATACAATGGCATTGCACTTGTCAGCACTCATGGAGAAGTTGGGTTAAGTGTTGCTTTGTGAGGACAGCTGTACAATACTCTTTTGTGTGTAATGTATTGCTCTGCTGCTGAGGTGAAGATGTATCCTTTTAAGGTACAGAAGCATAATAGCTGTAAAGTAAGTAATGGGTGAGAATGAACACATTTTCAAGGTGTAATTCTGAGCCCTGGCATTATTTTGTAAGTGAATATGGCCATGGGAATTGTGGCACTTGTGAAGAATCCATTTATTATTGGTTGTTCTTAAGATGGAGTTGGCTCCCTTTTAAGCAATGATGTTTAAAAAAGCACAGTCTTACTTGGTGCTTAACTTTGCTGAATAAAGGCTTCAGGTGCTTGTCAAATTTAGTATGGAACGACCTAGCATTAGGTGGTTGGTATCTGCAGTATCTGGAGAGTGATGTCTAGCACAAGCTGTAGAACCCATTTTAAAAAAGATTACGACAGATAAGTCCCTG
>JARFYF010000094.1:65375124-65388544 GCA_030265395.1 Rhina ancylostomus | reverse complement strand
GTCAGTATTTCCGCTGAGACCATTCACCATTTACAAACAAATCAAGAGCAAGAGTAGGCCACTCAGTCCCTTGACCCTGTTCTGCCACTTATTACTGAATGGCTAATCTGACTGCACCCTCAACTCTGCATCCCAGTCTACCCCTGGTAACCTTTAACGGCTTGCTTATCAACGAATAATCTACCACTGCCGTAAAAAACTTTCAAAGATTCTGCTTCCACTATCCTTTGAGAAAGAGAGTTTCAAAGACATATGATCCTCTAATAGGGAAAAAAAATAACATCTCATCTCTGCCTTAAAGGAGCAGCCCCTTATTTTTAAACACAGTCCCCCAGTTCTACATTCTCCCACTAGAGGAAACATCCTCTCCACAGCCACCCTGTCAGGATCGTACATGTTTCAATCATATCCAAATTCATTCTTCTGATCTCCAGCAGCTACAAACTCATCCTTTCCTCAGAAGGCAAATCCTCCCATTCGAGGGTATGAGTCTGGTAAAGATCATATGAAGTAAGACTATAGTGTACAGACTGCAGACAAGGAATTAGTTAAAAATCAGGCACAGCGCTGAATATTATTTCAGATCAGTTAATTTGGAACCGTTTCTAAATGCTGAGTTTTCAGAGTTTTCAGCAGCTGTAATGCTGTGGGGATGCTGAGCAAACACCAAATAAGATGCACAGAGGGGAACATGAGAAGGGAGGACGAGTTGCCTTAGCTCCTCCCCAGCTAGTGGTTAGCTACTTCACAGAGTTAGTAAAGAGTCCAGACAGCAATTGGAGTCAATGGAAAAAAGAACAACAGAAAAATAATTTAAAGAACAAATAAACCACAATAAAATACATTTAGTGCTCACCCTTAACTTGGAGAATGAGAGCACAAGCTTGAGGGAGGAAGGCCTTCTCCTGTTCCTATATCTATTGGCAGCATAATTAATATTGTAAAAGATTTCAAGGTGCTTCCTAAGGATTTAGCCAGACAAAGAAACATTTATTTTTGAAAAGGGATGGAACTAATGATAAAACATTGGTGTGGGAGGGACAAGCGAGGTGCCAGATTGAATTGGTGAACCAGGGGCACCATGAACTGAAGGTGGGAGAGGTGCCAGTATGAATCAGTGGGGAAATGGTCATAGACAGAACAGTGTTTCTGACAATTTTTGACGCTGATGGTAAACTTCTGTGTTTTTTATGCTGGCATCTGTTTGTGACAGAGATTGGGAATAGAATCTTGATTTAGGAAGCCCAGAAAGACTATGGGAAGTTACACATTGCCAGAAAATCTGGCCAGTACTTTTAAAATGCCTAATTTTTCCTGCTGCTTTGTGAACTCTCCAGAGAGCAAAAGCCTCTGAGCTGAAAATTACTGTCGCAGATTAATCACAGTGAACAGTTGAGTTCACTTGTCTACTAAATAAAATGGGAAACAACTTGACAAGTTGAATTGAGTCCTTGAGGGCTGCTGATGGATACACTTAATGACAGTTTAGTGCATCATCAAGTTGTGAAGGTTTGTAAACAAGGATAACGCAGGAGCATGAGCTCATCTTCATTTAATTTCTATGGAGTTGACTGAAAGCTGAATTTTATTCCCTTCAAGTTTAGGTAGTTTTAACATGGTAAACAGATTAATCAACAGCTTTTATTTTGCAAGAAAATAAAACATTTCATAGCCTCAAGTTCATACCAAAGAGTGGTGCAGTGTTGTAAGAAATGTGGTGGCAAATTTTGCACACCAACTCAAACATCAATACGCTACTGATTGAATAATCCATTGCCATCCTCATTAGGTACAGTCTTTTTACTAACTTGATCTTCTTTGCCGTCAAACTAGTTTTAAACCAGGAAGATTCCGTTCCACTTTCAAATCTATTAAATTAGAAACTTCAACATTTAATCACAAAGGAAATTAATTGCAAAAATGATCCTTCTTAAATAAAGCGAGATTACAAGGGAATCAGCTTGCTTGTTTAGGTAAAAAATTGCTTTTCCAATCCATACATATTTGTAAATGAAGTGGTCAGTAATGTGCATTGATGATTAGAGGTGTAAAATTTAATTGAATGTGTAGCTTTGACTCTGCAATATATATCTGAGCAAATTGCGGATGCAGCATTCAAAATTTTTGGGATATAAACAGATTGGCCAGCTGTTTTAAAGCCATCTGATTTTCTTTTCCATTTCCACTGAATGTTAAAATTGGATCTATGGTAAAGTCTGATTACTCTCTCTGAAAACCTCCTTGTTTCCAATTCCTACAAAGGAAATTTTGTGATCCAAGTTCGCAGGTGAGTGCTATTCTGCCTAACTCATGAGCAAGTGTGCTGCCCACTAGGCCAGTGCTGACACAAAGGAGGCAATGATCAGTGTCAAGAAGGTCTGGATAATTCATTCTTATGGACAAGTAGTTGTCAGAACATAGAACATAGAGCAGTACAGTAAAGGGACAGGCCCTTCATCTCACGATACCAAATTAAACTAATCCCTGCTACTTGCACATGATCCATATCCCTCCAGTTCTAGTTACAATGGGCTGTCAGGTGCTGGAGTTATGCCTCTTGCAAGTGTCTCTTGCATCCACCTGTTGTATTGTAATGAGATGGCATCTTGCTGAGATCACAGTAGAAGATGCCTGTCGTTATTCGGAGAGGGAGATAGAGAGATCCAGAAAGGGGAGAAAGGTGTCGGAGATGGACCAAGTGAATCAAGATGTCTGTGTTTAATCTGACCCTGTGACCTCCAGCAGAGACCATGCTGGAAGACACAGATGAAGGACGTTCAAGATACCAATCAACATCAAACTCATGGATTTTTAGTTGTGGAAATTGCAAATAGTGAAATAACAAAAGCATGTTGGAAACACATAGCAAGCCAGACAGCAGCTGTGAAGTGAAAAGATATCCTTTTAGATGTAAACCCTTTAACAGAATTGGAATATGGAAGGCGTAAGGATTTAAAAGGCCTGAAGGAAATGTAAGAATGGAATGTGGGGAGCATGGACAAAATCAAGAGTCAGAATCAAATCACAAATCCATCTCCTCTGATGAACCAATTTTCCATTCAAAACTTCTAAAAAAAACCTTCTCATTCTCTCAGCTAATATTTTCTTTTCCTTTTCATTGATAAAGCCTGGTGCTTCTCGAAGCTCTCTTCTTCCATTGGCAGCAGATAGAAAAAAATCCTTTTGCTCATGTGTGCTAGCCCATTCACATTGCCATTCACATTGCCATTCACATTGCCATTCACCAGCCATCTGTTTTCTCTTTCACAGACATATCTCTTCCATAGTTTGCTTCCATTGCCATCATTGCTTCTGGTTATCCTTGATCTCTGTGACATGACCAACACTTCTGATTTACTTCCTTTGGCTCTTTCCTATACAACTGCGGCTAATATCCATGCTTCTCTGATTATAGTGTTGAACAGAGCCTCAAGCATTCATGTGTGAGATAGAAATTTATATGCAGATCCTTGAATATAACAATGCTTTGGCACTTGGTTATGGTGTCATCTCCAACAGAATGGAGGGACCAAATTAATATTGCCAATTGTCTCTGTTCTATATATGACAGTGATTTTGACACCTTCCCATCCCCATTCTGACCTTTCTGTATTCACCTTCTATACTGTTCCAAGTAAGCTCAATGTTAAGTTATAAATAAAATCTTAACTCTATCCTTGTAGTCTTCCAGCCCAAAGGTGATATCTAACCTTTGCCACCTCTCTATAGGCTGTCTATCTACATTTTATTCCTTTCTATTCCAAAGCTATTTTAATCGATAATTTTTCCTCATTCTCATATTTCTTCACTTCCTGACTTTATTTGGCTTTTATCTGTCTCCGAACAGGTTTTCCAGCTTGTTACAGTATTTTGTATAAATTATGACGGAATATTGATTTCAATGATTGTTTCTTTATATCACCATTTACCCATCAAATAAATAATGCTGGAAATACTCAGCAGGGCATGAAGTGTCTGTCAAGGCTGATGGCTTTTCATTGAGTTCTGATGAAATGTCATTGGCCTGGAATGTTAACTCTGTTTCGCTCTCCACAGACGTTGTCTCAGCTGCTGAGTATTTTCAACATTTCTGTATTCATTTTGGATTTCCAGCTCTTGCCATATTTTGCATTTGGATTATCGTCTAGCCATCTTGTGTCTTCTCACAATTTATTCAGTAGATAGAGACTCACAGTATTGATGTCTGTTTGTCACTTCTGAAATGCCAAGTTATTATTTTCCAGAATCTATATTGCATTCTCCCAGCTGGACTTCATCTGATTCTTTAGCAATTTAACATTCAAGCAAAATTCCTTTCAGTGCTATTTTAATATATGCATTTACCTATTTAATTTAAATAGGTTATGATAGTGTACACCTGAGTTTTGTGAGGCTGGTACCTATTTAATAGAGAAACTTTTATGTAAAGTCTATTACAGATGTTATAGTAATCTTAGCAGTAGTATGTGCCACCTGGCATTTTGTATGATGTTAATCATTGTAAGACTACTTCATGCAGACTGAGTAGATTGGATTCATTATACTATTATGAAGCTCTTCTGTACAGGATTAGATTTCAGGAAACAAGATGGGTAGTTCATTTCTCAGTACTGAGTTGGTCTTTCAGATCTGTGTGCTGTTGCTTCTTGCTTTAATCCAAGTCACAATGTATAACAGCTTCTTTTATGGTAACGTCATCAAGGGATTTAAATGTGCTCCATAAAAGGTGTCATTGAACTTTATTGTCCCAGACAACCAGAATTTGTATAGCTGATATGAGTCATGGTACTTCAAAGCAATGATCCTTGAGGCCTTCAATCTTGTTAACTCACTTATTTTAAATGGGTAATGATTGTGCAAACTGGAGTTTTGTGGGAGTGTTGACTATTTTCAAGAGAAAATGTTATGGGAAGTCTATTCTGGAAGTTATGGTAGACATACCACTAATATAGCATTTATGGTATATATGGTATACACTAATATAGCATAATGCCAGAATTTCTCACTGTGCTAATTACAAAGGCACTAGTATTGCTAGAGGTCATCAAATGGTTGCATTGTGGATTTTATTGTTAAATTTTTCTTCCCTGATTCAAGTTAAACTGGTCCCCAGCAGTTTGCCAAATTAGCCCTGGTAAGCCTTTTAGTAATATGGAATCTTCAGATGTGTGGTCAGCATGTTTACTGACATCCTCATGTCAACCTTGTCCACCCAACATCATGATAAGGACATAATCATCATGAGGAATAACATGTTATTTTACTGTTGGGCAGTATCCCAGATTTCCCTGGCCTAGCAGTTCCTGCATATTTTGTCACCTCTGGGCAATGGTGAGTGGGGATGATGGTGGGGGTGGAGAGATGTGAAGAGGTAGGCACTGTGCAGTGATCAAAAAGAGAAACATGGCGGTCCAGTGCAACCTCTCAACAGCCCACCAATGCAACAAGATGTTGGGCACGGGCTAGAGCAAATCTTTCTGCACAGTTTAGAATCCACCAGAAAATACAATTATTCACCAGGTTTAAATGGTAAAGAAATGGGCCTTGTTTTCATATGAGCTGTGAATATATGTCATTTAAGTGATCTTTTTCAAGTTGATTCTGAGATTGGCTCCTCTCATAGTGGACATTTCAGGACAACATGCACTCACAAGTCATATTTTTGTAAGTCCTCATTTTAATACCGGGAAAACCTTTGACTGGAGGCCTACAGATTCTTAACTGGAAATGCAGCTCTGCACAGGGAGCAATCCATTGTGGCTCAGCCTCCAGACCAGTCAATGACTAATAGTTGAAAGATTTATACTAATGATGCAATGCTTTGGTTTATTTGGTGACTTTTTTTGTTACAGCAGACAGGATCAAAAGTTGATGTACACAACCCTTATATAATTTATCAAAAGCACATTCAAAATGAATGCTTTACTACAAAATATATGGTGGGAATTCAAGGTCTGAACAGGAGCCAGTCCCTTCTGTATCCAGAAGAGAATATAATTGCTAACAATTGTATTACTTGTTCACAAGTATTTATTTCCCGTGAATCTAGTATTCAGTATTACAGCTGAACAAGAAACAATCTGTGAAATTGCATGGCAACAGTCCCAAATCAAAGCCTGCTTTGCACTGAATAGTACTATAGCACAAATACACAGCAATAATTAAAGGCAATGCTTTTCTCTCATTCTTCCTCACAAGAAAAGTTGATCTCACAGTCTGGAAGAAGCTCCAAATCTGATTTTGCTTTTACCTGTAATTAGATCCAGCATTTTTATTCATTTGTTCCGAAGAAATGAATTCATTTTATAATGAATACTTACTTTGAGGCAGCAGAGACTTGTATTCACACACAACAAAAGAAAATAAATGATACAGGGTGAACTATTCTTGGTTGTGGAAATTTAGCAAATGTGCTGAGCTGTTTATTTCAGACCACTGTTCAGGTTCTTGACATCATGAGGGATGTGGAAGATCAGGGAGAAGTCAATTGTCTCTGACGACTACGTTTGCAGGGAAGTGTGTCCAGCTGCAGATCCTTTCAGACCGCAGAGCCTGGTTGGAGCAGCGGTTGGACTCACTGAGGAACATACAGGAGACAGGAAGTTTCAGGGAGGTGTTTACAGCCAGATAGATAGGGAAGGCAGGCAGTTCAGGAGTCCCCGTGGCTGCTCCCCCCTCTAACGATACTGTTTTGGACACTGTTGGTGGGGATGGCGTCTCAGGGGAAAGCAACAACAGCCAAATCAGTGGCAACACAGCTGGTTCTGTTGTACAGCAGCATAGGTCAAAGTCTAGGCAAGTGATAGGAGACTCTATTTTCAGCAACACTGATAGGTGTTTCTGTGGCTGTGAGCAAAATTCCAGGATGTTGTGTTGCCTGCCTGGTGCCAGGGTCAAGGATGTCTCTGAGCAGGGACAACAGTCTGCGGAGAGGGTGAGCAGCCAGAGCTCATGGTCCATATTGGTACAACTGACACAGGCAGGAAGAAAGGTGAGAGATGAGGTCCTGCAAAGTGAACATAGGGAGTTAGGCAGAAGGTTAAAGAAAAGGATCTCTAGGGTCTTAAACTCAGGATTACTCCCTGTGTCATGCACTAGTGAGGGTAGGAATAGGAGAACAAGGCAAATTAATGCATGGCTGAAGAGCTGGTGCAGACAGGAGGGTTTCAGCTACTTGGACTGTAGGTCAGAGGTGACTTGAACGAGAGGGACTGGTTGTATCTGAACTGGAGTGAGACAAATGTTCTTGTGGGGAGTTTTGTTAGTGTTGTTCTAGAGGGTTTAAACTAGTCTGGCAAGAATTGGGACCCAAAGTAGTAGTGTAACACATGAGAAAGTTGAAGCAAATATAGAGGCTAAAGCAAGAAAGTCCATCAGGCAGGCAAGACAATGGCGGAACAGGGAACATGGAACATGGAATATCTGAAAGGCTAAACTGCAAGAGGCCTTACAGCTAAGGCAAATGAGGCAAACGTTGATCAGCACATGGGATTGTGATGTTGTAGCTATTAAGGAAACATTGTTGAGAGATGGGCAGGACAGGCACCTCAATGTTCTGGGGTACCGATGCTTCCAGGGTGACAGGGATGGAAGTAAGGGGGGGGAGTTGCAATATTGATTAGGGAGAACATCATGGCAGTACTTAGAGTGGATCTCCCAGGGGGAATGTCCAGAGAGACCATATGGGTAGAACTTAGAAATAAGGATGGGGATCACTTTGATGGGATTATGCTGTAGATCTTCAATGGTCAGTGAGAAGTAGAAGAATATATATTTAGAGAAATCATAGATAAGTGTAGGAATAACAAGGTTGTATTGATAGGTAATTTTAACTTCCCTATTATTGACAGGGACTGCCTTAGTGCTAAGGGATTAGATTGGGCAGAGTTTGTTAAGTGTGTCCAGGAAAGCTTTCTGAATCATATGTAAATTGCTCTACTGGAGAAGGAGCTACACTCGACCCTGTCTTCTGAAATGAGGCTGGGCAAGTGGTTGATGTGTTGGTGGGGGAGCAATTTGGGACCAGTCACCATAATAATATTGTTTTTTCAAGATATTCATGAAATAAGATATGACTGGTCCTCATGTTAAGGTCCTAAACTGGGGGAAGGCTAATTTTGTTGGCATCTCTCAAAAGATGATTAAGAGAGGTTGTTTGCAGTTAATGGGATACCTGACAAGTGGAAGGCTTTTAAAAGTGAGATGTGAAGAGTTCAGGGCTAGCATATTGGGCTATGTTGGCAAGAATAGGGAAACTTGGTTGAGAACAGATATTGAGGGTCTGGTTAGAAAAAAGAAAGAGGCATATTTCAGATATGGGCAGCTGGGATCAAGCAAGTCCATTGAAAGATATAAAGAGATGTCAGAATACACTTAAGAAGGAAAATTGGAGGGCGAAAAGGAGCCATGAGATATACCTGTCAGATAAGGTAAAGGAGATTCGTAAAAGATTCTATACGTTTATTGAGAGTAAAAGGATAGCTATAGAGAGAAGGTCCCCTTTAGGATCAGCTTGGTAATCTATATGTGGAATCATGGGAAATGGGTGAGGTCTTAAATGAATACTTCTCATCTGTAATTACCATGGAGAAGGACATGTATGTTAGTGACCTCAGGGGAGGGAACAGTAATATTCTGGAGCATATCAACGTTATGAAGGAGGATGTGTTAGAGGTCCTAAAATGCATAAAGGTGGATAAGCCCCCAGGGCCTGACCAGCTATCTCCTAAGATGTTACGGGAAGCAAGGGAGGAGATTGCTGGGGGCCTGGCAAAGATTTTTTTTGTAACTTTGTTAGGCACAGGTGAGGTACTGGAAGACTGGAGGATGTTATTATGCTTTTATTTAAGAAGGGCAGCAGCAATAAACCAAGGAACTATAGGCCAGTGAACCTTAAATCAGTGGTGGGAAAATTTTTGAGAGACAGGATTTTGAGGTGGAGACAGGAACAGTAACAACATTTAAGAGGCATCTTGACAGGTACCTGAATGAACAAGACGTAGAGGTATATGGAATTACTGCAAGCAAGTGGGATTGGTACAGATAGGCATGATGGTTGGCATAGACATGATAGGCCGAAGGACCTGTTTCAATCCTGTACAACTCTATGACTCTGTAACTAAGCTTTACATTGCTTGAGGCTTCTCTAGGTTAGTTGACACTTGCCTCATCTCCAAGGGAAGGGCAAAATTATCTGGTTTAAATTATTACCTTTCCATCCTTTCTCTTATACTTTTAAAAGAAATACAATTATGATATCTTATATTTCATACAAAGTGATGTGAAGCAAAGGTACTTCATGCATTTTAGTCAGAGCCATAAAATGGCACTTGGAAGTGGGCACGCATCTTGCAAGACTGCAAACCAACATTAGAGACTAGTGGAATAACATAATGTGAGTTCAGTGGATATTATGGGCTGCAGTACTATTGACATACATAGATGGATAAACTTCTCATTGATTCTGAGGCCCAATCTAAAAGTAATTTTGTGCCTTTAAATTCCAACATCATGAGTTCATAATTTTAGACAGGGCATCACAAGGTCAGCCCATTTAATCCCAGATTTCTGGAAAACTATTTCCTTCTCTTACTTCATTCATCTGTTTCTTTAATAAATGCATGTCCTTCTACCAACCATTTTATCCTGACAATCATTTCCAGTCATTGATCATGCTGTTATCTAAAGAGGCACATCTGTCCTAAATTTGTCTGATCAAGGGAGGTGATTAGAGGCAAGTTGTTCTTACTCATGACTAATCAGAGGATATGTTAATGTGGGCTTTTGGGCCATGAACAGTATCAACTGGTTTCTTTTCACCCTTTAGTTTAAGAAGAGGTATAGAGCAAAAATACCGTTATCTTAAGGAGAAAACCAAATGATGACGTCAATGAAAGCATAAACTGGGAGTGCTACGTAACAGACAGCTGATTCAATTTGCCATCTTTTCATTATATATCAACATTTTCCCCCTTTGACCTTGCTCATTAAATGCTGACACTTCTATTTGTGCCAGCAATACATATAGTGATATAACATATGGAGAAGTGGTTAACAAATGGAAATATTTGAGAGATATGTGAAATAAGAAATGCATTTATGTAGTAGTTTATCTCATCAAAGCAAAGTGTGTTTCACTATGAATTTAATGAATGTCTTTGAAATGCAATTCCTATTTTGAAGGTTGCAATTAATTTTTATTTTGATCCCTGAGCACTGAGATGAAGTGAATATAATGTGGTACCATGTACGAAAGAAAATATAAGGAGTAAGAGGAATGAGACAGCAGTCTACTGGTCTTGTTTAGTAGTGCAGTGTGTTGGAACAAGGGGTGGGAAGGAAAAAAGCAGAAAGAGGGAAAGAAGTGAAAAGAAAGGAATTCCCTGATAGTGCAGCTTTTTGTGAAGAAATAATGCTCTCTACTAACAAAGAAAGATGTAGTCAAATAACCACTGATATCTATTTCATAGCCTTCTCCTTTCTGATATCAGTTGTTATCAGTCATGGCTTTTGAGGGTTGGTGGTGCCCCTCACAGTGATGTCTTCAAACAAACTAGCAACCAAATACATTGAAGAATTGTCACAGACATCAAGACAAGATGTAAACACTTCCAAGTTTTAACTGATAATTTAAGCATGAACATTGAGACATAGTCAGTAGATTATAGCTGGTGTCAAAAACAGACCTAAGTTAGTTTTTATATTCAACATTATAAAGTTTAAATATTATTATTTAAGAGAATTAAATGCCACACATAAAATAACTTTATCGGGGCAGAGAGATTGTTAAGCAGTAATTTTGTCTCATTGAATAAGACAAAATATTTTCTAGGTTTCTGGCCATCATAATTTTCTGTAAGTGTTTGAAGTTTTTGTTAATTCACTGATTCTGACGATTGAATAAGATAAGGCTGCAACAGCATACCCTATGGAACAGCAGCTCCTGAATTCTCATGTTTAACTGTTCATGCATGTGCACCAGAAGTTACTGTCAGATGCTGTTGATACTGACAGGCTCATTATTATTCTCAACACAAATTCCATACATTGAACTGACTCCAAGTTTTCTCTTTCTTATCTAATTCTTTACAATGTGCAACTTCTTTTCATCTGCTCTTGATGTATGCATGTCAAGACTAGCACTGGGACTGGTGATTGGGATAAAGTTGTTAGCTGAGCTTGTTTGTTTCTTATAATTATTATATGTTAGTGATAGAAATGATTTACTTGTTACTGTCCTAGATTGCTACATCTATTTTGGAATAAATGAAAAATACATAAAAAGAAAGAATATAATTATTATGAATCTATAGATTCATGCCAGGAAGGGATGGCTTTATCAGTTGGTCCCATTTCCACCTCCATCTGTAAACTGAACAGCATCATTCAGCAACTTGGAGCTAGTTGTTAAATACAGTAGTGCAAATAGCACTGAATCTCATTGTCAATGATGAATTATTTTATAGCCATGACGATACAAGTGAATTTAAATCATGGTGCACCATGTTAACAATGAAAGCACTAATGTGTTAGTACAAGATTCTTCTGCATCTGTTAAAGATTAATGAATTCATTGTTGATATTATTCCCCATTACATCCCCCTCAAGGGAAATTTAAAGGAAGTCAAGAAAAATAAAATCACAGCTCCATTTTTAAATACACTCCTCCTGTCCCCAAGGACAACATCAAAATGTCTCAGCTTTTCAATAATTCATTAAATTTGGTGAAATTTCCATTACCATTCCCCCGGAAAAGGTTCTATTACCTTATGAAAAAATAGAGCAAGTACAAAGAATATCAAATATACACAAACTTATTACATGGTTGCATTTTTTTGGATCCGTGTGTGGTTCTAAATTTGTATGTCAAATAGCATTTTTAATAGTTTTCCCACAATAATTTCCTTTGAACAATTCATTAGTTAGTAAGATTATTAAGTAATCTGCTCCCTAAACCATGCCAATGTATCTCCTATACCAACCACTAGAAGGTTAGGAGGCTAATGATTTAGTACATTTACTCTTCAGTTTGTGGGGGACACTCTATGGCTGGTGCTTTGTGGGTTTCATGAGAGCATGATAGAGATGGCTGATTTAGCTTGGGGAACTGTGCAAGTGAATTCTTGGAAGTACCACCTTAAACTGTTAGCATTTTCAAGATTCTGTGAGCTTATAGAAGTATATTCCTTCTTTTTGTCCATTATATTCCTTTGCTGATCATAAATTAATAATCTACATCATTACAGTATTTATTAATTTACCAGGTGTGCTGCATTCATTAATTTACTACATGGGTTGCAGTGGTTCAACATTTCCTCAAGGGCAATTTGGCACGAGTGATAAATGGTGGTCTTGCCACTGAAGCCCACAACCCATAACTGAATAAAGTTGGAGGATCACAAAGAGAATTTTTAGCCAATTACTGGAGGAAACATGATGAGGCAATTTAATGTTCAGAAAGCTTCTCTTATATGAGCTTCAGCCAAGGTTTAAGAGAGCACACCTGTGCCCTCCACCACACCACTATACTGTATAATTACTGTGAGCTGACCACACCCACTGGATGGCAATGTAGTATTTCGAACCAGTTCTCTAATCTCTTACAGGAGCTATATGAAAAAGGTGCCCAAACCAAACCCTGTGACCTGGAATACCTCCAATCATCCAATGATGACTCAGTCCTGATGCCAGAATGTCATTAGTTGTCAATCTAATTTTTAATGTTCATTACTGTGGTCTCCATTCCCCTCTCAGAAATAGGGTTCATTCCTTTGGCTTCTAACACAAAAGCTTACCTTATGTAGAATATTTTGAGGTGGACTTGAATCTAACCCAGAAATAATATTGGATTTTCAAAGATTTTTAAGTCCTTCTTGTATATTTTTAAATTAGGGAAGAAGTCTGTCCCGGATGGTGTCCCTGGCTGTGTCCTCAAATCCTGTGTAGATCAGCAGTGGAGATATTTGCAGACATTTTTAACCTCTCCCTTCTTCAATGTGAGGTTCCCACCTGTTTTAAGAAGATCACTATCATCCTAAGAAAGACAAGGTAATGTGCCTTAATGACTACCGACTGGCGGCTCTGACATCCACCATCGTTAAGTGCTTCAAGAGGCTGGACATGGCATGTATTAACTCCAGATTCCCAGAAAACCTCGACCCACTGCAATTTGCCTACCATTGAAACAGGTCTACGGTGGACACCATTTTCCTAGCCCTTCACTTATATCTGGAGCATCTAGGCAGTAAAGACACCTACGTTAGACTATTGTTTATTGACTACAGCTCCACCTTCAATACTATAATCCCAAGCGAACTCATCACCAAACTCTGCGGCCTGGGACTCAACACTTCCCTCTGCAACTGGATACTTGACTTCCTGACCAACAAACTGCAGTCAGTAAAGATAAGGCAGCACCACC
>JARFYF010000094.1:65356326-65369172 GCA_030265395.1 Rhina ancylostomus | reverse complement strand
GGAGTTGGGGGGGGGGGGAAGAGGTCTATGATAGGGTGGAAGACAGGAGAGGCTGAACGACAGGTGGTGCCAGGGCAAAGTAATGAAAGGCTTGTGGAGATGTTGATGAAGAATAATTATCTGAGACTATCAGCAATTATTCTACACTTCAGGTAATAATTCTGCACTTAAACTTTCTCTAGATTTTTGTTACCTTGCTCTCCACATTGCATCTTTCTTCTCTTCAAAGTTCCTCCTCCTTCTCTTTATATTCCATCTCCTTTGCTACTCACCAACATAATTGGGAGGGATCATTGTCCCTGTCGTGATGACAGAAAGAGATCACCACAACCAATAAACCTGCTCTGCTTAGTATAACAAGATTTCCCTAAAATGATCCAAACAGCAGGATCATTGTCCCAGCACACCAATGTTCTATTTTATGAGAATCCTTCATTGTACATATGATGCACACATGTTCCTTGGTTGTGCTTCAACGTCATTGGCCAGAAAGCCCTCGTTGTCCAGCAGTTACTGCTTTGGTTTACCTCAACGTTGCTGGCACAGCAGACTGTCACAAGCACTATGACTGCAGCTGGAAAACAGGACCAACTTCTATTCATTCTGGGATATGGTGTGGAGATCTGTGTGCATGCTGTCTTGGCACAAGAGATGCTTAGTATGTGGCACTAACATTTATCATTTTGCAGTGCATATTTGAATGCTACTGTGGAAAGCTTGCTTGAATACCTTTGTGGAACTTGGGTGCAAGACCAGGTTTTTAGGTTGTGATTAATGCATGCTTGATTGAAAGTTAAGGGGCCCAGCCTTACCTGATCTGCCATCATTAAGACTGCCACTGAAAACAGACATGCAATCCTCACTAATGTATCAAATTTTTCCTTGTTCAAGGAGAGACCTTTTGTTCAGTAGCAATGTTCTGTAGCAGGGCAAGGCTGCCCTGAGCATATAGATAGTTCTCCCAGGTGACCACCTTTCACGGTTCTGGGTTTGGGCAGGACGGGCATGTGATGCACACAAGACAATGTGCTTGCAGTTGATGTCAGCACCTTTGATAGACTGGATATGGGGAGGACATGTTTTTCCTGATTGGGGTGCCTAGAATGACCGGTCATACACTCAGGTTAACAGGGCAAGAGATTTAGGACAGAGATGAGGAGGAATTTTGTTACTCAGAGGGGACCAATCTCTGGAATTTGCTGATCCAAAGGGCTAAAAAGTTGCTGAATAATGTTAAATGTTAAATTACTAGCTGCAAAAAGCATCAAGGGGCATGGGGACAGAACAACAACTTGGTATTGAGATAAAGGATCAACCATATTGAATGGCAGAACAGTCTCTAATGACTAAATAGTCTGCTCCCGCTCCTATTCCCTATGCCTCTATGGAAAAGTTAGGAATATTTGCAAAAACATGTGATGTTGTACTGGTAAAAGAAGATGAAATCTAATGGATCTCTGAACAGACGGCACCAGTAATCTCCCTTATACAACAATTGAGACCAAACTGCCAAATGAAGTGAATGTTTCCAACTCTAACCTGGCAGAAGTCCAACACAAAAAAGTTCATTGTTATGGTAAACTTGACAGCCAATAACATTGTTTTTGTGAGTTGCAGTTGTAGCTGTAAGCAGCTGGCAAATTACAATGAGGGCATTTTTATGGAAACTCAGAGGTTTCACACATTTCAGTTGCTGAAATTCAGGTGGAAGAGTAACTCCCTGCACATCCTTGCTGGAAGCCCTCCTCTCCCTCCTTTGCCCTGCAGTTTGCCTTGGTCTGCTCATCTGACAACCACGTTATGGTTGAATTGCCCATTTTATGCAACCATATCTGGCAGCAACTGGTTTGTACAGAGGCCTCATCTCCCTCATTTGTGGACCTCCAAGATGCTGTATTCATGGCCATCTTCAAGGATGGAGAGCAATCTATGGAGGGTTTTCCCTCTTGCCTGCCTTAGGGAAAAGTCATTGCAAATTCACCATCAACTTTGTTTGTCTGAGGCAAACAGTGTTTGAGAATCAAGATGTCAAAACACAACACAAAGGTCAGGTGTGGCAGCAGTGATCACTGCTCTTCTGTACTTTTCAGAAACATGGATTATCTACAAAAGGCATGGCAAAACCTGAGAAAGGTACCAAAAATATTGTCTGGTGAACCAATCTCAGCTTTCAGACAAGGTGAATGCTTACCCTGTGTAAAGATGTACATTGCTGGTAGGGACCCCATGCATGAATTTTAAGAGTCATATCAATGGGTGAGAAAAATGATGTTAGGATTTCATAATATTGTTGTCTGTTCCGTGCAGTTACTACCAAAATAAGCAATCAAACCGATAGTTCCACAGATACATATGCAGCCTGCAGACTGAACTGAATTTGGCGATATTTAAAACCTTTGATTATTAATTAGTGTCACATTACTTAATAATCAATGCAAACGTCTATTGATGTCAATCAATAAGGCTATGAATGTTCATAACTGAAGATTAAATTTATTATTAAAAGATTAACATTTCAAACTAGGCTCTGGCAGTGAACTAATTACTTTAGACTTTTAGAGTCAACTTAAAAAATGGATGAACCCAGATATTTCTCGCTATCCTGTAGCACTAATTGGATGCGACTCTTGTTTAATTCTGTTTTCAGTGTTTTATGCTGTAGTTATCAAGCAGATTATCTGAGAATATCCTTTATAAATGTAAATAGTATGACATTGTATGCAGGGCAAATATAAACTTGAAATACAAAATAGTACAGATACTGAAACTATGAAATAAAAATAAAAAATGCTTGAAATACTCAACATCAGCAAATGTCTACAGAGAAAGAAACAGTTTCAGGCCAATGTGGTGTTTCAGCATTCTGATGAAACATCATCACCCTGAAATGTAAATTCTGTTCCGGTCTCTCCACAAATGCTGCCTGACCAGCTGAATATTTCAAATCTTTTCTGCTTTCATTATAAATCTGAAAGATTAGCTATAAATTATTCTGTATAAACAGATCTAAAAATGTCTTTATTGAAATTAATCATACAAAATATTGCATTAAATGTTCAAACTTTCTATTTTGCTTTAAGTAACCCATTTTCTAATAAGGAAACAAATAAATTATTCTTTGAAATTGTAACAAAAGAAGTGTCAGTAGGGCATGTCCCAAAATAAACAATACAAAGCTAAGGTTGCCAAAATCTTATTGACTAGAGCAAAAACTGCATTATTTCAGCTTTGATCAGTCTCCATTTGATTTGCTCAGTTGAGCATTAGTTTTAAAGGAGTAACATTTTCTTTGTCAATTCTGCCAAGCACTTTCATTTTTAATTTTAGGAAATATGAAATAAACCACATCAGAACAACTTTGACACAGCTTTGGTATTGTCATTCTCCCTCCTTATCTTCACAAGATAAAATGGAAACAATATAAATGCAATGATTTTGAGGGAGGAACAAATGAAATTCATAAGATGCTTTCCAATAGTGTGTGCATGTAGATGTTCAGTGTGCCAAAATAGAATGTTATAACTATTCTATATTTTTAAGATTATATTCAGCCTACAAGAAGCTAAAATCCAAATTCAGAATATACTGAATGATGTAATCTTTCTGAATAGGCCTTGGCATTAACAGATTGTAACTTACAAACCAATGGCACAATAGTGTTGATACAAATGTGATATAAGGAGAGGGAGTGGAACTATGTGTAGTGAGATAAACATTTTACCACTTCTGGCTCCATTTTCAGGTAAGGAAAAAATCAAAACGTTAATTATCCTTTCAATGATAATCCTCAAAGACCAGTGGTTTATGTCTGAGAAAACTGACGAAGGCTGCACAGAAATTTTGAAAGGGCATCAAGCAAATTGCTCAGCTCCCAATGCACATATCGAGAGGGCTAAAGGTCAGTTTCAGATAGGCACTCTGGATGACCACAGGGCATCCTAAGCAATTTGTATCTTATGAAAGTTGAAAATTTCTAGGACAAAGAGTTACACACAAATGCTTTACTTACCTTCTTTGTCTGTCAAACACTGAAGTCTAATGATTGCATTGAAGTGAATCAAAGAAGCATAGCTTGTATGTTAGTCCGCATTGAGCTGAAACATCTGCAGGAACCCTTCCACAATAGCTGGGACCATTGCCCCTTCAGCAACCTTTTAGGAAGAAAAATCTCCAATTATATCAAAAACAAAAGCCAACATTCAAAAAATGTCAACAACAGGATTTATGTCACTTAATCAGAGCTTTTGTGTTGTATAATGAAAAGGCTTATAAGAAATTACAGGAAACAACAGTAATTTAAAAAAATAATAGACTATATTAAGAGGCCAACCTTGGTGGAAAATCTTGCTCTGGCCAACAACATGGTAATTAACTACATCAGGGTGTAAAATTAATCCAATATGACCATTGAGTACCCTTACTCAAGGCATTTTTAGTTTCAGTTTCTTTCCTCTTCAGATAGGACAGGGGCTTATACTGGAGTACTATTCCCAGAGATCTGGCACATGCCCATTCTCATGTGTGAGTCTGGAATATGACTGGTGACATGCCAGTGGATATCGTTGCTAAGCTGAATCCTTTTATATGTATCTGCAGATAGAAAAAAATTGAATAGCCAGATATAGAAACTGTGGCTTATCACCAATTTCTCACTCCAATGCGTGGCTGTTTTTCCTCCCTTAGAGTCAATTGTTGTAGATCTTACAAGTTGTTGATGGATGAATTCACTCATTAAATCTATGACCTTCCTGCCCTTTGTTGTGCCTGTACAAAACCAGATGAAACATTTATCCATTGCTGCAGCAAAAAAGTCATTTGTCTCCAAACAGCCCATCCAAATCAAGATCTCTGAATCAAATGATCCACAGTTGTGGGGACTTGACAACAAATAACATTTCACTTGTTCTTCTTAGACAGTCCCTCATGGTCAGCGAAGGCTTCCTACCCCTCCATATCTGAGTGGAAGATGCCCATGTGTGAATTTTTTTTTCATATGGGATAGCTATTGCACACTGGCTACCAGATGGACTTGAAGGAGTGATATTGTGGTTGAATGGCAAGAAGGTACAAGATGACTGGAGATCAGGCTCCGTGGCAAACTTAGCATGTATACTCACCATTTTGTCCACACCCTCTTCCTCAGACCCCCCCCATCACCAACACCCCCACCTCTAACTGCTGCGTCCTCTCTCAATTATGATCTTTCAAGTCTCATTCTTTTCATACAATGCTTTGATTCTTAACCTTTCCTCTGTCTTTTCCCTCTCAGTTCCTTCACTGTCTCCCCCTTACCCTTCAATCTCTCGCCTGGCCTCCTCCCCCATTATCCAGTTGCCAGCCACAGTTGCACAGCTGTCTACAGGCAGTGTTTCCCTCAGCTTCTTTCCTGCCATACCTTTCATCCTGTTCCCATGATGCAGCTGGTGTACAATACTGGCAATTACTTGGATGGCAGAAATCTGCTACTTGAAATACTTGGCAGGCACATTCCCTGTCCTCTGACAACTTCTGATGGAAAACCCTGGAAGGGATGGGGGTGACTGGAAAAAGGAGTGTGAGCCCATTGGAAGATCCTTCACATGCACTAATGAAGTTTGTATAACTAAGTACTTAGTCTGTTTACCTGCCAAATTTAAGTATATCTGTTCCATTAACACCAGTGTTAGATTTCTGCTTAACTGTTGCTTAACTGGAAGTCTTGAAATAAAGCATTTGAGTAGTTCTAAATTGTTAATTTAGATATGTTTTGGAATAATGTGTAAAACATTTTATTAATTTGCAGTGAAAGATGCTAGACATATAAGAGGTATACACAATGAATCATGCACAGTATTTATGTTTGGGTGCTTATCCTAATATTAGTTATTGTGATATTATCCTGCAAAATAGGTCATGGTGCATTGATCTGAAGACTGCAAAGGTTTACTTAATAAAAGCTGTTTCAATTTAAATGTATTTGGCTGCTCACATAGGGCAGAAAAGGAACGTAAATGGTATCCATTTTAGTAATTATGGCAATGTTCTAAGTTACAGAGACAAATAGATTTTTTTTCATTAAGCTACCTAACATCATGCTGGATTTTAATCACCAGAGAAAACATGAACTGAAAAAAAGGATGAAGTCAAATTACTTGCAGCGACAAACTTGTTTATCAAATCTAACCAATTTGCTATTATTACACAATTCATGGCTATCCCTGAGTATTGTATGCTAACTGTTAATACCTAAGATTTAAACTGCAAGGATTTTTACTTAGAAACAGAATCTCCAAATGTCATTTTACCATGAATTACATGATTAATTTTTAATAAAAAGTAGAACAGGAAGGAAAGTCAGGGACCCAGAGTAGAATGAAGATTGTGATTTTCCACTCGGGTTCTCTGGTACCTGAGTAGTTCAAGCTTGCAGTCCTTCCCTTCTGATAATAAGAATAATGTTTTTGATTAAATGCAAAATAAGGGGAAGGATGAAATGGAAATGCAGACGAGAAAGTACTAAAATAACGTGAATCAATGCAGTTCCCATAAGAGGCGATGGAAGGCATTGAATATGGATTTTATGATGTGGCGAGAATGGTGGTTTGAGGAAGGCTGAATGTCATGGAGGAGTCGGCAATGATATTGCTGTTGCTACTGTGCTATAACAGCAGCAGAGCTGCAATTCCTACCATTACTATTATACTTTATTGCTTCAGTCTTCTGTCACGTGTCTTCTGTTAAGATTCTGTTAAGATTCTGTCAGTCTTCTGTTAAGATTCTGCCAATCTTAACAGCTTGGTCCTTAGTGGTCTTGTCATTCAACTTGTTGAAACAGCTAATCAAACATAAGTAATTTTAATCTTAAATGTTGTTAATTTAGCAGTAGAACATAAATACTACTAGGCTCTGGTAGCTGTACAACGTTCTTACAACAAAGAGCCTTTCTTTTTCTTTTCTGATTGACTGAAACATTCATATAACAACACCTCATTCAGTTCACAGTTTGCTGGTTATGGGCAGGTGGCTGGACTTACTGAACAAACCTTACTGAGAATTTAATAGTTATTGTTAACAAGTAATTTCCATGTTGGGTTTTATTATACCTCTATGATGTAGGAGAATTAATTGAAAGGTATCAAAATAAATCATTATGTTTTGCATTATATCAGAATCAGAATCAGTTTATTGTCACTTCCATACACACTTACAGCATGCATAGGAGCGAGATACTGTACTCCACAGATCAAGGTGCTGTTCACATTAAAGACAATTAGAGACACAAAGACAGAAAAACATTAACGACATTGGACCCACATTAAAAGAGACTCGAATTAAAAAAACACACACAGATAGCTTTCTACATTAATTATTTTATAATTTGTGTTAATTTATTATTGCAATCATAATTTAGTTAGTTACCATAATGGTGCAATGGACATTGATAGATCAGGAATAGGTATTTTCGACATGCATAAGACCAGTTTTACCAGGCTGTGATATACTTTAAGGTGTACTGCAGCAAGGTGGATTGAAGGTAGCTGTTACTTGTAGATACATGAGTAACAGAGAAGTGGAAAGAATTCAAGGACGAGATGGTGAGTTCTGATCAAAATAAAGTGAAATTCCTAAATAACTATCCTGAATGTTGAGGAGACTGCTGGATGGGTTAAGGCATAAATCAGAAACCTAGGACACATACTGGGAACTCAAACCTACAGAAAGCTTAAATGAATATAGAATGCATAGGAGTGAAATAAATAAAGACAATGAGGAAGGAAAAGAGGAAGCATGAAAAATGATTGGGAGGCAAAATCAAGAAAGCCTTCAGATATTTTATAGATATTTAAAGGAAGGATGATAAGGAGGAGTAGGATCTATTACAGACCAAAAAATTAATATAAGAGAGCAGATGGGCTGCATGTGTCTTACTTTGCTTTGTTGCATCACCCCAAATGCACCACTTCAGAACTTCCCTGGATTTAAATTCCCACTTTCCTACCCAACTGACCAGATGGACTATATACAGTACAGTATTCCTGCAGTTTAAACTTCCTTGTGGCTAATTTTTGTATCAATGAGTGTCTGGGGTCTGAAGCTCATTATCTCAAATGTTCCAGGAAGTGAAAAGGCTCTTAGAAATTACCTCAATGAGGACTTGAAGTGTTATAGCCCTCAGACAAAGAGCTGGCAAGTGGATTAGCCTAAATAACTTTTTTTCTCCCAGCATTATAAACATGATACACCAATAGCCATTACATTTTAATGAACCTTTGATCGTCATGGGATTTAACTACAGATATGATAGACCATATCAACAAATATAGTCAAGCACTGAGTACTTCCAATTTCACAAGACTTCCGTGCTTCTTAATCACTTGTACTCAATGAGAACCCAGTGCCAAGATTTCCAGGTGCCTGAGTATAATACTTTGTTTACGACTGAGCTAAACAACCTTGTAAAGTCTTAGGTTTCATTGCTGATCCATGGGGAATCAGCGTTTGTCATTCATGGCGACATGTTACCACAGCATCTCAGACCTACTAAAGGAACAATCAACTAAGTGCCCTATTCCTCAGCAGTGAATTCTGTTGGACAGTGCAGTCATGTGAGTATAGGGCAAGGACAGGATACAATTGGTAAAGTCTTCATGGAAGGTACAAGAAGTTCACAGTTCAGCGGAACTGCAACCAATGTGTAAATGTCTTCAGTAAAGGTTGAATATAATTGGAGCAAAAAGCCAATTCTGCTAAAATAACTACTTAAATTATCTTGTTGATACTTTAAAATCCTATTGTGTAAAACCAAAACTACCAAAAAAACTAAACTTTCCTTATGGTTTTAACTTTAGAAGATCTTGGGGGATAAGTTACTGCTGGGTTACTAAATGTTGATTTGAGAGATTTTTAATCAAAGTTATATATAAAATGGATCATCAGACAACAAACAATGATTTTGTGTTGGTCCATGTCACCATCCATGGGTTTTCAGTCTGTTTTAAATCTGAACCATGATCAGAAATGGATGTTGACAACTAAATTAAGTTGCTATTTTGCATTAAAAATTAGATCCAAAATACCTATGGTAATTATGCTCTTTACATTAATGTGTACTGATTTCACAGCTTCCTTTAAAATCAAAACTGTTCATTTTGTTCACGTTTGATGGTCATTTTGACTGTCCAATAAGATATTTCATTGACTAAGATTATAGTAACATTGCAGTGAGTTCAAAAATTCTATTGTTCTATTGGCTGGTTATAATGGGAAATGAAAATGTCCATGACTCAATAAAAACCATCATCATTCTTCTTCATTCTTGATTAGATGACAGTGCTATTAAGGACAGGAAGCTCTTGCTGCAAGTAAATTCTGAAGCAGGAAGAAAATTCTGATGCCACAATTTTTGCCAACAATTTTAATAACAGATTTTAAGTTATATGTAAAATTAATTCAAAGGCTGAACTTTATTGACAAAGACCTACTTAACAGAGAATTTCCTTTCCCAAGTCACATCATTATTTATTAACACGTGCTTATATTAGTTAAAGCTCATTTTCCGCAAATCAAGTGAGCTTTGTGTATTTTTTTTCTACAGGCAACAGTACATGACTACAATGCAATAGTTCAACGGTACTTATTAGCTGTAAAACACTTTAGGTCATTCTGTGGTCATGACTCAAATGTAGATATTTAATTTTCTGTTAGGCATAAACAGGGGCTGCTGTTCAGCAGCACCACTTCTGGTGGCTAGTTTAAGATCATCCCTTAGCTTTTCTTGGAAAGTTGCTTGGTTTGAAATCTAATATTCGGAGCTGGTTAGGTCAAAGAGGACAGTCCTTCCTGTAGTGTCGATTCTAGCCCACCTTTTGGTACAGAAATTACCATATATTACAATCATTATATATCTTCAGGCCTATTCAATTAGCTTACAGTAATGTAATGTGAAGTTAAGAGTTCCATCTGAGGGGGTGACAAACCATGATCCTTGGAAAGTCAAGACTGTGACTTTGCAAAGTTCTGATCTTTAACCCTTACTCCAACCAGTTTAGAAGATGCTATGCTGAAATTAATAACGTAGCAAAATGTTGGATTTTTATTAGGAATTTATTTGTATCCATATCATCATGTTCTCATAAAAATTAATAACAAATTTCAACAATATCTTAGTTTGAAATCTTTCTCTAATTAACTCATCCATCCTTCTTGCAAACTGCTCTGGTAAAGTCCATCCAATGACTGAAGCCAGCAACCTTGAACACCCTAGCATTAATCTGACCATTAATTCATGACAGATGATACTCTATTACAATGTTTGCAACTGATACAGGATAATCAAAACCCTATTTTAAGCCTACCACCCACGATAGCTTTAAGTAAGTAAGGTCCCTCCACAAGTTTGATGTGTACTGAGATACCTGCATCTGCAAATCAGATCCTTTATTTCTCTTTCTTCCACCAACATAGCTTCCTCAAAGTAACCCTTGAGATTCCTTCATGCATTGAAAATCAACAGCTTTGTTCCATTAGTGGAGTGGTGGTGTCACTGTTAAATTACCAGACTAATTTCCAGAGAACTCTACTGACAATGCAAACACCTAAGTTCAACTCTCACTTGTGAAATTTACATTTTGTTAAAAGTTCATAATGAAATAAGAAGAAAGTAGCCATTAGTAATAAGGTCCAAAAACTCACCAGAGTATCATAAAAATTCACTTGGTTCACTAATGCCTCTGGAGGAAGAGATTTTCTAATGCTTCCCAGTCTGTGGCTTCCAACCCATCAATGTGATTCACTTGTGGCAACTTACCTTTCACGAACCAGCTCCCACGATCGTGAACGTCGTCGGAGGCCCCGACACAAAATGGCACGGGGCACTCCTTCTTTGTTGGACTAGTGGAGCCCGCGCGCGGGAAGGTCACGTGACCTGCGAGTCAGTGCGGGAACTGTTTATTAAAGGGGCAGCGCACCCCAGTCGTTCATTCGACTCTTGGACTTCAAACAAGTGTCTCGTGTCTTTGTTCAGTGTAGCTAGCCGCTACACACTCTTAAATACCCTCTAAAATGAGCCAGCAATGTATATAGTTGTACCAAAACCGCTATGTCAAAACAGAGAAAGAATAAAACTGGATGGACCATCAACTATCAGTCAAGGCACTGAATTTGCTCCCAACTCAACTGACCTTGTGATGTCCTTGTATACATCTGGTGATTGGTATTTAAATTGGGAGAGCTATCCCACCAACTCATCAAGCAGCTGTCTAACAGAATTGTACTCGCACTATCTTACCTTACAGATGATGTGTCAGATTCCCCGATCACAATTCATGGGCATGTCTCATTCCTTCAGCATAACAGACCTGCCAGTGGTTTACAGGGAACAATCAGTAACCCTGGGAGTCCTTAACATTGACCCTGCTCTTCATGATGTTTTATGGTATCTGGTCAACCATGGGCAAGAAAACTGCCTCCTGATTACCACCTACTGTCCTCCCTCAGATGGTGAATTGGTGTTCCTCCATTTTTTTAAGAACACTTTGGAAGAAGCATTGAAAGTTCTAAGGACACAGAATGTTCTCTGGATGAAGGACTTCAATATTCATCTCCAAGAGTGACTTCATAGCATCAGCACTGACTGAGCTGACAGAATCCTGAAGAGCATAACCACCAGATTGAGTCAGCAGCAGGTAGTGAGTGAAGTATCATAAGGGATTAATCAATATCCTCATCCTCACCTATTATCCCATGACAGATACATTTATCCACAACAGCATTAGTAGAAGAGATCATCACACAGGCTTTGTGGAGAAAAATTCTCATCTTCACACCAAGAACAAGCTCCATCTGTTGTGTGGCACTATATTTATACTAAATAGGATAGACTCAGAACAGATCTTGCAGCTCAAAACTGGGCTTCCCCGAGGTCCTGTGGATCTTCATCAGTAGCAGAAATGTACATCATCACAATCTGAAATATCATGACCTGCCGTCTCCATCACTCACCCTTACTATCAATCCAAGGGTTTAACTGTGTTTCATTGAGGCATATGGAACGGCATATAGGAGAGCACCAAATACATCTTGAAATGAGTTGCCAACATAGTGAAACTGAAGTACAAGTCTAAGTGCATACTAAACACCAAAACAGCATGCAATAGACAGAACTAAGTGATTTAAGAACCAATGGACTGGATCATGGTTCAGAAGTCCTGGCACATCCAGAAGAGGATGGTGGTCAACAATTAAACAGTGAATGGGAGAAGGTTCCAAATAAGTCCCCATCCTCAATAAGAGTAGATGGTGCAGAACATTCTGGTGTGTGGGTGCTAAAGACTAGGCTGAAATAATTGCAACTATGTTCAGCCAGAAATACTGAGGTAATGATCCATCACAGCTTCCTCTTAAGGCTTGCTGGTATTTTTTGATATCACATGGACTGAATTGGGTTGACTGAGGACTGCCTTTTATTGATGGTAGGGATCTCTGGAGGAAGATACGGAGATTTACAACACCTTTGCTGTAATATTGAAGTCTTGCTCAAGTCCTGCTCTCCATAACTAGCCATACCTCTAGCCAAGCTGTTCCAGTGCAATTACAATGCTGTCATCTACCTGACAATGTGTAATGTTTCTCAGGTATGTCCTGTTCACAAAACTAAGAACAAATCTAATCCAGCTAATTACTATCCAATCAGACTACTCTCAATCATCAGCAAACTGATGGAAATTGTCATCAACAATTCTCACGAGAAGAAGTTGATCACCAATAACTTGTTCATTGATGTCTAGTTTGAGTTTGGGTTTCACCAGGACAACTTGGCTGCAGACCTTTTCACAGCCTTGGTCCAAATATAGACCAAACTGCTGAATT
>JARFYF010000094.1:65285391-65297281 GCA_030265395.1 Rhina ancylostomus | reverse complement strand
AATACTTGGCATGAACTCCATGGGTTGTAGGTCCTTTTTCTCTACCTCTCTATGACAGTATGAAAGACAATACTCCTGTTGAGGCCTAAACAATGATTTATAAAGGTTTGTAATGACTTACCTGCTTTTGACTTTGTTGGTACATAGCCTCATTCTCCCTGGTATAAAAAGAAAAAGTGTTGGAAACACTACCAGCTGCTGAATATTTCCAGCACTTTCTGTTTTAACATCGGAAACACTCAGTGGGTGAGGTGGCATTAGAATAGAATGAGAATCAGGTTCTTTGTCACTGTTTTAAATGACGTGAAATTTGTTGCTTGTGGCAGCAGTACAGTGCAAAGACATAAAATTACTGTAAATTACCAAATAAATAAATAGTGCAAGAAAAAGGAAGAACGAGGTGTTGTTCATGGGTTCATGGACCGTCCAGAAAACTGATGACGGAGGGAAAGAAACTGCTTCTGAATGGTTGAGTATGACTCTTCAGGCTCCTGTACCTCCTCCCCAATGGCAGAAATGAGAAGAGGACCTGTCCAAGATGGTGAGGGTCCTTAATGACGGATGCCGCTTTCTTGAGGCACCGCCTTTTAAAGATGTCCACGATGGTGGGGGTGGTTGTGTCCATGACAGAGCTGGCTGAGTCTACAATCCTTTGCAGCCTCTTGCAATGCTGTAAAATGGAGCCTCCTTATCAGACTGTGATGCAACCATTCAGAATGGTCTCCACCATACATCTGTAGAAATTTGCAAGAGTCTTTGGTGACACACCAAATCTCCTCATGCTCCTAATGAAGTAGAGCCACTGGCGTGCCTTCTTTGTGATTACATCAATGTGTTGGGCCCAGGACAGATCCACAATCAATTCCTTGGTCTTGCTGATGTTGAGTGCAAGGTTGTTGTTGCGACATCACTCAACCAGCCAATTTATCTCAGTCCTGTACGCCTCCTCATCACCATCTGAGATTTTACCAGCAACAGTGGTGTCATCTACGAATTTATTAAAGCCGTTTGAGCTGTGCTTAGCCACAGAGTCATGGGTGTAGACAGAGAGTAGAGCAGTGGACAAAGCGCGCATCCTTGAGGTGCGTCTGTGTTGATTGTCAGTGGGGAGGAGATGCTATCACCAATCCGCACTGACTGTAGTCTCCCAATGAGGAAGTTGAGGATCCAGTTGCAGAGGGAGGTGGAGAGGCCCAGGTTTAGAAGCTTGATGATTAGTACTGAGGGGGTGATGGTATTGAATGCCGAGCTGTGGAAAGAGAAACAAAATTAACGTTTCAGGTTGAAGACTCTTCATCTGACCTAATGTGTATTTCGGTATTTTCTGATTTTGTTTCAGATTTTCAGCATCTGCAGATTTTTTGATGATTCACTTACCAATCAGTATCACTAAAGCAGACAATTGAATCATTTATCTCATTCAACTGAGGTAAATCAGTATGCTGATTGACATCCATGATTCCCATAACTACACTCCAATAGTATAATAATTCTCTGATAATCCAGCATCTGATTGTTTGGAAATCTTAATGGTTCAGCATCTGACTCATTCATTAGTCTGGAATGTAGGCCAGGGGTCCAGAGTGCAAGAGGGTGTGTTGCCAGAGTCAGGGTTGGGATCCAGATTACCAGGGATCAGAAATGCAAGTAGTTTTGTGGCCAGGCCTGAGATTTGGGATGCTTGTACATTCCCTACTCTCTTTAAACCCACTGTGTTCACTGAAAAGTTCATTATGCTCCTGCATAACATGAAAAAAGGGAAATGGAAGTGTGTTTGTGTATTCATAGGAGTGACATCCAATAGCCCGGTAAATCTGCTAGTCAATACCTGAGGATGCCAGATTATAGGAGTTTTATTGACTTTTGTTGTCTGAGTGCCCATTCGGAAAGGGCATTTGAATGTAAATTTCCCTCTTTGTCCTGCCAGTGAGAAGGGTCTCTGTAAGAATTCCCTGAAAGCAACATCGAGGTTTTCTGAAGATGGGATCCAGGATCAGTGTGACTAAAGATGTGCTGTGATGCGGCAAAAAGCTCTCAATGACACCAGTAGCAGGAGAATCCATATTTGGGCCAATTTTGTCTGAATCAAAAGATACAATGTTGCTTATTTCAGGTTTTCCTTCTCCTCATTCTTAATGGTTATAAGTTAAAGTGCCCCACAGGCCTCTAGTTGCATGGCCAATCAATTCTCTTCCCTGTGGCCTTATGCCCAATAGGCTATCTGACCTCTCAGTCACTTCGTCATTCAATCATCCAGTCACCCAATCCCTTGACTCCTGGATTACTCTTAGTCTTACTTAGACTTGTTTTCTCAACTGTCCTGCCCTAAGCATGCAAGTGTTGGGGACTGGTGTTTTGTTCTGAAGGTGTTTTTCTTTTAGAGATGGAGGTGGAGTATTATTAGTGAGTGCAGCATTACTCAAACAGTGGAAACATCGGGCAGGCACGACTCTCCCTTCTCATTCAACCCAGCAGGGTCCACAGATACACCCATCAAACTGGAACAAAAGAAAGACCTCCAAAACCTTTGTGTTTCCACATTGTCCTTGGCATTAGTTAGAATGAATAATCTCTCTGTTGTGTCTCAAACATGGTATGCAGTATAGACCAATCAGCTCCCAGTATACACAGCTGACTCCCAGCCAAGTATCATCCTTGGGTATTAAGTCACCTAATAAAGAAAACTATGTTAAAACTTTACATAACAAGTAAGATGGATAAAGAGTTCATGTGACTTCTTTAGATATTTAGTTCTTTTTAGTTGTGGAATGCAAGTGGGAAGGGTTCCCTAAAGTGAGATTGATATTGTTGTCTCCATACAAGTGATTATTTCTCAAGATTGTAACATAATAATCTAATGTTATTATGAGTTGCATTCCACAAGGTGACATTCCTTTGGCTTCAACAGTTCAGAACTAAAACAGCTATCTACACATCCCTCCAGCCCAAAAGTATGGGTGTGGATGTTTGTTTCTTAGTGAAGGTTCTTTGCCTGGGTGTGGAGCGGTTCAGTCGAAAGGGCAGAACACGTACACTGGGAACATACTGCTGTGATTGGCACAGTGAACTGAGTATCGATGGTTAATTACTAGGGTTGCTTGAGTGTCAATATTGCAAGAGTATTTAGCCATATCCCTACCACAGTTTTAATTCAAATACCAGAAGCCACATTCCATTGTTTATGTAATTCAGTAGCAGAGTTTTACTGGACTGGCCTTGAAAATTGATCTAACATGACTGATGGAAGGGGGCTGGAGAGCAACTTAAACCAGCTTTTAGGCACTTGGAGAGTGACGTTGAATGCCTCACTGTGGGTGTGCAGTCTGCGCCTGTGTAAGACATGCCCGTCATTTGCATGTGTTCAGGATGAATGGGTCTGTTTGTAGATGTGTCACAGAGATTTGAAAGTGCAGTTTTCACCCCCACAGTGGGACTTGTGGTTTTTTTACTTTTAGTCTCTGAGAGGAATGTTTCAGTTTGTTTTCCCCCTTACTGACCTCTGTCTTTTCCCTTCTCTGTTGAATCCTGGATGGTGATGGGAGTGGGGAAGGAGGAGCTGGCTGGTCATGGTGATCCAGCCATTGTGGTGTGGGGCAGACTTAATGGGGCAACTGGTCTTTGCCTACCTATCAGTTCTGTATGCAAATCCATGCATGTACTCTGTGTGCTTTTGAATATACTCCAGGCAGCCAATTAGAGTCAAACAGCATGGGAACAGGCCATTTGGCCCACCATATCCATGCTGACCAGTGGGCATCCATCCACATTAATCCCATCTTCCAGCACTTGACCTGAAGCCTTCTATACTGAGGTGATTCGAGTGTAAATTTATAAACTTCTTAAATGCTGTCAGTGATTCTGCTTCTACCACTCTCTTGGGCAGGGCATACCAGGTACTCACCACTCTCTGGATGAAAAAGGTCCCCATGGATCTTTCTACATTTTAAATGCCAAGTGCATGACTCAGATAATTTGGAATACTGTGGTGTTTCTTCAATGCTTCAAAGGGCAGGCACTGTGATTCTTATGTTTTCTGTGTAATTTTGTTAATGTGGCATATTGGTAGCGTAGCGGTTAGTGCAACGCTATTACAGCGCCAACGATCGGGGTTCGATTCCCATTGCTGTCTGTAAGGAGTTTGTGCATTCTCCCGTGTCTGCGTGGGTTTCCTCAGGGTGCTCCGGATTCCTGCCACATTCCAAAGACATACGGGTAGGTTAATTTGGGATTTAAAATGGGTGGCACGGACTTGTTGGGCCAGAAGGGCCTGTTACCATGCTGTAAATAAAATTCAACATTTAATTTTAAAAATGCCATAGTAAATAGGATGTTCAAGAGGGATGACTTTGATAAATCTGTCAGCTTACATAGTAGGAGAGATTACATGAAGATAGAAGGGCAATGAACTCAGGAGCACAGTTAGCTAGATAAATTGAAATGAAATCCTTATAGAACTGGTTGGCCATCTCAAATACTGCTCATACGTGTATATTGAGATTTTTTTTTCTGTTACCTGACATCATGTATGGCTTCCTGTTTTTTATCTCCTACTTTTCTGGCTTTTTTTTTGTCATTATTGTCAGACTCTTCAAATAATTCTTTCTGCAAGTCTCTCTGTTATATAATCACAGGTATTACTTATTTCATCAGGTTATTTCACGCATCTGTTTTTAAATCCTGGTTATCAGGTGGATGCCACAGCTAAACAGAAGACTGAGTGGTACAAAATGAGATGCCAAGGATCAATTATTCAAAAGCTGCCATGGCACATGCAAATTTCAGGGAAAAAGAAATTGAATTGAAGTTAAAAGAAACTTGAAGGCAAAGAATGTAAAGAAGTGACTGCCTAGGGCCAAGGTCACACCCATGCCACATATCCAACCTGGGCCAAAAAGTGTAAACTGCTTTAATTTAAGGTTCTAGCGACTAGCTACACTGAATAAAGACACGGGACACTTGTTTGGATTCCAAGAGTTGAATGAACGACTGGGGTGCGCTGCCCCTATAATAAACACTGTTCCCACGCTGACATCACGCGCAGGTCACATGACCTTCCCGCGCGCTGGCTCCACTAGCCCACAAAGGAGTGCCCCGCGCCATCTTGTGTCAGGGCCTCCGATGACGCTCGTGATCATGGGAGCCGGTTCGTGAAAGGTAAGTCGCCACACCCCAATGAGGGCTGTTGCATGTTTGCCCTCATTCTCCTTCCTGAAGTCAACAATCAGCTCTTTAGTTTTGGTGGCATTGAACGAGATGTTATTTTTGTGGCTCCACTCAACCAGGTGACCCATCTTGCTTTGGTAAACTGACGTCCAACAACAGTAGTGTTGCATTCATTTACTGCTTCATTTACTGAGGATTGAACAATTATTAGTAAATATCAGTAATTCTGACTTCCTGTGGAAGCAAGGTCATAGATCAAGCAGCTGAAGAGTTCTAGGATACGGCCCTGAAGATCTACAACAGTGGTGTCCTGAGGCTGGGTGCATCAACCACAACCATCCACCTCTGTACAAGGTATAATTCCAATCATGTAGGAGTTTTTAATGTTTAATGCCTATTGACCATCTTTACAGGGTTTCTTGATATCACGCTCAGTCAAGAGCAATCATTGTCAGCGCAGTTCTGGAAATCAGCTCTCTCGTCCATGTTTTGAAGTAAGCTGTGATAAAGTCTGGAGCTGAACAGACCTAGTGAAACCCAAATTGGTCATTAGTAAGCAGGTGAACAGAGAGTAAGTACAGCTCACTAGCACTGATGATAGCATCTTCCATTATTATGTTGGTGATCGGGCTGTAGTTAGGCAAATTGGATTTGTCCTGCTTTTTGTGAACAGGACATGTCTGGGAAATTTTCTACATTTTTAAGTAGATACTGCACTGGAACAGTTAGACTAGAGGTACTGCTAATTCTCGAGTGCAAACCTTTAGTACTACAGCCAGAGTTTTGTTTGGCCCCATAAACTTTGCTGTATCTGGTGCTCTCAGCTCTTCATTGGTATCGTGACAGGAATTCAAATAGCTGATGACAGGCCTTTGTGACATTGAAGATTTCTTAAGGAAACCGAGATGAATCATCCAGAATCAGAATCAGGTTTATTATCACTGGCATGTTGTGAAGTCTGCTGTTTTGCGGCAGCAGCACAGTGCAAGATATAAAGACATAAAAACTACTATAAGTTACAAAAGTAAATAAATAATGCAAAAGAGGAATAACTAGGTAGTGTTCATGGGTTCATGGACTCTTCGGAAATCTGATAGTGGAGGGGAAAAATCTGTTCCTGAAGCTCTGAGTATGGGCCTTCAGACTCCTGTACCTCCTCCCCTTAGCACTTCTGGCTGAACATGGCTGCAACATTTCAGCCTTGAGTTTAGCACTTGCCATCATTAAGTTAGGGATGTTTTTGGAACCCTTTCTTCCCATTAGTTAATTACATTTTATGACCAGATGTATCAATATGCTAGAGCATGATCGGATCTGGGGGGTTGCTAAACTATGTAACTGGATACTGATTTATCTATTTTACACGCATGTAGACTTGTTCTGCAGCTTTGCCTGGTTGGTACCTAATTTTTAGGTATGCATTGCTGCTCCCAGTATGTCCTTATTCAGTCCTTATTGAACCAGGGTTGATGCCATGGCTTGATTTTATCAATAGATGGAGGGATATGCCAAACCCTGAGGTTAGAGATTGCAGTAGTCTGCATTTCTCCTGGGGCAATGGTCCATGAATGCCCACTTTTCAACTGCTCTGTCTCTGTCCCATTGTGTACAATTGTCATGTCACACAGCATGGTGAAGACTGTCTCTGATATGTAGGTGGGACTTTACATCCACTAGAACTGTGGTTTGTGTGAAGATGGGACTTTGTAACTACAAGGATGTGCACTGGTCATTTTTATCAATGCTGTAATTGACATATACATTTCAAACAGGGAAGCTGGTGAGGATGAGATCAAGTAGGTATATCAAGCAGTTACGTCATTCAGGATTTGGCAGTGGTAATGATTGCAAGCCATTGTTGGTGATGGGCTTGAAGTCCACTGGCCAGAATACATTCTTCCCCTTTGTTATTTTCAGTGCTTCTTCCAAGTGCTTTTCACCTGGTGGAACCCTAATTCAGTTGAGGGAGGACAATAGGTGGTAATCAGGAGGTTTTACTTCATACCATGGGACTTCATGGAGTCTGAAGTCAATAGGTAGGGCCTCCAGAGCTACTCTGTCCTGCCTGAATACCATTGTGATTCCCCCTCTAGTCGTGGGACAAGATGTAGTGTGGAATTGTGGAGGAGGGGTCTGGCACATTGTCTGTAAGGTACATTGTAGTTCATGACTATGACAGGCTGTTGCTTGACTAGGATGCAGGCAGCTCTTCCGATTTAGACACTTGTTCCCAGATGCTTTTGCGGAGGACTTTGCAAGGTTGACAGGGCTAGGAGTGATTTTGCCAAGTTTAAATTTGTTGCTTAAATCAATGCCAAGTGATCCATTTAATCTTATTCTTTTTCTATTTTAATGTAGCAGTTATGAGATAAATGAAAGGCTTGCTGGGCCATTTCAGAGGGCAATTAAGAGTCAATCAAATTAGTGTGGGCCTGGAATCACATTGGTCAAACTAGATACGGACGTGAGATTTCCTCCACTGAAGGACATTAGTGAAGCATATGGCTCTCTTATAACAAGCTGGTAATTTTATGGTCATCATTTCTAATCACTAGTTTTGTTTTTATTTAGCTGCAAAGAAAGCCACATAGGCTGGGGTTCTTGTCTTTCCAACAAGAAGATTGAATGGAGGCTTAATTGAGATATTAGGGGTTTAGGTAACATAAAGAGGAAGGATCTATTTCCCTTCACAATGGGGCTAAAATCCAGGTGATATTTATTTCAATTAATTAATGGAAGGATTATTAGGGAGAAAAAGAAATATGTTAATCCAGTGGATGGTAGGATTTGGAACTCACTGCCTAAAATGGTGATGGAGGCAGAAATTGTCATCATACTTAAAACCTACGTGGATGTTTACTTGAAGACATAGGAAGGTGGAATTAGATTGGGTAGCTCTTTTATCAAACAGAATTTTCACGATGGGCTGAATAGCCTTCTGTTCTGTGATAAATTTTCTATGGCTCTGACACTTGTGAATGTCAAAGCTGTTAAATGGCAAGGCAATTTTCCTTCTCAGGGGCTATGCCATTATGCTGTCTGTCCTTCATTATGAGTCAAGTCCCAAAAAGACATTAAACGAATGTTTTGGAACTATGAAGGTAGAAATGTTTAGGACTGTTATGCTTACTCACAACTGACTATATGTCCACTTGAGTGAGTGCTGTATGCAATAGCTTGTCTGATACTTGGGAGCCCCCTTTCTCCTTACCTCCAATGGACATATAATCAAACATTCTAAGCCCCTTCTCTTTGGGGTAGTATCTGTGAAGATCCACCTCTGATTCATGGGCTCTCCCTGGTGTACATGATGTATTCTGCTGTGAGTGCGGGAAATTTCATGTGTTGAATGGGTGGATGAACATTTGTTTTGTGTGACCAGGAAGGAGTCATGTTATATGAAAAAGCTGGGGTGGGGGAGGGGGGAGAAGCCTGGGTAGCAGATTAGAGGGAAAAGGGTGAAGGACGTAGGTCAGGTGGCAGATTGATTTAGGTTGGCTGGTGGATTAGTGGGAATATTGGACAATTGATCAGTGGTGGTGCAGGATGAGGGATTAGTTAAACGATTAGGCTGCAGATTGTTTAGGAAGGCAAGGTGGGGGTCATAAAGAGTAGGAAAGGGTTGTGAGAGGTCTAAGAGAGAGCCAGGTGATAAGCTAGTATATAATGAGAGGACATACCTGGAGTTCATAGTTCATTCAAACTAGTCTCCTTAAAGGAACAAGCATACAGGCATGAATAAGGTGACCAACTTCTCCATTCCTGCAACATCTTTGGGTTACAATGGTAGACAATGTATGGTCTAAAATCATGGAGGTGTTATCCAAATGGGTGGTGTCTAGTGAAGGATAACACTGTATACATCTGGACTCCTTTGCAAGTTAATGGATCAGGTTCAGGAAGGACATGGTGGAAAATTGTCAGTTTCATGGCGATCAAAGTCCATGATTTTCCACTGTGGCTGATTTTTATTGAAATTGAATCATGTAGTACATTAAAATGTGGCACAGTGTCATCCAGCAATTTGTTGTTGGCATTTAAACACCCGTGATAGATATAGCTCATCCTCTAAAGCTTCCACCAAAATTACTAATGGAAGAAGCACTGCCTGACCCTTGGGTGACCGTTATGCATCTATTCGTAAAAGTGTGAGTAACCATTAAGTCGCCTGATAGCTTGCTAAAAAAAAACGCCATTTAGACAGCTGCTTTCCTCTAATACCTCCACCAGCCTAATATTTACCAACACTTGTAGAACACATCAAAAAGTCAGCTACATTTAGTTTTGCTGTCTAAATATTTGATACAGGACCTGTGCTTTCCTCTCTAGTTTGGCTTGCCATCATAGTTCTACATTATATATTGTACATTAACCTTCTGAAGCAATTTAAAAAATGTTGAATGTTGACTTGTTCTGAGTAAATTATGTAGAGAATAGTATTTTATTGCTTTATTCTCCTTAGATGGGTAAGGTTTGCCAATCTATCTCACACTCTTTCAGTTCCTCTGGGCCATTATATTTAATATGATTAAATCTCTAGCTTATTGGAATTGGGCTGTAATTTTAGTAGTGTGTATACAGCGGACTGTGATACACCAAATTCTTATCTGTAAATCTACACATTGAAAGAAATGGTTCCAGAATTTCAAGGCACTAAGGAACTAATATGATCCATTTTCTGTTGAACTGTTTTAGATGAGAACATTCTTTATTCACCGTTGTTAAATTTTGCCAAGGCAACAAAAGAAAATGATTTATTTATTAGTTAGGAATCAAAGTTTCATTTAAATTTCACTCTCTTTGTCATTGTTACTAAAGTTCTAAGTTCAATCCCAGTCTGCATGAGTAAGTTGGCACTATGGTTACTCGAAACAACAAATGGGCCACGAGCCAAATATTCTAATATCACTTGCAATATAAAATGACTAGGATAAGGTTACAGAGGGCAATTGGCAACTGTGTTACTGTACTTCAGCATAAGAAAGGACCTGGAGGGAAAAATTGAAGGAGAGAAAAGTGTCAAAAATTAATTAAGGTTTCCATTCTTTAGAGCAAAATACTAAGCCTTACCTTTGTTTGTCTAGGGGAATGATTAATAGGGCTGGGTAATAAGACTAACCAGTTTAGTTTTGTGCTGCCATGATTTACCTAACAATATGTGAAGAGCTAAATTTTCTAAAGTAAAGACGGCTGAACATTTAAAATAAGCCTTAAGCAGTTTCCAGAGAATTCAGGGGCAGGAAAGAAAAGACAACAGTTTAGCTGTATTAGAGTGTGATTTGTTGTAATGTGAAGTTCCATGGTACAGAGTACATCAGATTTTTACTTGCTTTAACAAAACCAAATAACTCTGATTTTACAAATGGTGAATATTTCTGCAGGCTACTACCCATCTACCACCAGCCATGTCGCTTTGACAATAATAACTAACCTTCTACTGAAGTTATAGTAAGAGATCAGTGGAACTACAAGGCAAGGTTAGGGGAAGGTTCCATTAGATTGGAAAATAACAAATGCAACTCCTGTATTTTAAAGGGGGGTGATTTAGAAACTGCATGTCAGTGAACTTAACAACTGTCATAGGGAAAATGTTGGAAGCTATTATTAATGACATTGTAGCAGCACAGTCAGACAAAGTCAATGTGGTTTTGTGAAAAGGAGTTCTTTAAAAAGTAACATGTGCTGTGGATATAGAGGTAGATTTACTAAGATTTCTGGAAGGTATTTGAGGTGACACATCAAAGTTTATTGCAGAATATAAAAGCTCACATATGAAGTAACATATTGGTGTGGATAGAAGATTGGCTGGCTAACTGCAAATAGAAAGTTGGCATGAATGCATCATTTTTCTGGTTGGTAACAAGCTACATAGATCATTGTTGTGGTTTCAATTTTTATGATTTATATAAGTGACTTGCATGAAGACATTGAAAGCATGACTGCTAAATTTGCTGATGGTACAAAGATAGATAGCAAAGTAGGTTATGAAAAGGACATAAGTAGGCTATAAGTGAATATAGATGGGTTAAGTGAGTGGGCAAAGATCTAAACTGAGTAATATGTGGGCAAATGTGAAATTGCCAAATTTAAAAGAAAAGAAACATTATTTAAACAGTGTGAGGTTGCAGGGATCTGAGATACTGAAGGCTCTGAATGTCCTAGTACATGATTTACAAAAGACTAGAATGTATATACAGAAAGTAATTGGGAAAGTTTGCAATGTTATAGTTCATTGCAGGGGAATTGAATACAAAAATAAGAAGGCTATAGTTCAGTAATTCAGGGCATTAGTGAGACCAAATCTGGAACACTTTATGTAACATTGGTCTCTTTATTTGAGAAATGATGGTAATGTTTTGGAAGCAGTTCATAGAAGGTTGCTAGATATGAGCAAAAGGTTAGACAGGCTAGGCTTGTCTCTGCATGAGTTTAGAAGAGTGAGTGGTGACTTGACTGAATCATCTAAGATCCTGAAAAATTGTTGATAGGATGGATGTGGAAAGGATATTTCCCCTTGGGAGAAAATCTGGAACCGAAGGTCATTAGTTTAATGTAAGAGGTCACCTAGTTAAGTCAGAGATAAGTAATTTTTTTCTTTTGGAGAGTCATGAGTCTATGGAACTCTGTCACAATGTTGAGCAAAGAGCAAGCACAGAGAACCCAAATGCAGCACACTGGTACAGGACTGGAGTCAGGATACTTCCTCAGGACCAAACACAGGCAGCAA
>JARFYF010000094.1:65190948-65201244 GCA_030265395.1 Rhina ancylostomus | reverse complement strand
CTACACTAGGAACCTGTCTCAGATACATCTTTAAACAAAATACTTACTAATGCAGTGAATATTCCTGAAGCTCCTCATCTCACCTAGCTCTCCCACATCTCACATACACTATTCACTGCCCCAACTAATCTTCCATGCAGAACTCAGGGGTACAGTCAGGAAGGTCACCTTGAAGGACAATCTGAGGTAGGTTATCAGCTCTAGATTCCATGGGCTGCGAATTGCTCAGCCATACCCCTTTAATTAAAGACTAAGCAGGCCTCACAAATGCTGTGCTTGTAAGTTTCTGACCAGTGCCTTGCATGAAATAAGTATGAATATCGCAGAAGAGTCATTTAGGCTGGCATAACATGCCTTTGGGTGTCAGTGAACAAGCCCTGCTCCTCTGCACAACATTACGATAGATGTAAGGAGAACCTGCAAGGCAAATTACACATTCAATGGAAGTAAGAGTACAACTTTCATTTACACCAAAATTGAATAGTATAGGGGACAAAAAATATCTCTATTCAATCCAATTTCCAGGCACTAAATTATAAAACATAATGTAGTATTGACTATGTTTATACTCAATAAATATTCCCTCTGCTGCCTGGAAGGGGTTTGTACGTTCTCCTGTGTCTGTGTGGGTTTCCTCCGGGTGCTCCGGTTTCATCCCACATTCCAAAGATGTACGGGTAGGTTAATTTGGGGTTTAAAATGGGCAGTGCAGACTTGTTGGGTCGGAAGGGCCTGTTACCACGCAGTAATTTTTTTTAAAATTTAAAATTTAAAAAATAAATTTAAAAATAGGCACGAATTGAGCCCAGGTGTGGCAAAAAGAATTGCTGGATTGACTCCAGGGTTGAGGAATTACAGCAGTGTGAATTAAGTGGTGAAGCTGGTGTTGATCTTCCTTGACTGGAGATGGCCTTGAGCACTGTTTGCACGGAGTTTGAATATTCTGCACATACCCAGAATCAGAATCAGGTTTATTATCACTGACATATATGGTGAAATTTGTTGTTTTGTGACAGCAGTACAATGCAAGGCATAAAAATTACTATAAGTTACAAAAATAAATAAATAGTGCAAAGAGGAATATGTTAATGTTCATGGGTTCATGAACTGTTCAGTAATCTTATGGCAGAGGGGAAGAGGCTGTTCCTGGAATGTTGAGTGTGTATCTTCAGGCTCCTCTACCTCCTCCCTGATGGTAGTAATGTGAAGAGGGCATGTCCCGGGTGGTGAGGGTCCTTAATGATGGTTGCCGCCTTCTTGAGGCACTGCCTCTTGAAGGTGTCCTCCATGGCAGGGAGGGTTGTGCCTGTGATAGAGCTGGCTGAGGCCACAACCCTCTGCAGCCTCTTTTGATCCTGTGCATTGGAGCAACCATACTGGGTGGTGATGCAACCAGTCAGAATGCTCTCCATCATACATCTGTAGAAATTTGCAAGAATCTTTGGTGACAAACCAGATCTCCTCAAACTCCTAATGAAGTATAGCTACTGGCATGCCTTTTTCATGATTACATCGATGTGTTGGGCCCAAGATTCCTTCTTCTTGTACGTCTCCTCATCACCAATTCTGCCAACAAGAGTGGTGTCATTGGCAAATTTATAGATGGCGTTCGAGCTGTACCAAGCCCACACAGTCATGAGTGTAGAGAGAGTAGAGCAGTAGGCTAAGCACGCATCCTTGAGCTGCACATGTGTTCATTGTCAGTGTGGAGGAAATGTTACTACTGATCCGCATTGACTGTGGTCTCCTGATAAGGAAGTTGAGTATACAGTTGCAGAGGGAGGTACAGTGGCCTAGGTTTTGAAGCTTGTTGGCTAGCACAGAGGGGATGATGTCATTGAACGCCGAGCTGTAATTGATACACAGTAGCCTGATGCATGTTTTGATGTTGTCTGGGTGCTACAACACTGAGCAGAGAGCCAGTGAGATTGCATCTGCTGTAGACCTGTTGTAGCAGTAGGCAAATTGCAGCGGGTCCAGGTCCTTGCTCAGGCAGGAGTTAATTCTAGCCATGACCAACCTCTCAGAGCACTTCATCACAGTAGATGTGAGTGTTACCAGGTGAAAGTCGTTGAGGCAGCTCACCCTGCTCTTCTTGGGCACTGGTATGCTTGACGGCCTTTTAAAGCAGGTGGGAACCTTCGGCTGCAGCAATGAGCGGTTAAAGATGTCCTTGAACACTCCAGCCAGTTGGTCGGCACAGGTTTTCAGTACCCTGCCAGGTACACCGTTGGGGCCTGATGCCTTGTGAGGGTTCACTCTCTTCAAGGATGTCCTGATGTCGGCCTCTGAGACAGAGATCACAGGGTCACCAGATGCTGTGGGGATTCTCACAGGTGTAGTGTTATTCTTTCTTTCAAAACATGCATAAAAGGTGTTGAACACATTGGGCAGTGAAGCATCATCGCCATTAATGCCCAAATGGGTTTTCCCTGGCTGTCCCGGTTTCCTCCTAAGTGACAAGCTGGTAGGTTAATTGACTATTGTAAATTGCTTCTGCAATTTACTGTAAATGGTGACAGTAGAATCAGGATGGAGTTAATGGGTATATGAGAGAGTATAGTTACAGAGAAAATATAAGAGAGTGAATAGGATTGCACTGAGAGCAGGCATAGACTTGATATGCCCAATGGCCTCCTTCTGTGTCATTTGAAGATATGGAATATAATAGAGGAAGTTTATAATCAAGAAAGGATTAAGTGGTGAAATGAAGCAAAATTGGTTTCAGTGGCTGAAGGGTCAATAAACAGGTGTCAAAGTGATTGGCAAAAGAATCTGAGACAAACTGAGGGAAAATAATGAACATTTAGAAATTGGAATGCACTACTTGATACAATGGTAGGTTTTAAGAGCAACTTGAAAATTTCAAGGATATGAGGAAAGCATGAACTAAGTCTATTGTTTTATTGTAAGTCTGACACAGGCGGGCTGAAAGATATTTCTTTACTATGCTATTCTTTGATCTTACCAGAATAGGTTTCACATTAATGAAATAAAAACAAAAGATGCTGGTAAAACTTAGAATGTCAGGCAATTCCAATGGAAAGAGAAACAGAGAAAACATTTAATGTTAGATGCTACCTGACCTGCTGAGTATTTCCAGCTTTTTCTGCTTTTATTTCATATGTCCAGCATCTGTGGGGTTTTTTAAATCTCTTTCATATCACTGAGTTAGTCATAAAAAAATCTTCAGTTGACCACAGTTATTTAAAATCTGCTGTTGGAAAGCATATGCTTTGAACATTCAGAGAACATGATAGCTGCAGTAACTTCCTTTATCAAATAAATAAAGTTCATCTTCATCTTGCCAATGAGAACAGCCACATGCTGAGGAACCAGAACATAAAAAACCTGACTTCAACATTATTCAGTGCTTTTATAAGGATACAGGTTGAAGGAATTAGAAAATTAATCAATGAAATAATTAAAATCAATGCCAATGCTACAGTAATGAATTGCAGTAGAAAGCATAAATATCTTCATTGAAATTAAAATAATTTTTTAAGATTATAAATCTTTTACATTGGTTCCTTGTAAAAAGAAATTCTACCAATTTTGTTTGATAAAAGCTAAATGTTTTGTGCCATGTTCATCTGCCTGCTATTTTAAAGCAGATATCATTAAGCAGTAAATTATTTTATTTACTTAGTTTCAAAGTAAAAATCTCTGAAACACCTTGGGAAACTGTACTATGTGATTTGGTGCTCAATAGTACTAAGCAGGAAGATCCCAGTTTAAATCTGTATTTCTGTGTTTGACTAGCTCACATGGCCTTATGATTGAACTCTTTACACAAAACAAGTCATATTTCCTGCTGTAAATCTCTACCTTTATGACATTTGGTCAGGTTATGACAAGATGCCTTGTATCTATTCTGATACTCTGGCTCATGTGAAAAATGGCTGACTAGGCAAAATATTGCCTAGCCCCAGACAATATAGACTTGACTTGCTCTTAAAGGCATACCCTCCTTAAAAAAAAGTCTTTTGTGTTCAAAACAGGAAAAAAATGATTCCATTCACATTAATCGTAATATGTGTAGTGAGCTAAGGCTATGTTGATGATATATTTCAATATCCCCACAATTCACAACATGCTCATTCTATTCAGGCAAAGAGTGCTGACATTAGTTGTGGAAGTACATTGAGTGAAAGGCTTCAGATTAAAGCCACTGACAAATAGGAAGTGAGTTTCCCAATCAACCACAGGTGAATGGTCCATAGTTTCCTTCATAGTTTCCTCTCTTTAGACTTAAGACACTAGTTTCAGAGTGAATCACATCAAATTGAAACTTGATTTAAAGTTTCATTATGTTATGGTCACACTTTTCTAAAGGTCCTTCTACAACAAAACTTATATATTAACCCTTTCACATTGCACAGTTCAAGAACTCAAATAGCCTTTTCCATGCTTGGTTCTTGAATATATTGGTTGAGAAAAGCATCCTGTATACTTTCCATGAATTTGTCCTCTATCTTTTATGACCGTAAATTTGACTTGTCCACACTATATGTTGATTAACGTCCCCCATGATTACTGTATTACCCTTGTTTTATGCTAAATTCTTGATTTATACAATGTGCCTAATGTTATAACTGCTGACCTATAATTAACTCTCATCAATATTTCCTGCCCTTTGTTGTTTCTTAACTCAACCCAAATTGATTCTAATTCTCAACCATGATCTGCCAAACCAAGATCATTTCTCACCATTGCACTGATCTCATCACTTACTAATTTCATGGCCACATTTCCTTTATATTTTTGTCTGTCCTTCTAAAATGTTAAATTATCTTGAACATTCAGCTCCCAGTTCTGGTCACCCTGCAGCCATGTTTCTGCTTAGGTCATACTCATTTAGAACATAGAACAGTACAGCACAGAACAGGCCCTTCGACCCACAATGTTGTGCTGACACTTACTTCCTCTTGTGCCATTAATTCATCCATCTTCTTGTAAATGCTGTGTGCAATCACATATAGTACCTATGTGGCTCTTTTAACATTCATCTGTACCAGCTATAATGAAGTTGTCATAACAGGAGTTGCTATTTAACATAGTGCACATGAGGAAATCTAGAATGATTGAGTTATACAGTATGGAAAAAGGCCCTTAGGTCCAACAGGTCTGTGCCCATTTTCTCTGTTCCCATCAACTCCTCTCAGGATACTATCATTCACTAAATAATCTACCTGCCAACCTGCACGTCTTGAGACATGGGAAGAGACTGAGCACTGAGGGGAAACCCACGCAGTCACAGGGAGAATGTGCAAGCTCCCCATGGACAGCACCAGAGGTCAGGATTGAACCTGGGTCACTGAAATTGTGAGGCAGTGGCTCTACTAGCTGCTCCACTGTGCTACGCATAGTGAATTTCTAATCCTAATTTGAAGGTGGGTAGTTTGCAACAGAGAAGCAAAGTGATTCAGATGGCAAGTCAGACTGGGGCAGTGCCATGCACCTCATAATGGTTAAGGCAATGGAAAGAACATTGGGCACCTAAGGAAATGAGACGAAAAAAGGGCTCAAATAATGAAGAAAGCAAAATGAAGACAAAACTGCAATAAAATAAAAAAACCTTTGTTTGGCTCCATGGTGAATTGTAGTCCAAATTTGATTCAAATTAAAATTGTGAAAGTAAAAGCTGAGCCAGGCAACACATAGAAAGAGATACTGCAGGGAAATATAGGTGAACAACAATGAGTTAAAACATTGAGAAGTAACTCTTTATTGGGCGCAACATAAATTAGGAAATTATCATGAAAAATAATGAAAATTTCAATATTGGATTCTGCTTTCCAGCAAATTGATTCACTGTTTCAACAAAACATGGAAGGCCTTGCCTGATGTTAAAGATCAAACACTGTAGGAATGTTATACATTCCCCTGATCTCACCAATTCTACTTACCTTATCAGTTAAACATTAAGCTGAATGACGAGCTTTGTTGATAAAAAGGGAAAATTCCCAGCCTTTGTGCGTGAATTTGTGAACATTTTCTAGACGATTTGGAATTTCTACACATTTTGCTGGGTTGAATCCTGTTCTGTTGTTTATTTTATTTTCATTATCTTATGCCAATCTTTGATTATTTTGTTACGCCTTTTTATCACTTTATGTTCCTTTGATAAGCTCTCCTCACCTGGCCCAGGTAAGTGCGAGTGTGCAGGAACCACATACAGTTATTCCAGGAGGCAGGCCCAGTCCATCACCATCCAACCCAACATTTCCAAACCATTGTAATTAGGTTCAGATATAACCAATTTCCATGAAGCATTATTCTGTTGAAAACTGAGTCAAAACCTTTTCTCTTACCTTATGAAATACAATTTAATAATTATGGTGTAATTTGTACTGTCCTGCTGCATAAAATGCAGTCTTATTTTCACTCAAGTTTTCAGATTGATATGTCACCCATCCTTTGATGGTGTGAAATCTATGAAAAAGTATTTAAGAATATTTGTCAGTGAATGGGCTGTCATCAAAAGTGAGTTGCATCCAATCATTCTGTATGACATCATAATGATTTGTCCATTTAAACAACTGCATCCCATAATAAGTTGGCTGGCTTTTTATTCCATATAACCACTTATTTTTCTGCAAGGAACTAATTATCCAAGTATTGGAGGCAATCTCCTAAACATATACTATATAAACTTGAGCAACAAATGATCTGCTGGATGAACTCAGCCAGTCGAGCAGCACCTGTGGGAAGAAAGGAAGAGTCGATGTTTTGGGGCAAAGCCCTGTATCAGGACTCAGAGGTGGAGGACTCAGAAAATTGCTCCTCCAACAATCCAGCTCAGCTTCAGGAGTCAACTGTAATGTATTCCTAAATTTTGTGCTCAAGTCTTACTGTTAAGTACAAGTTAATTAGTACCATTATTCATGATTTAATACTTTAAGGAGACTGATTTTTAAAAAAAAGCATAACGGTAAATGTTAATAATTAATATGTGCAATGAGTTTGTTAAGCATGTTCTGCATTAACAAAAGGATTAACACAGTTGAGAGGACTCATTTCGTCATTGGTATAATGTAAACACATGACGAATAAGGAAGCTGAAGCTTAATGACCTCATGGGAGAAGAATGTTATATTTGCAATACCACTGATAGGTTGTAAAACTTCCCTTTAAACTAAGCATAATGACAAAATTTGAGGTAAAACAGGAAGATGCTTTAAATGTGCACATCGAGGGATTAAAAAATTGTCTGGAAACTGGAGTTCACTCTAATAGTGTGTACTAAAAAGATTTCTATTAGAAACCCACTGACTCCCTTAGCTAACTTGACTACACCTCCTTCCATCCTGTCATTTGCAAGGACGCCATTTCTCTTTCTCAGTTTCTCCATCTCCGCTGTATTTGTTCTCGAGATAAGGCCTTCCACTCCAGAACAACCGAGATGTCCTCCTTTTTCAGAAAATGGGGCTTCCCCCACTGTTAATGATGGAGCCCTCACCTGTATTTCCTTTATTTCCCACACTTCTGCCCTTACACCATCACCCCCCCCCCCACCCCTGCAGAACAAAGAAAGAGTTCCCCTGGGCTTCACCTACTACCCCATCAGCCTATGCATCCGGCATATCATTCTTCACAACTTCTGCCAGCTACAACGAGATCCCACCACCAACCACATCTCCCCTTTCCTCCCCTCTCCGCAGGCACCACACTCTCCATGACTTCCTGGTCCACTCATCCTTCCCCACCCAGCCCCCTTCCTCTCCAGGCACTCTCACCTGTAACCACAAGAGGTATAACAACTGCCCTGGCACTTCCTCCCTCACCACCATCCAGGGCCCTCAGCACCCCTTCTAGGTGAGGCAGTCTTTCACATGCAAATCTTCCAGCATTATTTATTGCATCCAGTGCTGCCAATGTGGCCTCCTCTACTTGGAGAGACTGGTCGCAAACTGGGCAACCGCTTCACTGAGCACCTTTGCTCTGTCTGCTGTGGCCATCTGGATCTCCTGGTTGCCAGCCATTTTAATCCTCCCATTCCTACTGCGACATGTCTGTCCTCAGTCTCCTTCACTGCAATGTCTAGGAACAAATTAGAGGAAGAGCATCTTATATTCCACCTGGGTTATCAGCAACCTGGTGGCATGAACACTGAATTCTCCAGCTTCTGGTGACTGGTTCACCTCTGTCCCTTCCCTTTTTTCCCTTATCCCACTGGGCCCCATAACCCTCTCTCTTTTCTCTCTCCTCCCAATCTACCTGGCGCCCATCATGTTGGTATCCCCTCCCCCGCCCTCTCCATCTGCCCATCACCCACACATTCTCCCACCTCACCTCCCTCCCTCCCTTTATTCCATGCTGTGCCTTCCTCTGATCAGATTCCATCATCCTCAGCTCTTTGTCACTTCCACCTATCACCTCCCAGCTTCTGGCGCCATCCCCACTCTCCCCTCCCCCATCTGCTTCTGGCTTCCCCTCACCTGGATCCACTTATCACCTGCCAGCTCTTGCTCCACTCCTTTACTCCACGTTTTTATATGGGCTATCTCCCCTCTTCCTTTCTAGTCCAGGTGAAGGGTCTCAACCCAAAACATTCACTGCTCATTTCCTTTCATAGATGCTGCTTGACCCACTGAGTTTCTCTAGCATTTTGTGTGTTGCACTAAACATTGTGTTCTGCAGCAGCAGTCAAGAGGGAGAACACCATACCCCAACCCTAAAAAAAACACAGAATAGCCAGGTTTTCACTCTGATTCTTGTGTTAAAATGCAATCCTCCTGGATCCCAATAGCAGCTGCTCCAAGTGTTGGAGGTTTCAATGGATACAGGGGTTGGATGTGGGGTAACATGATGTTTGAGACCACGGGGACACATTGATTTGGGTGTTACATATAAATGATATTAATGCAGTAACACACACAAGCATCCATATTTCAAATGTGACTCAGATTAATCTGACGTGGAAACAAATATTGGTGGGTAAATCTGTAAAAAAAAAGCACTCTTTTCAGGTACTAGTTAGGTTAATTCCCACAAGGGAAGGATGAGGGAAACAAAGCTAAGGTTTCTTAAATGATAAAGGAGATGGAGAAAATGATGAACAAGGAAATGTGTCTGTCGGATGGAAAAGATCAGTGAGAATTAGGTTAAGTACCGTAAACTGAGAGGGGAAGTGAAAGGTAAAGATGAACAAAAGAGAGAGTATGAAAAGAGAATGGCAGTTAATGTAAAAGTATTTAGAAGCCTGCTATAGGCATGTAAATAGTAATCAGGGAGTGAAAGGAGAGGTGGGACTGACTAGAGGCAGAAGGCAGAGCATGAACACAAAGTGAATAGTTTGTATCCATCTTTTGATACGAAGACGGTGATGCCAAAATATGGGAGAATGAAAGGTAGTGGAGATTAACATAGAAATATAGAATACATAGAACATTACAGCACAGTATAGGCCCTTCAACCCACACTGTTGTACCAGCATCTATTATATATCTAACCCTTCCCTCTCATATAGCCCTCCATTTCTCTATCATTCATGTGACTATCGATAATGATGAGCTGAAGGTATATAGAAAGACTATACTCAAAAGGCTGGCTATGCTTACAGTTAATAGGTCCAAAAAAGGAAGACATCAGAGATTGCAGAGAGATGTGGGGTAGAGATTATGGAAGAGTTTGCCATAATCTTCCAGTCCTCTCTGCTTACAATGACTACAAAATGGCAGATGACCTATCCTTGCTCTAAAAGGGGTCTGAGGACATGTCTGGCACTAGTAGGACAGGCTGCTTAACCTCAGTTATGTGGAAGTTTTAATCGGGGAAAGCATTGATAGGCACTTCAAGAAATTTGAGTTGACAAAGAGCCCAACAGGGATTTATTGAAGGCAGCTCATGCTTGAGTAACCTGAGCAGTTGTGGAGAATATAATAAATGTCATCTGCATAGAATTTCAGAAGGCATTGATAAATTCACACACAAAAGGTTGGTTAGCAAAACTGAGGCATACAAAATGAAAGGGTCACTTTGAGCTTAGACAAGAAATTAGCTTAAGAGCAGACATCAGATATTAGTGACAAATAGTCATAGAGTCATATAGCATGAAAACAGACGCTGTGGTCCACATCAACCATCAAGCTTCTATTTATACTAATCCTACATTGATTCCCTTTTATTCTTACTGCATCGCCTTCACTTCCTACCATATTCTACCACTAACCTACACAAGGGGCAATTTACAGTGGCTAATCAACCCACCAGCCCATGGGAAGAAAGTGGAGCACCTGGGGAAAATGGCAAACTCCACACTGACAGCACCAGAGGTCAGGAATGAACATGGGT
>JARFYF010000094.1:65170306-65180862 GCA_030265395.1 Rhina ancylostomus | reverse complement strand
CTCTTTTCAGTGGGACACTGCCGGTCAGGAGCGATTCCGGACCATCACATCGAGTTACTACAGAGGAGCTCACGGGATCATTGTTGTGTATGATGTTACAGATCAGGTGAAGGAAATGGGAAACGGGTCTACGTGTGCAATGAAGCCCCTCCCTCCAGTTCACTATCCCTCATCAGAGCCCTCCCACTGCCTCATTGAAGCCCCTCCTTCCAGTGCCCCAACCCACAGACAGTGTCACCCCAGAGGGGTCTCTAAGTGACAGTGGGCTGTAGGTCTTGGTGCCCAACAGAGCCTGTCAACATGAGTTGGATCTGGTCGGATCTAAAGGAAGTGAGATGTCCCTGGGTCAAGCTGTGATTGGCTGTGTTCATGGCTTGGGTTCTGATTGGCTGTGTTCACATCTTGGGTTCTGATTGGCTGTGTTCACGGCTTGGGTTCTGATTGGCTGTGTTCACAGCTTAGGTTCTGATTGGCCGTGCTCACAGGTTGGGTTCTGATAGGTCGCGTTTGTGTCAGATTGGCTTCTGATTGGCCCAGTTCACATTGGATTGGGTTTTGATTGACTGTGCTCGGGTTGGGTTGCGTTCTGATTGGCCGTGCTTGTGTCAGGTCGTGTTCTGATTGGCCGTGCTTGGGTCAGATTCTGATTGGCCAAGTGGAAGAATGCCCCCTCCACACTGAACAAGTGCCATGTGTTGCATTTTGGGAAGATAAAGTAGGACAGCGACATGTACAGTGAATGGCAGAGCTCTGGGGAGTATGAAGGAACAGAGAGATCCAGGGGTACATTAACACATCTCCCTGAAAGTGAAAACGCAGGAAGACAGGGTGGTGAGGAAGGCGTTTGGCACGCTGGCCTTCATCGGTCGGGGCACTGAGTACAGGAGTTGGGACGTCATGTTACCGCTGTAGAAGCTGCAGCTGAGACCGCGCTTGGAGTACTGTGCGCAGTGCCGGTCACCCAGCTATAGGAAGGATGACATGAAGCTGGAGAGGGTGCAGAGAAGATTGACGAGGATGTTGCCGGGACTGGAGGCCTTGAGTTGTAAGGAGAGGCCGGACAGTCTGGGACTGTTTACCCTGGAGCAACGGAGGCTGAGGGGTGACCTGATAGTGGTTTATAAAATCACAAGGTGCGTAGATAAGGTGGATGGCCACAGCCTTTTCCCCCAGGGTAGGGGAGTCTCAAACTAGGGGGCAGTAGGTTTAAGGTAAGAGGGGAAGGACTTAAAGGGGTCCTGAGGGGCAGGTTTTTCACACAGAGGGTGGTGGAACGAGCTGCCAGGGGTGATGGTAGAGCCAGGTACAGTAACAACGTTTAAAGACGCTTGGACAGGTTCATGGATAGCAAAGGTTCAGAGGGATATGGGCCAAATGCAGGCAAATGGGACTAACTCAGGTAGGCATCTTGGTCAGCAGGGGTGAGTTGGGCCGAAGGGCCTGCCTCCCTGACTGTTGTACACACTCACCCTGCTCTCCCAACACAGGAGTCCTACAATAATGTCAAGCAGTGGCTTCAGGAGATCGACCGGTACGCCAGCGAAAACGTCAACAAGCTGTTAGTCGGAAACAAATGCGACCTCACAACGAAGAAGGTGGTGGATTACACGACAGCAAAGGTGGGTGTCCAACCCCCGGGGTCCCGCACACACTGACCTCACCGGGGGACGGGTCTCTCACACACACACTGACCCTCACTGGGAGACGGGTCTCACACACACTGACCCTCACCAGGGGACGGGTCCCACACACACACACACTGACCCTCACCGGGGGACGGGTCCCACACACACACACTGACCCTCACCGGGGGACGGTCCCACACACACACACTGACCCTCACCGGGGGACGGTCCCACACACACACTGACCCTCACCGGGGGACGGTCCCACACACACACACTGACCCTCACCGGGGGATGGTCCCACTCACACACTGACCCTCACCGGGGGACGGTCCCACACACACACACTGACCCTCACCGGGGGACGGTCCCCCACACACACACTGACCCTCACCGGGGGATGGGTCCCACACACACACACTGACCCTCAGCGGGGACCATTCTACAGGTTTTGACCTTCCACTCCGGCTGCATCCTCTGAGCCCAGTGTTCCCGTGTGGGCAGACGGGCGGGGCCGGGTTGAGGGAACTGGGCCACCCTGTGGAGTGGGTGAACGGGGACCAGTTCGGACGGTGTGTTTGACCCAGCGCGGAGAATGTTGTGGACGGCAACAGTTGAAGTCAGGTCGGTGCAGCGTGTCGGAGCCGAGCGCCCACTGAACCCGGCGCCGGCAGCGGCAGGTGGGGGCTGAAACGAACCGGCCCCCGGGTGCCGGGGCTCTGTGCACTCGGTGGGGGGGGGGGAGGGAGGGAGAACACCTTCGATCCCGGGGGTGGTGCCCCTGTGGGATTGAGGGGTGGGGGGCTGGGGTGATGAACAGAGAGTCTGAAGCAGAGCAGGCAGCCTGACATCAGGTCTCAGCACCACCTTTGGACGTGCTTGATCTTGCCCCTATACATGCATCATTGAAAGTCCCAGAAATCAGAGTCACAGAGCATGAAAACTGACACTTCAGCCCACTAGCCTGCATCAACCCACTAAGCATCCATGTGCAATAATCCCCTTTTATTCTCCCTTGGGTCCAGACATGATCTGCTGCATGTGGTTGGGCAGTGCTTGAAATATCTGGGGTCCTCTGTGTGTCAGGTGTACAAATATTGAATGAAAATCAAGAATTGTATGTCATTTAAAATCCCAGGCATTCAATTGCATCTGTATCCATGAAATTTCAAAGCTATTGTGCCAAACAATGGGGAAAAAAACACATCTCAGTGAGGGTGTGGCAGAGTTTGGCTCACCAATACCATGGTTACATTTTTAGCCTCTGAAGAGTGTAAACTTGCACACCTGCCAGGAAATTCCTAAAGAGATCAGTCTGAAAGCCACATGTAGATAAACTGTGTCACATGAAAAATAAAGTTCTTCATAATACATTGCAGCAAATGTGAATATGATACCACTTGTACTTTCTTTGCTATACTTGTGTTCACTGCGGTAGATTTTTTGAGAGCTCAGTTTTGGGAAATTACCTATTCTTTGTTTCATTGTCCTTGTGAACAATCAGCCATGGCCCCAGAATTTCCCAAACCAGTCCATACTTTTCAGGGTGAATTTGCAATGAGCCATCCTGACTTCTGGCATTGATAAACAGTAATCAATGACTCAATATAATGGTAGTCATCATTTCACAGCTTAAAGATAACACAGAGAGGATTCAGAAAATGTGTATTCTGTTAGAAGTTGCAGGTAACAATTGACAGGCTAAGTGGCATATGGGAAAAAAGCAGAAAGAATTTTAACTCCTGAGGGAAGGTGCCAGGTTAAATCCATAAACGGTGTTGCAAACCCACCCATTTCCAGGTTTAGCAAATGGACGATGTTCAGCAGTCAGGAAAGGAGAGCCAGGTTAGTAATTTCAGTCTGTTAATCAGTCATTATAATGACTTTAGTTTTGGGATTTAATCCAGGATCCGTGGCTTTTCCCAAAGAGCAGAGGAGCATTGGACCGGGTTTAAGGAACTAACAATGGCATTCACAATAAATAGCTCAGCTCCACACTTGTTCTTCTGACTGTTGGTCTTTGCCTTGACAAACTTTAGGGTGAATGTCTTGAGAAGATTTCAGCTAACCTTGCTGTTTGGCATCTACACCTTAGATATGAGTACATCTTTTACGGCAGTTAAGAGTGTTGCTACCAATACTTGAAGCAGCACTCTGGGATCCAGAGGTGGGATGGACTGGGCAACCACAGGAGCCTCAGCAGCAGCCTGCAGCTGTAAGACAGAAGGGAGCTTGTGGCAGATGAGTGGGTTGCAGGAAGCACACACTGCACACAGGGTATACATTCGCAAGCTTATTTCAGAACCGTGGTGACTCGGGAGGCCCAAGCACTCACACAGGTGGTGGCAGAACTCTGCAGCCTTCTTGAATGAAATTTGCTCCCAGTTCAGCCTGATGAACACGATCCATATAAATATAACCATCACGTTTAACTTGCAGATCTTTCCAAGATCTCACTAGAGACAGCTACAGGATTTCTGTCAGTTATATGCGCCTGTATTAGCAAGTGACTGAGGCATCTGTTACCTACCAGTACACATGCTGTAACTGAGAAAACTAGTATATCAACCAACATAGATATCACCAACCAAAATGATTGGACACTTGGATTTCCTGGATGGCCTGTGGATACAGAGGAAGATAGTCAGCAACCAAATGGCAATTCAGACACTCCCAGACCAGCTAAGAGTTATATACACATATGAAAATATGAATTAGGAAAAAGTGAAGGCCACTCTGTACCTCAAGCTACTTTTGCCATTTAATGATCAATGGTAATCAGAGTGGAAACTCAATTCTGCATTCTTGTCTATCCATGGTAAACTTTCACCCCCTCGATTATCAAGAATATATCTACCTCTGTCTTAAAAATACTCAAAGTATTTGCTTCCACTGCCCTCTGATGAAAAAAATTCTGAAAACTCACAATCCTCTGAACCTCTAAAAGAATAAATAGATTACCTCCTCTGGCTTAAACTGGTAACATGCATTTTTAAACAGAGAAGCCTAGTCCTCAGGATTCTCCTACAAGCGGAAATATCCTCTCCACATCTCTACTGTCAGAGACCCTCAGGAGGTTACACAAAAGCAGACAATGCTGGGAATACTCGGCAGGTCAGGCAGCATCTAAGGAAAGAAAAGCAGAATTAACATTTCAGGTCAAAGACCCTTTGTCACTCAGTATCTTATATGTTTCAATCACTTTCCCTCTTGCTCCAGCAAAGAAGATTCAGTTCTATTAATCTCCAGCCAGCAAAAAACAAATAGCTAAATAGCTGGAGGAACTCAGCAGGTCGAGCAGCATCTGTGGGGGGAAAGGAATTGTCCATATTTCAGTTTGAAACCTTGCATCAGGACTCTGCTTAACTACATTTCATATAGCACTATGTCCTTAAATAGGGAATTCAACATGAATCTTTGACAATTTGTTACAGAGGTTTTAAGATTGGCAAATGTCTTAAATTCCCCCATTCCTTTTGAGGGAATAATCCTGGAATACAGAGGTAATTTTTCTTCTTGTGAAGGGTCTTGATGTAGGGTCTTGGCCTGAAACACCAAAAGTTCCTTTCTCCCCTACAGATGCTGCTCAACCTGTTGAGTTCTTCCAGCAGTTTGTTACTTTGCTCCAGGTTCCAGCATCTGCAGTCTCTTGTGTCTCTGTTAACCTCCAGGTGGTTTGCAACTGCAATAGGATGTTTACTTCTTCAGGATGTGCAAAGCACCCAGTCAGCAGCCATGATTTCTTTATCCTATAGATCTCCACCCTTTCCAAATCATTAATCCTCTTAAGGTCTGACAAATACTCCCGACCTCAATATCTCAATGAAATCGACAAGTGACAAAACATGAATCCATCTTTCCAGTGTAAAATATGATGGAGAAATTCAGTGGAATGCTGACAATGTATTTTAGTCATCTTTATTATTCCAGAGGACCTCTTCAGTATGGATCTACCTGGATGTCAAGGATGATGCTGGTCTGGTCCACAATATTGTGTATCAATGAGTGTTGAAAACAGGTGCATGGGAAGAAATAGGCTCCTTGGATAGGAACTAAAAGAGATGGAGACTAAGGGAAGGAAGAGGAGCCAAGGTGCAACATCAGAGGAGTTTTACATCCTCTGCCTTGTATTTTCTAGTGCTGCACCTGCCTCTACCACCTACTCCTGCTTGCTTGCAACGTGTGAGTCACCAGGTGCAAACCCAGCCATTTACCTCGCCGGTCCCAATGTGTATCTATACAAAAGGATGGAAAGCCCACATTCTGTATTGGTGCAACCTCACAGTGCATGACATCCTCTTCAAGTTATCATTATTATCCTCCTATTGCATATATTGCATGATAGGTGAAGGCTCTGCATGGAACTGAAGACAGCTTTCGAATACAAAAAGGCTAAGAGCTTTGATTATATGCAAGACTGGCTTCTGACATTCACTGGCTTCTGATGTCTATTCCAGCTGAATATGTCATACACAAGACATCTGGATTAGATAAGATTGCCTCACCAGAGACTTCATCTCCAGTGCCTTGTATTCTGATATTCTGGTACCTTCAGGGCTAACACTGCAGTAGATATTAGCTGGATTTGAGTGAACCTGCAGCTGTGTTCAGTTTTCCTGACCTGAGAAGAGAATTAAACCTGGGAAAGGGATCAGACTTCTACTGGTAATTCTGTAGCCAGCTCTAGATGTGTGTTCCTGGCATTGACTGCAGGTATTTTTCCCTCACTCCAGTGAGGAAGAAGTTCCTCTGCACCCTTAAGTTCCCAACATAACCTTTAATGAGGCTGCTGTGAATGAGGGAGCATCCTATTTATTCACTGCCCATTTGCCTCTTTAGTAATGCAGACAGTTACAGAATCCATTCAAATGCAATGCTTTGCAATGTGACTTTAAGTATGTGAGCTGAAGTTGATACCTGTGTATTATTAGATTCTTTATGTTTAATTAACCAAGAAGCTTTGATATACTGGTAACTAACTGACTGAGCTAAAGCTAATCTAGCAATCACTCTGCTGAGAAAGATCAGCTCCTCCATCTGTTGGCAGTGTTCCCACTGCCAAGATGTTGGAAACTTAGAATAGCTTCTCTTTACCCTCCCATCCCTGTTACATGCCAATGATTTTTCATGAGTATCTCTTAATTTTAATTACTTACCTTCTAAATTAATAAAGCTAATTAAAGAATTGTAGAATAACCATCTTTAAATGCAGACTACTACACTTGCTTTGACTATGACATTAAGCAAGGTTGACTATTTACGTTAAAAATGGCAGTTAGAATTGGATAAAGCAAAGAACAATTGAATGCAATTGTTGTTAAATAGTTAGTTTTTGGACATTTATTTAAGGGCAATGTTTTATTAAAATATTTATTTGATGAGGTATTAAGCAATCACTGTAAAAAAAAGAACTTTCCTTTCTGCCCAAGTGACAGAGTGATAATTTTCAATACAATGAAGTCATTCATCATTCCTTTGGACACTGTGGGAATGTATCTTCAAGCATTTGTTTTCTTTCATGTCACCTGTTATTATGCAATACTTCCACTACTTAACCATTTAAATTGCCATTTAATAGGCATAAACAATTAAGTTTTCATTTAGCTGTTGACATGCATAGGTACCAAAGGTAAATGAGGGACAAGTGAGTTTTATTTGGATTGCTGATGTTCTCATTGCCATAGGGAGAGAGGTAGGTCATTCAGGTCCTTGGACCTGTTCTACTGTGCAACTCAAGTCACTTTCCTTCAACTCCATCCGTCAGTGTAATCTTACAAGTTTTACTCTAGAGAGGAGTGAGATTACTGGGCAGTGTACGTTGATGGAGTCTGGTGGTTGTCTAATGAATATTATCAGGATGCAGCACACCTCATAGGAAATTATTATCTTCCAGTCATCTCCTTATGTGACTTAACGTTAAAAAGTATAAGCTAGTACTCTGAGAAACTCCTTGGAATAATAGCTACCTTAAAATGTTATACAAAATATAAATTGTTTTATTGTTTCCTATCATCACCACCACCAGATCCACTACCTGAGAAGCTTCACAGTCTGGCTGTCCTTGCTTCTGCTAGCTGCTCACCAATCTTACTACTGCTGACATTTGTCAGAAAACATTAAGTCCATTAAGATTAATGAGGTTCCTTAAAGGGAGAGTCAATTCTGCATTTTTGATCTTTGTCTCCCAAAGTCAGTCTTCTTCCTTTTACATTTTAGCCATCTGCTTCAAAGCTAAACTAGAAGTATTGTTTGTACCAAGATGATAATTTACCAGGTGCTGGTTATCTGCTGTTTACTGGGGTCATTGATGCATTCACCTAGCATATTTGGTTTAAAATGTTAGCACTTTTCATCCTATTTTACATGGCTAATTTTGAGATTATGCAAGTGCTGATATTAACCCCTTCTGTTATTTTGCCTGTTCTGCAGTCAATTGTCTTCTTCACTACATGTGAAGCAGCCCTACCCCCTTCCCTCTCACCAACTAGTGAAGTATTTTCCTATGCTGCTCTCATCTGCTGATCGTACACTTAAGTCCATTTCCCCCTTAAATCGTGGTGCACATCTGTTGCTTTTGTCAATGCAAGTGGCCAACTTAAAATCCAAGCTATGACAATTTACAGAGGTCTGTCCATGTTTGCCTGTAATGAACAGAAACTAAAGACCTCTTTAAGACATATGGCGCAATATCCTCCCCCAGTGAAACTCAAGCAAGTTCTCTCATTATAATATTGCCTTTGAATTTTGATAACATTGAATGTTGAGTAAAAATGGTGTCACCGTCTGCAACAAAGTTTATGATGGGAATTTTGCTTGTTTAACCTGTTTGACAACAAATAGTTGTCTCACTGCAGCAGGTAATGTCTGCACAGACATTAGAAAATATTCCTACAGTCTTTGTTGCTACATATTCTAAAAGTTTACACACCCACAGAGATGAAAGCAACAAGTTGGTGCTGGGCTACCTGTCAATCAAGTCAACTGAAGTTATTGGACTATATTTCCAGTAGTGAGGGTACAATATTGCTCTTTAAAAATAATTTTTAACATGAGTATATATAATTGCCCTCTCTAGAATGTCATGTGCCACAGAGATGATCAAAGCAGGTAGACACAGGGAGTCTAGTCAGAGTTCATAAAAGTCTCCAAGATAGGTAAGCACCCTTAAGTGAAAGAACTGCCCAGACATTTACTTAAGTCTCACAATGGTAAAAACCAAAATTTGAATTTATTTACAATGCAGAAAAATATTGGAGATGCAAGACAAATTATGGCTCACTATCGCATGGGACAGGTACATATGTAAAATACATACGCCTGACATGTTATGACAAAATAGAATTAATTAATAAAAAGAGAAAATGTTGGAGACCCTCAGAAGGTTTGGCAGCATCTGAAACAGTAAATGTTTTCGGTTCCTAAATCTTCATCAGATCTGGGAAAGGGCTTTTCAATTTTTTCCAAAGTTTTTCCAGTTCTGATGAAGGGTCCTGGACCTGAAACAAAAACTGTTTCTCTCTCTATATAAATGCTGCCTGACCTACTGAGTGTTTCCAGCATATTCTGTTTTTATTTCAGATTTCCAGCATCTGCAGCTTTTTTTGATTTTCATTCACAGAAGGTAAATTGATTTGGGAACTATCAACTGAGAATTAAAAAATAAATTAAACAGTTTTGTAAAGTTGTAAGTCTTGTTCATGGGGAACAATTTGAAGCCTAATTTTTGAGTTGGTATCCTTCAAGGATCCTTGTTGATTTAATAGACAGAAACTCCACAGTAGCATATTGCAATACCAGTTGGTATCAGAAAAGAGAAGCAAGCAGTTTCTGTCCTGCATTAAAAAAAATCTATCAGAATACCACCTTCAAGGCTGGTTTAGCAAGTTAAAAATTCATGCCATAGTCTTATAAAGAAGAGACAGGAAGTTTTACCTGTTGCACATTCCCTTATGTTCTTAGAAGATATTTGCCCAGAAATTGAATTACAATTGGAAATTGGTGATCTAAAGCATTATTTTTATTCCCATTCCAAAATTACAAATTTGGCTGAAGTCCAATGTGAAATAGCATTAGTGGGTTTACACCCAGACACAAGCTTAAAAAAGGGACTTGTACAAATCCCGATAGGACCTCACTTAGTTCAGTGCAGCTCCCAAAAACTGCTGTGCGGCATTCAGAGTAAGACATCAACCTTCAGAGGCACACTGCACATGGCTGCCAGGTTGCAACAGCACTCATTGTGGCTGCTATGGGGAGAAAGGAGCTACAGGAGAGAGGAAGGCAGCTTCCGTATTCACTAAACAAAACTGGCAAGTCTTGGACAACAGGATACACGCCATGAGGGAGGTCCTGTGCACCAGTGGGGTGGGTGGGGATGGGGAAAAAATAAAGGACCTGCCAGGTTCATCATAAAAAGAAGATGCCTACAGTAGTCTCCAATAGGAGGTAAAGTCTTGCACAGTGGATTAATGAGGAAAAAAAACTATATGTCTTCACCAGATATCCCTATATTCACAAGTTGATTGGCATATGATGTTTACTGTTGCAGAATGGAGAATCTCACAGAAAGATATATTTTGTGCAGAAGTCAGGTTTTTTTAATGCAACACAGTGATGTTGTAACAATCTTTTTGAGGAACTCAGCAGGTCAAACAGCATCTGTGGGGGGAAGGGAATTATCAATGCTTCGGACCTGATGCAGGGTTTTGACCTAAAAAATCAATGATTACTTTCCCCCCCACAGATGCTGCTCAATGCACTGAGATCCTCCAGCTGATTATTTGTTGCTCTGGATTCCTGTATCCGCAGTAATACTAGAGAAACAAAGGATTGCAGAGGCTGGAATCAAGATGAAAAAACAACAAGATGCTGGAGTAACTCAGCAGGCCAGGGAGCATCTATGGAGAAAAACAGACGGACCATGTTGGCAAA
>JARFYF010000094.1:64986460-64998261 GCA_030265395.1 Rhina ancylostomus | reverse complement strand
TCAGACTGGGAAACCTCATTTTGTAGTGCTGAGGAAAGGCACTAAAATCTATAATTAACCCACTTAAGTGGAAATAGATAGCCGCGCCCTATCCTAAGGAGTAGCTAGTGTCCTCTTTGTTGCAGCTTCAGGGTTTTTACCAAAAGCCACAGTGCTGAAGTTTGAAACTAAACTTATCTGAAAGCAATGTGATCTTGGCTAGCCCTGAGAGTGCTTTGCAGATTTCGGATTTTGGGTGGCTCACGCTGGCTCCTGCTGATGTTTCAATTAACCTCACGTACCTGTGGTCAGAATAGTATCCAGGCAACAGGCGATTTAAGAACCTGTTCAGACAAACCCTTTTACATTCCTGGCAGTCCTTTCATGTTCATGCTCATCCAAGTTCAATACCAGGGAGAAGTTGTTATAAACCATAGTGGCCTGTGCATATGGAATGAACTTTTGCCTAACTTGCAGGTTTTTCAAAAAACAATTTCTACCATATCCAGCTTCAGAGTGATTTTTTTCCTCTCTTTCTCCCACATCCTGCTTTCCAATCTAAACACTGAATAAAAATGATTCAATTCTATAACTGCATCCCTTATAATTTTCACTGCAACATCCCACCTCCTGCCTATCCCCCACCTTGTAATGTATTTGAAACCTCAGGTTCTGAATGAGCTGCTTTGCCAAAACACATTTGCACTATAGATGCTAATTACTGCAGATGAGGCCTCAGCTCCATTATTCAATGAGTATGGATGGAATAAATACAAATATGTTTTCTTTCTGCTCTTAGCCATGAACAACAGCATATCTTGTGTTGAAAGTTTGCAAATTATCTTAGGAGCAGTTTGCCTCTGAAAATTGAAACATCAGCTTTAAACTATGTTCCCACATCATTATGAATTGATTTACCAATGGTTAGCAAAGTAGGCCAAATAGTCACCCTCCTCATGGTCGGCGAAGTGTCTTAAACTTTGTATCATTTGCAGATTTGGAAATCTTGATCTGTACACTCAAGTTCAAGAAATTTATATATCTCTAACTGCAGACCCCAAATAAACAATTGGGGATCTCTACTGTATATTTGTCTAGTTCAAGAAAAAACCTACTGTTCTCTCTTTTTTGGTACTTAGTCAATTTCCTATCCATAGCAGTACAGACCCTTTTATTTCATGGTCTTCAATCTTGATGACAGGTCAATTAAATGGCACATTATCAAACATCTTTTAGAAGTCAATTTATTCCTCACCGACTGTTAGGGATTATTCTGAAGTTATGAAATTATGGATAGCAGATATTAATTAAAATGAGAACCAACCTTCAGGAAATAAGATCTGTTCACAATTTAACTTCAACTGATACCTTAAGACTATTGAAACCAATCATTGGGTGTGAAATGTTGATTCTGCACCATTGAAACTATGTAGAGCAAGACAATAGACGAATGTTCATATTAATTGGTGGATATTGAAAACTTCAGCAACACACAAAGCGCTGGAGGAACTCAGCAGGTCAAGCAGCATCTATAGAGGGAAATGAACAGTCGATATTTCGGGCTGATACCCTTCATCAGGACTGGAAGGAAAGAGGGCAGAAGCTAGAATAAGAGGGTGGGGAAAGGGGGAGGAGCACGAACTGGAGCAGCAGAGATCACAGAAGAGGAGCAGTGAGAGAGGGTCTCACAGAACTTCCATCGAAGAGAGGAGGAAAACTTCTTCAAGGTAGGCAGATGTTGAAGAGACTTTGCAGTGGAGCAGCAAAATGGAGACATAAGAAAGACTGCAGATTCTGGAAATGACACCAGCCTTGAAACTGTAGTTAATCATTTATTGTTGTCTTTGTGTTTAAAGAGTGTAAAACATATTGTCAGAAGAGAAGAACGAGATTCTCTCCGGAAGATCTGCTGTATCGAATAAAGATGATATCTTTATTAGTTACATATACATCAAAACACTCAGTGAAATGTATCTTTTGTATTGAGTGTTCTGGGGGCAGCCCACAAGTGTTGCCACGTCTCAGGTGCCAACATAGCTTGCCCACAACTTCCTAACCTGTACGTCTTTGGAATGTGGGAAGAAACCGGAGCACCCGGAGGAAACGCACGCAAACAAGGGGAGAACGTGCAAACTCCTTACAGACAGCAGCGGGAATTGAACCTGGCTCGCTGGCACTGTAATAGCATTACGCTAACTGCTACACTACTGTGCCTGCCAGCTTCTATATCTCCCAGTTACAGCTTCTGTGTGGCTCAATGTAGTCAGTCACAACACCAACCACGTTCTCTTCATTAAGTCATTATTTCAGGACAAAAACTCCATTATTAGTCAGACATGATTTATCATTAACAAATCTGAGGTGTATGTTTCTGACCAATCCCCAGATGCTCAAATGACTGCTAATTCTGTTCCTGATTTTTGTTTTTAGAACTTCAACCTGCCAGGTCTGTAGTTATTGGATTTATACCCATACCCTTTCTTGATAAAGGGTTTAACATTTTGGAATTTTCCATCCCTCAGGAGAGCACCTGAATATATAGATGCTTTTAATGTTTGAAAGATTATGCCTCTTAAACTTCCTTCCTTCCATGGTACACCAAGATCCATCCCCTCAACACCAAATGATTTATTTGTTTTAAAGGCAGTTAGCATCTCCAGAATCTACTTCCCATCAAATTTTAGCCCATGCATAAATTCAACTACATCTTCATTTGTTGAGACTCCGACAGCATCTTCTTCTTTGGTAGAGAGATGTTCACTGCATGCATACCATCTCAGCCATGGCCTCGGTCGCTTTGAGTAGAGTTCTTTTTGGTGTCTGATCAATCCACTTCTCCTCTTAACAACCCTCTTCTTGTTCACATGACTATATATTTTTTCCCATTTCTTTCTGTTTTCTGCCAGTCTTCTGTCCCTTCACCCTTTTTTACTTCCTCTCCAAGTTTACTGCGATCAGCCTCCTCACTTGTTCTAACAATTTGGCAGCTGCCACATGTCTTTTCCTGTGCGATATTTTACTTTCCATCCAGGGAGCTCTTGACTTTATTTTTCCTATCCCTCTCCATCATGTACCTGGACTGTAACTGAAAGGTTATATGTCTTTCATTGTTCAATTACAGCCTTGCCTGCAAAGCATTGATTTCAGTTAACCATGAGTCTTTACAAAGATTCATGACCCAATGAGAAATAGAAAGGTTTGCTTCATCTTTGTCCTAAATGGGCAATTTCTTATTGACAATTTCTTAAAGACAGAAGGAAACAATCTCTCTCATTCAAAACCACTCATGGACTCCTTATGTTTAAATCAAGTCCCTCTAACTCTAGTGAATACAAGCCTTGCACAAACAATCTTTCCTCATAAGACAACCCACCCAATCCAGATATCAGTGTAGTAAGCCTTCACTGAATTGCTTCCAGCACATTAACTTCCCTCCTGAGAACAACTGTGCACACTGTACCGTAGATGAGGTCTCACCATTGCCCCAAATAACTGCAATAAAACCTCCTACTGTTGTACACAAATGCCTTAGCAATAAAGAATAATATTTTTTAAATTTCTTAGTTCCTTGCAGTACCCTTTAGTGAATTATACACAAGGACACCTAGATCCCGCTGCATCTCAGAGGTCTCACCATCTAGGTAACATACTTCTTTTATATTTTCCCACCAAAATGACTAACTTAAAGTTTCCTCACATTATTTTCAATTTGCCAGATCTTTGTCCATTCATTTAACTCATTCATATCTCTTTGTTTTATGTCCTCTTAACAATTTAGCTTGGCCCTTTCTCTTTCAGTCTGGTCATGTCTAAAGACATTATATCTCTTATTCTGGTGCTTTTTATGCCTCCCAATTCTTCTTGTGTCTTCCCCTCACATCTACCTTCATATTCTACTGGTGATCATCCTTTCCTTCTTAATTGCAAGGCAACCTGCTTCCTGAGACTTGCTATTCATGAAGCACTCAGCTCATAGACTGACTGTGATAACATCATCTCCTTCAGCTGAGAACACTTCTTTTCACAAAGATATGCATTCTGTGTTGCCTTGCCATATTTCTATTTATTGCATTACTCCAATTATTTCAAGGGCAAGGGCATTAGACCTATATAAAACGAAGGAAAAAATTAGTCTCAGTGATGATGAGCATAAAATTACTGGATCGCCATAGATTCTCATTTCATTCGTTTTCACCTTCGGGGAAAGAAACTGGCCTAAAAAGCCATTTAGTTGTGTCAAGATCAGAACTTCAACACTGAATGAAAATAACACACGCTCTTTGAGGATTGCAGTGCTTTCAAAATATGGTCATGTATCAGGAATGGGAAATTGGCAGATCCTGGATTATATTTTCCTTTCCCTCTTTAAATGTTGTTATTTAATATTATATTACACAATGCCCACAGTTACAGGAGACGATTTGGCCTCTTGAGCCTGTGCAGCTCCCAGGATCTTCTATTATACAGTGGGTCCTGCTGTTTAACTTTGTGGCTACTTACTGGTTCATTATATTGATTGTACTGTGAAGAGCATGATAGATTGCAGAAGGGAAATTACGAAAACTGTCTCACTCTCAGAGAGTCCATGATCTCCCAGTAGCCAACACCTGTTTCTTCTGCTGGATAATGTGATGTTAAACAAGGACATACTTCTGTTGGTCTCCTACTCCTTTTGCTCCTGCTGCTTTGCAGCCTCTGCCTCATGCTCTCGGTGTCTTGTGTTCTTTGCCTGCAGGATGCTCTTGATTTTGATTGGCAGGGTTGTGCAGCGTACAGCAGACATGCATCCCTTGTGGGTGTACTGCAAAATGCACCAAGACTAATGCAGGCAACGAACTTCATTTTCAGGAGACTAATTGCATTTTCCACTACAATCCTGGCACTTGTGTGTCTCATTGTGTCTGTGTTCAGTTGGTACAGTTGAAAATGTTGTCTTCCAGGATCCACACCCCCAGGTTAAATTGGTGACAGGTAACATCTGGCCATACAGATTCCCTCAAGATGCTTCTCAGAAACTTGGTGTTCACCATAAAGGAATTCTTCTTGTGATATGCAATGAGTGGGAACCTCCCCTAAATATAAAAAGTTGGGACTTTCAGTGGATGTCATGGGGCACATTACTGAAGTCAATGGCTGCATACACTTGTGAAAAACCAGCAGTGCTGGAAAACACCATGTTTGAGATACCACATGCTCCTCCCTGAAATTAAAGTAGATGAAATCAATTTACCAGAAGCAGAGAGTCTGGGTGAATTCTCTGATGCTATGTTCTGCAACAAATTGAGAAACATGGCAGAAATCTGATGCAGCATTTGGAAAGATCCTGTGACAAGAAGGTTGTGAGTCAATGCGTCTTGACTTCCACAGGGAGAGTAGTCCAGTCATGGATATGTGGCAAAGTTCATATGTTTCTGCAAAGGACAGCTTTGGAAACCTAATCCTGCAAACATATTGTACATCAGAGAGTTCTGGGTAGGATGTATCTGTGGCAGTGGGCTTTTCACTCATGGGTATGTAGTTTCTTCCTGTCCAAAGTCCTTGACACATTCAGCATGGTCAGCCATAGCCATAGCAATATCTGTAGTGCTGGAATGTTTTTAGCAGTGTCATCACCAAGGCAACCATTGAAGGAGCATCTTTACAGCTAAATGCCAGAGAGAGCGACTCTGTAAATTGCAGTAAACTCTGTGGTCTTTGGAAGGTGTTTGAGTGGACTGTATCCAGTTCTGTGGCTTTGCAATAAACAAACTGCTGAAGGAACTCAGTGGGTTAGCCAGCATGTGGATGCAAAGGATGGTCGATGTTTCAGGTCAAACCCTGCATCAGGGCTCAATATAGAGATAACCTGAGAGAGTAGGCAAAAATCTGGCAACTGAAGACCATTGTAGACAAGTGTGAGGTTATGCATTTTGCTTATTGTCAACAAGTTTGAGCTCAGTGAGAGGAATTTGAAGGCGGACCATTATCTAAATGGAGAAAAGTTGCAGATGAGTGAAGTACAGATGGATCTAGGGGAACCATTGTGCTAAAGTGGTGGAAACACACAGATCTAAGAAGGATCAGAAATGAATGGTGTGCGATTCATTCTTTCAGTTTCCTTTGCACTCATATTATCTCATTAATATTGTTGTTGGTCCTTTTGGACAGTTTATGCTGAGCAAAGCCAGTTAAAATAACTGAATGCAGATTCTATTCATGTTTTTTTTATCCTCAGAGCCGTGTCCTGACATAACCAAGGTAAACAAGCTGGAAGAATTGGAGCGCATGTGAAGGTGCTGATTCAAAGATGAAAGCTCATGTAAATGGAAACAGGCTGCATCCTGTCCTCTTGTGTTGCAAGAGTTCCTTTCTTATGTGATGCTAGTCCACTTGTTGGCTAACTCTCAAGGGATTATATGGAAAGAGAGTGAACCCAATTGTAGGAGATCAATCCAAAGAGTTATGTCAGGCATCACAAGGGATTACCCAGACCACTCCATGGTGACTCAGAGCACCCCCAATGCTCCTCTCAGGCTGCCTTATAATAGTAATGAATCCATGTAGATTGCTCACAGGTTTATAATGATGACTTATTATACAGGAAGAGTTTTCTCAGAAATTCTTCAGTAGAACAGAATATCTCAGAAATTCTTCAGATAAGTCATTAGTAGACTTATGATTAGTCTAATCATAAGGCCAAAGTCAGTAATGTGAAATGCTTTTGGAAATATCAGAATGATTTCAAATTAATCATTATAGGAACTAATTGAGAAAGTCTGCCATTGGAAAGTCATTGAAGAAGCAAAGAGGGGAAGGGATAGAGGTAGCTTTGTGAAGTGTATTATTGCACAGCACTGATGCCATTATTTTTTTTTGCAGGTGCTTATTGTACCAGTAGGATCTGGGCATAATGACCAATGTTGTTACAACTGGGGCAAACAGGATAAGTATCGATGGGCAAAAAGGTCAGCATGGACATGAGCTGAAGGGCAGCTTCTGGACTATATGACTCTCTAACAGGGGTGTGGTTCAGAATGCATACTTGCTGAGCTAGTATGTTTTGTTTGAGCTGTGGGCAGCAATTTGAGCAGAGCACTGTCCTTGTCCCCAAAAATTCAATCCCTCGAGGTAGAGTGACTCCCGAAAGAAGAGAGGCAGGTGTGATCAGCTGAGAATGAATGCTGCCACTGTACCTAGAACTGACCTTTGTGCTGGAATGTTATGTGTTAGGATGGGATCTGTAAAGGCCATGAGTGCACTTTATGATTATCTATATTCTGGTGAGATCTGCCATGGCACAAGTGCTCTTGGCCAGTCTACCTGTTCTCGTGAACTGATGAAGTAGATGAAGTGACACTCTGTATTCCACAAGACCACAATGACCTAACAAAAATTGGTAAGTTGGTAAATTGATTTATTATTATCACATGTACCAAGTTACAGTGAAATACTTTGTTTTGCATGCCATCTATACAGATCATTTCATTACAACAGTGCATTGAGGTAGTACAAAGGAAAAGCAATAACAGAATGTAGGACAAAGTGTAACAGCTACAGAGAAAGTGCAGGTAGACAATAAGGTGCAAGGCTGTAACAAGGCAGATTGTAAGGTCAAAAGTTCATCTTATACTAGGGGACTGCTCAATAGATAGCTGTCCTTGATCCTGGTAGTACATGCTTTCAGGCTTTTGTATCTTCTGCCCAATGCAAGAGAGAAGAGAGAATGTTCAGTGTGGGTGGGGTCTTTGATTATGTTGGCTGCTTTACTGAGGCAGCAAGAAGTGTAGCCAGAGTCCATTTTGTCCATTGAGTCTGCTCTGCTATTCAATTATGTCTTTTTTTTTATCTTTGCAGAACCCTGTTCTCCTACCCTTAGCCCCATTATCAATCAAGAACCTATCAGGCTCTGCCCTAAATACACCCAATGACTTAACAATGAAGTTCAGATTCTCTACCATCTGGCTGAAGAAATTCCTCCTTCTCAGTTCTAAAAGGGAAATCCCATTATTTTGAGGCTGTGCCTTCAGATCCTTAGACTCTCCTACCAATGGAAACATCCCCTCCATATCCACTCTATCCAGGCCTTTCAGTATTTGGTAGATTTCAATGAGATCCCCCTCATCCTTCTGATCTCCAGGGAATACAAGCCCAGAGCCAAATGATCCTCATACATTAAGCCTTTTGTTCCAGGGCTAACACATCTTTCCTTAGATACCGGGCTCAAAATTGCCAATAAAAATTGCTCCCCCTCCCCCACCTAGCTCAATCTGCCTATTAGCACCCCCCTTTCAGTCCACCAATCACCTCTGGCCTCTGTTTCACCACTCCCCTCTCTACTTTATACAGGCTATTTCCCCTCTCCACTCTCAGCCCTGATGCAAGATTTTGACCTGAAATAATGACAATTCCTTCTCCCCCACCACAGATGCTGCTTGATCTGCTGAGTTCCTCCAGCTGATTGTTTGTTCCTCTTCACAAACCATGTTGACTAAATTCAGAGATCTGGTCAACAGACAAGTCAAGTGAAATAGTTGTACTTAGAAAATCTTATCCTTCAAGTATGTCCCAGAATTCTCCAAAACCATTGCTGAACAGGCCCTGGTCCAGTGTCAGAACCAACTCACCAGAGGGAGCAGCATAGTAGGAATGGCCCTTGGAATCCTCAGTGTTGTCTATAGATCACATGAAGTCACAGGTTAAAGAAAGGCAAGGAAATCTATTGATAACCCACTAATATCCATCCTTAAGGAATCAGTACTTCTTGTTGAAAGAAGCATTGCCAGTTGCAAGGATGAAGAACGTAAACTCGGTGGGCTCATCAACATCTATCAGCAAGACTGTTGAGATTTATTTATTTTCTGGAGTCAGAAGTCACATTTAGGCCAGTATGGGGAAGCATGGCAAATTTCCTTCCATGACACTGGTGAACCAGATGGATTTTATGACCATCCTCAGTCTCTGAAATGAAAATGTTGATGGGACTTATCTTTCACTACATGTCAGCTTTTCAAAAAAAGATTTTTATTCATAGGTTTACAAAAAAAAGTAGCAAGTTCCATAAAATGCTTATGAGACATAATTATAAACAAAATGATACTGAAGGTGAAACAGTACACATAATCATTCAGCGAGCTTTTTCCACAACTAGCTAGATCATATGTTAGTGATTTTTTTTTCCTGTTGGTTTAAAAGAAGTTGCTTTGTGGTCAATTGTACTGTTCATATTGAGTTGGTTAATTTTGCTCTTGCAGAAGCTGAGCATTTCCTGGCTACAGTGGTGTAAGAGTGAAACATCACCCCAATAGAATCATTATCTTTATTAATTAAATCATAATTTCCACTGTAGTCATCGTTTTACATTTATAAAACACCATTACCTAGAAATTGAATGCACATTAAAAATGGCAGGCCAACATTTGTTGCACAATGGGCCAGCTAACAATTGTTTGAGGGCTTGTCACTGCAGAGTTCTATAGTTTGTGATGTCCATGGTATTGTTTGGTTTTGATAGGACATTTCAGTGCTTTACCATTATGGAATGCATGAAAGAAAACAGGCAAGTTTGGGTCACGCAGAGGTTGGAGAGCACAGAATAAGAGGCTCAGTGGTCATGGTTGATGGGAACTAGAGCTGCAATGGTCAGAGGTCTGATGAGTCAATGATCAGGAATTAGTCAAGGTTGGGTGGCAGATGGATCTGTAGTTGTGGGCAGGTAGTGATGGAGTCAATATATCAGTGGAAGGTGGTGGTTGGCAGATGAGTGGCGAGAGGACCTCAGTAGAACAGAAGAGGGGTTTGTGGATGTTTTGACTATTGTACAGGTATACAGGGAAAGCCACTGCAAGGGATATGTATTTTACTTAGATGGATGTACCTGAGGCAAGTTCCTGACCCTGGACTAGGCTGGTACCCATGGTCTAGTGCTGAAACAGGCTTCACAAGCACCTGCTGCTGAATGAGCGCTCCCTTTTTAGTCAATGGCCCATGCAAACACAAATGAAGATTACAGTAACTGCAGTCAGCCTTTGTACAGTTTTCCCCATGCTATTATGTTAGGAGCCCTGTAAGTTACTAATTTTCCATAATGGAGACACAAGAGATTTTGCAAATGCTAGAATCTGGAGCAACACATACAAAATACTGGAGGAACTCAGCAGGTTAGGCAACATTTATGGAGGGAAATAAACAGTCAACATTTTGGGTTGAGACCCTTCATCAGGACCAAAAAGTCATAATTTTCTATTTATTTTTCCACTGAATTTGACTTGCCTGGTTCTTGCAAATATAAAGCAGGCAATACCACTTCTCACAGTAGTTTAGCAATGCTTAACAGCATTTGCCAAGCATTATTATTTTGTCTCAGTTTGTCAGGCAAGAAGTTCTTCAATGCATATTCACTTTACAAAGCACCAACTTGAGCAAGTTTTAGATATCCACTAAATCTACTGTTTTACAACAAAACAAAAGAGTTTTGACACTTTTAACAGTGTAGTCCAGAATCCTAAGGTATTCCAGGGCATTGCTATAATTATAAGAACATCTGAAAATTGAGAGATAAGGATACACAGCTTCCCCAGCTTATGTCAGAGTTCATGGGCTTCTTACATTGGATATATAGAGAAATGAGAAATACAAAGCCACCATATGCGACCTCAATCATACTTCTATGACCTAGCACCAACTCTACCCTTCTCCTATAACCATTTAAGTCTGAGATCGACTATTTGCAGTCTTGATGATATATTTGACCCCACCATAAGCATTTCTCATAACATATCTGAATCATCAACATATACACATACTTCAACTTCCTTAACATCATCCAACCTTGCCTCTGCTTGATCACATCCTGCTACTGAAACTCACCTCCAGAGTTAATTACTTCCAGCTGACTCATTTATCCTAAACATGGAAACTTGAACTCATCAAAACTCTTCTGCCTGTAATGTAATTCACATCAAGTCCTATTCAACCACTACTCCTGGGCTATCTGTCTTACGTTGACTCCTAACCAACCACTAATTTTATTTCCAAATTCTCGGCCATTGGTGTCATTAGCCACCATGTTTTTTTGCTCCCTAAACCTCAATGCTTCTTTTCTTCCTCTAAAACTTACCTCTTTGGTCAATCTTCTGGTCCCATAGCTTAATAATCAGTTTTTGTTTGATATCACAAGTGTGAAAAACCTTGGAATTTTTGCTGTCTTAAACAGGCAATATAAATGGAAGTTTATTGTTTTATATAAGGAAGGTGGTATTAATCTACTCTGCAAAATCAATAACAGCAGGATGAGTCAGGAGCAGGGATTCCTTCTATTGGGAATTCCTGTTTCTTTTGGTCTACCAGAGGAAAGAGGTCAACAGTACAGCTGAATGATAGTGCTGAGAGTCGAGACAGAGCTCTAAAGATACAACTGAGCATTTATGTATTTCAGCCTCTCATGAAAGGGATTTTGAATGTATTGCATTTCTTCCCATGATCTCACTGTTCTACAATGTATGGCCAATATGTTCCTATAGTGAATCAACCATCCACAGGATTGAATTTAAATTGTGACCTCCAACTACTTCTTTCATCAATGAGCAAAGATATGATGCAATCAACATTGTGGCACTTCTGCAAATTTCCTGGCTTCTGGTTTCTCAACAGTTGTTTTAGATTCCTGTTCATTTAAGTACATCTTGTGTTGTTTTGCATGTAGTTAGCAATTATTCTCCTATCAGTGGCACTGGATATGGAAGTGGCGCTGGATCTGGAAGTCCTTGACATTTGTTCTGTCATTCTGGGAAATGGATAATATATAAAGCTAAAAAATCTGCTGGAGCCACCTTTAGTTTGTCTGC
>JARFYF010000094.1:64823639-64837831 GCA_030265395.1 Rhina ancylostomus | reverse complement strand
CTACAGACAGTGGCCAGAATTGAATCTGGATTGCTACACTTTGAGACCCTTCATCAGTACTTCATCAGGAATCCTAATGAAGTGTTTCAACCCAAAACATAGACTGTTTATTTCCCTCCATAGACGCTGCCTGACCTGCTGAGTTCCTCCAGCATTTTGTGTGTTGCTCCAGATTCCAGTGTCTGCAGAATCTCTTGTCTCCTATTTAATATATTTCTTATGGGATCTTAAGAAAATGAAATTGGATGAGGAGTAGAGCATTCAGCCCTTAAGCCTGCTCTACTACTAAAGATCATGGCTGATCTTCTGCCTTCCTGCCCTATCCCTTGATTCCACAAATATCCTGACATCCGCTGATCTCTTTTAAATACAATCAGTGATTAGCCCTCCAGAGCCCTCTGGGGAAGAGAATTTGAAAGATTCACCTCCCACTGAATAAAGAGATAATGATTTCATTCCTTTTACAGTCTGCATGTTATTTTGAGTCTGTGACCCCTGGTTCTAGAACCTTTGGCCAAGGGAAACATCCTCCCTGCATCTGTCGAATTTTGTACGTTCCAGTGGGTCACGTCTCCCTTTTCTAAACTCTGAAGAGCAGAGGACTCGCCTACCTCATGTCTCCTCGTATCAGAGACTTGCTGTTCCAGGAACCAGTCTGCTGAATCTTCACCTGACTCAGTCCATAGAAAGTATAATCTCTTTTAGGTAAGAAGCCCAAAGAAAGATATAATGTTCCAGGTGTTGTATCATTGGGGACCCATATAATTGTAGTAAGATATATTATTCTTGTCCTTTTAGTGAGTTAGTTCCCATAGGACATTGGTGAACTAGTTGGTTGGGAATAGGATTTATTTAGTAAATTGGTTTATTATTGTCACATCTAAGATATCTTTATTAGTCACGTACATCGAAGCACACAATGAAATACATCTTTTGAGTAGAGTGTTCTTGGGGTAGCCCGCAAGTGTCACCACGCTTCCGGTGCCAGCATAACATGTCCACAACTTCCTAACCCGTACGTCTTTGGAATGTGGGAGGAAACCAGAGCACCTGGAGGAAACCCACACAGACACGGAGAGTATGTATAAACTCCTTACAAACAGTGGCTGGAATACCGTACCATACATTATTGCATAGTGACTAAGAACTTCTTGTATTTTAAGAACTACCTTTTAAAAAATTTTGATCAGTTGTCATGATAATCAGTTAATATTCTGAAATCTCATACCACCATATCTTTCAATTCCATAACTAAATGCTGGAAATTCATAGGTTTTTTATTGCTTCTATCAAAATAATCCATGCATCCCACTCTAGTGTTGAAATGACTCGGTGGAGGTATGGAAGTTTAAAGCCACAGTGATGTTTAATCTGTCACCCAGAGCTCAGCCATGATCTTCCTTCAAATAAACATCAGCAATTATATTCATGTTTTAATGGAATCTGTGGCAAGATTGGTTTTCTGTGAGATCCAAGTGATTGTTACTAGTATAATGTTCAAAAGGTACAGGATGACTCTGTGGCTCTGTCTCACTAAGCACCCGCAGCTTTCCAACTTCTTATTCGTTAGGTCTGTTAATTCCACACTCAATACAGGCCCAGTGAATGAACAACTTGCTTGTTATTTTTACAGCTTCACTTTTCTGTTAAATGATGCTATTGGCTCTGAATGTTACATCCATTTTATGTGCATAGAACATATTTAGGGGTGGACAATAAATGTCATATGTCATTTGTCATAAATGACAAAATAAATATTTTGGAATGCTACAGAATGTTATGAAGGAGAATGATTAGAAGGCTACTGGACTAGTGTAACTTTCCAAACACTGGCAATCATTTTTGTAAGGAAGAAATTTTAGATGGAATTCTTGACAAAGCATTAATGTGCAATAAAATATGAAGCATTTTTCTTATTTATTAATTCCCAGAATGTGGATGTTGTTGGCAATGCAACCACACATTATCCATCCCAAATTGCCCCTGAAATTGAAGAGGCAACAGAACTTTAAACCCATAATATCATGTAATGTTATTTTATCAATTTCCTCACACTTTTAAGTGTGGCCATTATGTACTCCCACTTACTGCAGGCATGGAGGCTGCCAGTCACACAACTTTTCACATGAAGAAATGATAAACTAAGCAGATGGTGGATAACTCCCTCAATAAATATATATAGAAATTAACAATTACCTGTGGGTGATATATAAGGACAGCAATGAAATGAGCAATTTAGATGAATCATAAAACAAAGCAAGCCAGATTATTATGTAGTCTTCAACTGAAACCCTAGTCTGGGAATGATGGTTAATATCCTTAATAGAAGTTCTTAGTGTTTTATGTAAAGCAATAGGGCTGCTTCTGAAACAAACTGGTACAGCTTCTGTATTTCAAAGTCTTGGGGAAACACAACAGTAATAAATCAAGATCTTATCATTTCTCAGCCTATCACCATCTCCCAAAACATACAGAGGGGGAGACTTTTTAGGTCTAGACCTGCAATCTTTGAATTAGTTTCCTCAAAAAATGGTATTGTCATTTATGAATGTGAACCTTACTGGTGAGGCCAAAAGTTATTGTATCTGCTTGATTGCCATTATTGAGTGGGCAGTGGTAAATTGCCATCTTGAACTGTTTCAGCCTATGCAGTGAAAATACTTCTATTTCTGTTAGATCTGGAATACCAAGATCCCATTATGATGAAGAATCAGCAAAGTATTTTCAAATCAGAAGGCTATGTGAATTGAAAAGAAATTACAGATGGTGGTGTCCCTATGCACCAGCTCCCTTGTCCTTGAAGGTGCCACAAGCCACAGACTTAGAAAGCACTGGTGAATAAACCATAGCAAGTGCTTCTTTTAGATGGCGCACATTGTAGCCAATGAGGGATGATGGAAGTAGGAGACATTTAAGGAAATGCTTAAGGAAAGCTAGTCAAATAAGTTGCTTTCTGATGAATATTAGTGAGCTTCTAGCATGTTGCTGAACCCAAACAGGGAAGTGGAGGGTACTTCAGCATGTACCTAAACTGTTCTGTAGATGTTGGAAAGGCTTGGAGAGTCACAGGATGAGCCAAGTCATTGCAGAAGACTCATCATTTAATCAGGTTTTACATACACAGTATTTATGTGGCTGACGCTATTTCCCCAATGGCCTCCTAGACAGTTGATAGTGAAAGATTCACTGACAACAATGCTATTGTATATCACAAGAAGGTGAATAAACCTTGTCTTGTTGGTCATTGCCTGGAAATGGTGTGGTGTGAACATTACGTTTCCTTTACTAGTCCATGCCAGAATGTTATCAGTTCTTCCAACATGTGGTCAATCATTAGTTTATTATCTGAGGTGCTTCAATTGTACTGAACACAACACAATCATGAAAGAACATCCCACCTCTGGCAGAAGTAGGTTGTTGATTAACAATGAAGCAATTGGAAAAGGTTCAGCCTGCAGGGTTGCCCTAAGCAACTCCTGCAGCAAGATCACAAGACTCCAACTACCAAACCCTTCTCACTATCCTTTTCCATCACTGGAATCATGGACACCAAGGAGAGGCATGTTTATGGAAAGCCTCTCCTGTTGAAGATCATGAAAGAGGCAATGTGTTCCCATTGCAAAGTCTACCATTTGTTCATTTCAATCCAAAGGAAGGCAATCTTAGCTGGAAATTCTGTTTGCAGAAGTTTACAGAGAATGACAGCACTGTAGCCTACAATATGTACCCTGTTATTTGTTGGAGTGTATTAATTCAACGGGGGACCAATAACTGTTGAAAATTCAATCAATGCAAGTACCAAAAACTTAAAAGCCATGTATGTCTCCAAGAGAGAAAAAATACTGGAGAATTTACAAACACAGAAAGGTCATTTAATTATTTCCAAATTATATATTTGTAATATCTCTTTCTTATGTTGGAAATCACTTTGGTCTCCGGTCACCCGGCACACAGTGATGCTAGGAAATACTTTCAAAAGGTACTTTGAGCAACTTAATTGGTTTCTATTTTCTTCCTCATTGGCAGTTTTATTGGTAAGTGTTTGCTGACTGATGATGGTTGAATCGCAGTTTTCATATGTCTCCGATACTCCGTAATTCATTCCTGCTTTTCATGATATCCCAATACCTGTTCCATTGAGATTTACTGCAACTTCATCTTAAATATAACACCCCAGCAACTGCAAGCGTGACCTGAACATTTGCCGGTTTTCTGAGCCCGACCCAGCGGGACGAAAGATTTTTAAATAAGTGTGCATTTCAAATATTTATATTCTTGTGACGTCCATTAATATAGACTGTAGTTTCATTGCTGGTCAATACGGGAAATAATGGAGCAATTCTAATTTAATATTTCATATCTTCGTGCATGTTAATTAATAATGTTAAAGTTAAGAGCGAAGATTGAACTTATGGTTACAAAACTTCTGTGGTTAAAAGTCCTAAATGCCTATTATGTACTTTTGCAGATATTGTACTAGTTTTCACTAAATGATCAACCTAATCTGGAGTACAGTATTAAGTGAAGGGCAAAATGTTCTTTAGCTTACAAGCGAGTTTTGAAGATCCTCTTTTAAAGTTGCAAACAACAAGAGGCTCTGTAATGCCATTCACTTTGAATAAGATTGTTGGGCGGTCACCAATTAAACGATTTAAAACGTGTTTGTCCCATCGCTATATTTAGCAGCCTGGCGAACTACAAACTGACGATATCGTCGGTTGATGGTGCTAATCCTGTCCTCCGGCTCTGATAATTAATCATCCACACTGGTGCAGCAGGTTAAAGCGTGGCCCGAGCAGGAAGGCTGTCTATAACAGCGCCTGGTGCGTGAAAATTAATATCTAAAGTCTGCTTTCGTCCGAACAGTACTTTTAAATCGTCCATGCCATGAGTTATTATAGGGAAACCAACACTCGATAAAATGCAACAACTTCTTCCAGGTTTAGAATTGTCTTGATCACATTTATTCACGCCAGTTAAACATACCAACCTCCCACTTTCAATCGGATTATAAAAATGACTAGAATAATTTGCTGCTTGATTCATTGCTTCCTCTGAGAAATGGTGAGCATTTTTACTCGAAATGATGTAACTCTTTTCCAGTTTAATAGCGCTCTATTAACCGATCAACATCTCATTACGATGCTCGCTTCACAATCCCAAAAATACAGATTTAGGATCAAATACGATAAACAGTTTTAAATGGTTACCGAATTAGCCTTAAACTTTATTTTCGTGGAAGAAACAGCTTGCTATTTTTTAAACTATGTACAAAACGACCTTGAAATAAAGCTTGTCTAAGGAGTAAGTCCTGTCAGTATAAATGCCGATGGAAGTGCATTTTCTAACACATCAGTCATTAGTTCGTGAACAGTCGTATTTTGCACATTTGCGCTCTGTATTATCTCGTAAAATTTCTTACCAGTCGACCGAGAATTCCTTTACTTTTCTGGTCGGTGCAATATTCGGCAAAGATATTCTTGTGGATGAAGACTGAGATATTTACAAGAAGCCAGCAGGCGATCCATAGGAGGAGGCAGACCAGAACAGACTTCCTGACGGTCTTCGGTCTCAAGTGCCGACAAGCAGTACTTCGGAAGCCTGGCATCGCTTGGGTCACTTCTCAACCTCCAGTACTCGGAACCGAATAAGCGAGGGAATCGAAGCCGAGTCTCTGGCTGGCTCCGCTAATGGACCCGACATGTCCCTGGGAGCGGGTTCAGCCTCCACACAGACTCGCTCCCGTGCCCAGGTCTCGCCTGTGATGCACCAGAATGAAGCGAGGAGAAATTCCCATGGTCTACGAAACCACTCACACTCACACGCCTGACAGTTCGACCTCTCCTTCGCCCAGCCAATACTTCTGGCCTGAGATGCGCGGAACACAAAACCCAAACAAGCACCAGGTTTATTCCGAAGTCTTTCTTTCCACCGAGGTTCCCGGTTTGCTTCAGTATTTAAGCCACGCACTTCCGCATTTCCCCTCTGGCGCAGGGCATCGCTCGCTGAGTGCCGCAACCGTGCAACGGCAACTTTGACTGAAGTGACCCTGGGCTGTCCCCTGTGGAATGCTGCTCACCGTCCCACGTTGTTTTTTTAAAAAGGGCATGAGCTCAATTAATCACCACTGCAGCACGGCGCCAGGGTAGCACGTTGCTTGGTTCATAATTGGGCGTGTGCAGAACTGAATGCTACTTAGTGGTGAAACAGCAATGCGCCTAACTCGGAGGAAATAACATTCAGCAGCACCGGGGAAAGGAGGGGATCTAGGGTGGCGCACCTGATTTCGCTCTGCGAAAGATCCCGGCGCACTCGACTTCATTCAGGCGCAGTTTAACCCACCGCTCTCTGTCCTCCCGCACTGTTCCAACAAGGTCGGCTCAAAAATCATCAACTTTTTCTTTTCTCTATTCCTTTCCCGACGCATTCCTCAATCCCCTGGTGCAAACTATCGCCGGCTTTCCACCGTTCCTGTTTTTTCACCTCTTGCTGTTCTTTCCGCTCCGGACGCGTCACTCTTCCGCCCTTTCACAGCCTGACTGAGATGAGTTTTGGAGTCTGTTACTCCTTTCCTCTTCCTTCCATGATGTGGCTAGGCAATGGCCCTCCCTGTAACGCTGGTGGCGGCCGCTTGCCCTCACCTGTCCCTCCTCTGGCAATATATATTAACTCAATATATAGAGGTCATTACTCGGGAGGGTGCAACACTGGACATGAGGGAACAAGGTAGGGCAGGTAACTGAAGTTGCAGTCAGGGAGCACTTTGGCTCTAGTGACCATAATTCTATTAGTTTTTAAGATAGTGATGGGAAAGGATAGGATGGGTCCACAGCTTAGGGTCCTAAAATGGAGCTGGGCTAATTTTGGGGAAATTAGGCAGGCTCCAGCAGAGGTTGTTTGGATGAATCTATTTGAAGGGAAAAGAATGAATGGCAAGTGGGAAGCTTTTAAGAGTGTGATATCAAGCGTGCAGGAGCAGCATGTTGCTGTTAGGGTGAAGGGTAAACCTGACAAGTTTATGGAACCCTGGCAGACGAGAGATATTGAGAATCTGGTCAAGAAAAAGAAGGAAGCACACAATGGGTTTGGGAGGTTGGGGACGAGTGAATCACTTGATGACTATAAACAGATTAAGAATATTTTTGAGAGGAAAATCAGGAGAGCAAAGAGAGGGTATGAGATGAGTCTGGCTGGTAAGGTTAGGAAAATCCCAAGAGGTTCTATAGCTATATTAAGAGTAAAAGGGTGGCTAGGGAGAGAGTAGATCCCCTTAGAGATCAGCAGGGTCGCCTATGTCTTGAGCCGCAGGAAACGGGTGGGATCTTTAAAGAATATTTCTCTTCAGTGTTTACTGAGGAGAAAATCAAGGTTGCTCAAGAGATAAGGGAAACTAGTGGAGGTGCATTGAAGGACATTCATATTGCCAGGGAGGAAGTACTTGCACCTTACAGCGCATTAAGGTGGATAAATCCTCAGGGCCTGACCAAGTGCATCCTAGGACTTTGTGGGAGGCTAGAGGACAAATTGCCGAGGAGATATTTGCTTCATCGTTAACCACCTGTGAAGTTCCCAAAGACTCCAAGGTGGCTAATTTTGTTCCATTGTTTAAGAAAGGTAGCAAGGACAATCCAGGGAACTACAGGCCAGTCAGCCCGATGTCAGTAGTGGGGAAGTTACTGGAGGGAATTCTGAGGAACAGGACACTGAGGGACCAGCATTTGGATAAACAGAGTCTGATTAGGAGGTATCAGCATGGCTTTGTGCGTGGGAAGTCGTCCTTGATGAGCCTTTTAAAGTTTTTTGAAGAGGTAACTAAAAAGGTAGATGAGGGTAGGGCAGTGGATGTTATCTATTTGGACTTTAGCCACGTCTTCGACAAGGTCCCGCATGGTAGGCTGGTCTGGAAGGTTAGGTCCTATGGAATCAGGGAGAGCGAGTTAGGTGTATTCAAAATTGGATCGGAGGTAGGAAGCAGAGGATGGCGACCAGTGGTGTGACACGGGTCATTGTTGGGACCCTGGTTATTTGTTATTTGTATAAATGATTTGGATGTGACTGTCCAAAGCTTGATCAGTAAGTTTGTGGATGACACAAAATTAGGTGTTGTTGATAGTGATGAAGGTCATCATAGATTACAGGGGGATCTTGATCAGTTAGGGAAATGGTCCAAGGAGTGTCAAATGGATTTCAATACAGGTAAGTGTGAGGTAATGCATTTTGGAAAGTCAAACCAGAGGAGGACTTATACTATGAACAGCTGGGCACTAGGGAATGTAATGGAACAGAGGGAACCAGGAGTACAAGTGCATAGTTCATTGAAAGCAGCATCACAGGTAGACAAGGGGGTGAAAAAGGCATTTAGCACACTGGCCTTCATCAGTCAGGGAACTGAGTATGGGAGCTGAGACATTATGTTGCAGTTGCACAAGTCGTTGGTTAGGACGCACTTGGAGTACTATGTACAGTTTTGGTCATCTTGTTACAGGAAAGATGTAGTTAAACTGGAAAGATTTACGAGGATGTTGCCAGGACTAGAGGGCCTGAGTTATAGGGAGAGGTTAGCCAGGCTAGGTCTCTATTCCTCGGAGCATAGGAGAATGAGGGGCAACCTTATAGTAGTGTTTAAAATTATAAGGGGCATAGATAAGGTGGATGGTAACAGCCTTTTCCCCAAGGTAGGGGAGTTCAAAACTAAGGGGCATAGCTTTAAGGTGAGAGGGGTAAGATTTAAAAGGGACACGAAGAACAACTTTTTCACGCAGAGGGTGGTGAGTATATGGAACGAGCTGCCAGAGGAAGTGGCTGAGGCAGGTACAATAGTAGCATTTAAGAAGCACTGGGATAGGTACATGGAGAGGTGAGGCCTGGTGGGATATGGTCCAAACGCAGGAAATTGGGACTAGCTAGGTGGACAACATGGTCAGCATGGACTCATTGGGCCGAAGGGCCTGCATCTGTGCTGTATTGCTCTATAACTCCATGACTCTATATCTTTTAGACATGTGAAGAATTTGTAACACTCGGGGGAAACCTACACAGTCACAAGGAGAATGTGCAACAATGTGCTCAGGATCAATCCTGAGCTGTTGGAGTGTTGAGGCACTGGCACTACTTGTTATACCATAAGCGAAGAAACAAAATCTCTTCAGCCAAAGGATAGTGTATCTTTGCAATTCTCAATTCAAGAGGGCTTTGAAGACTCAATTGTTGAGGATATTCAAGACAGACATTGATAGATCTTTGGACTTTAGGAGAATCGAGTGCTCTGGGATTAGTGCAGAGAAGTGGCATGTTCTTATTCAATGGTAGCACAGACATGAGGGGCAACAGAGCCTTCTGCTTCTTACATTGTTTGTGAATTAAACTTAAATGAAATACCGTGGAAAAGTGCAAAGCAATGGAGGGTCAATTCTGCCATCATATGCATCTTCAGTTCTCCTTGCTGCACAATTGGTGACCGTGCCTTCAGCTGCCTCAGAGCTAAGCCCTGGAATTCCATCTCTAAACCTCTCCATTATTTTATTTCTCCTTTTAAGAATAAATAAATGATAATGAATCCATACAAAATGTTGATTTTTAAGACCTTTTCAATGAATAGAAAAAATTACTTCAATTCATTGGGGAGTTGGTGAAAAGTTATAAGACTGCCTATAAAAAAGTGAGGAGAGAGGTTGGGATGTCTTTAAGAAAAACTGGAAATTTCCCCTTTCATTGTCCATTTGAGGTAAGTTGCTTGTGTCAAAGTGCCACTAATGAAGCAGCTTTATTGTCCATTGTATAGATTAACAGTCTACTATCTAATGGAAGAAAAATGGTCACTTTGCCCACAAGTTTCATTGGAAATCATCACTGTTATCTCTGCACTAATTATAGCTGTACCCTACCGGCCTGTTACTATTGTGGTCAGTTTACATCCTCTTTAACTTGGAAACCCATTTAATAATGGGGTCTTCAAATTTGTGCACCGTGACTCTGATCTGATATTTTATTTTATTTTGTATGCAGAACACTTATGCAAAGAATGAGGTTGAGTTTAATAACTATTGCACTTTTGAGAAGACAACCTAAACATTTAATGCAGACTTAGGTATAGAAGGATGAAGTGATAGCGGGATAGTGAATTTACCTTTAAATTATAACAAAAAAGGACAGGCACATATTCATTTAAATGACTGAACTGTGTTGCAAACATCCATGCTGTCACTGATCATTTTGGAATTTTGGGCTGATTGTTAAGCATCTAAGAATTCCAGTATCCTTAACTTTGTCCAATATTCACAACTGGGTGATGCAATAATCCAATGTGCAAGAAAACAAAAATTAAATTTTCCAACACAAAATGGTGCTATCTCACTATAAACAAGATTTAACAGATCCATGCCTGCACCCTGGCTCATCTAGATTAGATGATTTGATCAACCAGGAATGTAGATGCTGATGTTGGCTTCGGTCTAAGGTGAAATAGATCAGGGCTCCTGCATCTGATTGCTACCACCCCCATCAAAAAAACTCATATGAAATGAGGAAAATCTAGATGGCAGTGAGCACAGTGTCTTTATTTCACATGTGAAGGATGTTCAAATAACCACTCGGTATGAGTGAACTATGCAACCAAGGTTCTGTGGAAGTTCAAAGAAAATAATAGAGCAAAAGGAAAAAGAACGTTCATGGTAATCACATGAAATTCATTTATAATTAATATCTAAGCTTTATCATATAATGTATGTTTTGTCTGAACACTCAGAGGTGGAAATATTGGGGATTCTTCCAGTGTCAGCCATCGTTTTAGTGGTCCTTCATGGAAATCTCAGGAAAGATATTGACTGCTGGTCATTCAATTCTCTTTGGATTTCTGTGAACCTTCATCTAAAAATATTGACAGAGAACACAGAGGCAATAAACACACAGGAAAAAGGAATGTGAGTAAGATAAAAGAGAACCCAACCACTTCTACTGCAGTAACTCTGCTCTAATCTGTCTCTGTAGTTTCCAGATAAATACAAATAGAGTTAAATGACTGTACGAGAGAAGCTGAAAGCATGAGCAAACAGCAGCAGAGGGGAAAAAAGAGCATTACAGAGAGTGTGGGCTGAGGTCTTGAGGCTGGATTGGTTGCTGTAGGTGTCAACTGATGCTGTGCAGTTTTCATACATAGAGGTCAGCTTCCTGCCACAACCCTGTTTGAGTCACAGATCATTCGAGTTGAGTCTGATTTGCTCCTTACTGTACGAGGGAAAGATGAATCATACAGACCCTTTTAATTCCACCAGTTCATGTATAGTTGGAAGGGAGTAATGATATGAGACTGGTCACACACATTCATATTCCAGATGACCTAAACACTTCTGCTGGCTTATAAGTAGTAAGCATGTGGTAAGAAACGTACCAAGGACATGGATGCATAAGGTAAGGCCAGATTTCAGAAGGCAAGGCCAGAGTAATGAATATGTTATCGTATTCTCTTATGACATTGGCCATTCGGCCCATTGAATTTATGTCGGCTCCCAAAGCAATCCATCAATCCCAATCCTCCACTCATTTTCCTTGGATCTATTATCTCTCCCTTGCCCATTAACAACCCCCAATCTCCCAATTCTGCTGCCACCCTCCTATGCTAGGTATAATTTACACCAGCCAATTAACCTACAAAACAGCGTGTGTTTGGGATGTGGGTGGAAACTGGAGTACTCAGGGAGAACCCATGTAGTCATATGGAGAATGTACAAGCTCCACACAGACAGTTGAGTGTTTCCAGCATTTCCTGTTTTTTGTTTTAGATTTCTGGTACCTGCAGTTTTTGTTTTCATGTTCAACCATGCTGACAGACGGACAAAAACTGACACAAATGTTCGAATCACTCAAAGGGCCAGGGGTTAATGTTGGCATTGATTTTTTTTCATATTTTTTACTTTTTGCAGTATAGAAGGAATCTCTTTGGCCCATCCAGTCTCTCCCAGATCTTGGAACAATCCCATCAATTCCATTCCCCCAATAATTTCTTTGTAACCCATTCCCTTTCACCCACCTCCTCCAGTTGCCAATTAACCTACCCACCAATACTTCTATTGGAACGTGAGAGGAAACCAGAGCACCCAGGGGAAACCCATGCAGCCACAGGAAGAACATGCAAACTCCATGCAGACAGCACCAGAGGTCAGGATTGAACCTGGGATGCTCGAGCAGTAAGGCAGCAGTATTACCTGCTGCACTACTGTATTACCCCAGATTTATATTCTGCTGATAATTTTTCATGATTGTCAATGACAAAAGGAGAGTTCTATTGTGGAAAATGTCAGTTGTACAGCTAGAAAAGTTGCTGATATAGATCTTGATAATGCCTTTGTGCTGTTTGGTCTTCCTCTAACAGGTAACAGACCACTGTTCAGCAGTGACAACTTCAAAAAAGTTACAACCTACTTAGGTTTCATACATCCTAAGATCACTCCTTGCTGGCTGTTACCCAAAGGTGAAGGATAGAGATTTCTGCAAGTGTTAAAGTAGAACATCTGTACTCCTCATGCTCAAGGTAAATCATGGCAGTACTTCGTAGGGTCTTACATAGCCATAGTATAATGGCACATTCAAATACTATCAGCTGCATGTGTTTCTTCACAACCTATGCTCAGCAGCTTTCTAAAGATAGCTGATCAATATCTAAATGAACGTGACAAAACCAAGGAGAACAGCATGAAAGCACGTGAGGAAGAGCACACCAACGCCATCACAGCATGGGGTGCAGTTCTTCTGAACAAGTAAGAAACTCCATGTGACATACAAACAATTATAATTACTGTCATGAAAAATTCACAAAGCATCACACAAAATGTATTATTCCTTAAAGCAGTCAAAACAACATCCACCGTCAGTGAATCCGAAATAGATGAATTTAGGTTGAAGTCAGAACATGGGCAACCACATTTGATGCAACAACCAATGTCCTTACATCTGAAAATCAGTGGAAGCTATGCATTGCTGAACAGGCCCCTGTTTCATATGAGAGATGTAACAAAGGAGTACTGCAATTCTTCTAATTAAGATAGAAAGGGATGTAGTGTTTTATTGTTGCACAATATTAGTACATTTCCTTTTTAGCAATGATGTTTGCTTATTACCTCTCTAAGTTACTGTTTTAAAATAAGAAGTAGACCATTTAAATCAGGTGGGGTGAATGCTTTTCTGTCAGATTGTCATGATTCTGTGGAACTCTCTTCCACAAAGGACGGTGGAGGCAGAGAATTTGAATATTTTTGATGCAGGGATAGATAGATACATGATAAGCAAGGAAGTGATAAGTCACACCTTTCTTATCATATATGTTTTTGGATTGTACACAAACCACTCAATTTAAAGTAGTTGAATGCATGATTACCACATTTATTAAGGCTTTAAAAGAGAGAACTAAAGTGAAGTTTTTGAAATGTACAATTAATTACTTCTGGAAAAATAGAAACAAATAAACCACAAAAAAGTAAAGTACAAATACATGACAACTTAATGCAATAACATTGTAGAATCTTAGAGTCAGAATAAATGAACATGGAAAGAGGCTATTTTGCCCATCAAGTCCATGCAGTCCATCAAACTCCCATTTACACTAAACCTATATTAATCCCATTTTATTCCCATTTCCCATCAACTCCCCCCAGATTCTATTACCCATCCATAAAGAAAGGGGCATTTATAATGGACAATTAACCTACTGACCTACACATCTTTGGGATGTGGGAGGAAACTGGAGCACCCAAAGGGAAACCCAATTGCAGTTACAGGGAGAGCATGCAAATTCCACCAGAATTTAACCAGGATTTCCGGAGCTGTGAGGTGGCAGCATCACCAGCTCCACCACTGTGCTGCCTCAGATAATATAATATTATGGCTGGAGCAACAAACAATCTTCTGGAGGAACTTAGTGAGTCGAGCAGCATCTGTGGGAGTAAAGGAATTGTCGATGTTTCGGATTGAAGCCCTGCATCAGGGTTCCTATCAGGACTTCAGGAGAATATAATGGCAGTGTGAAGTGAAGTCAACCAGCCTATATTTATAAAAGGTCAGGCAAACCCAATAAATTTACGAAGAGAATGTGAATGAGTATAGGTGTTGTAGAGCCCATGCAACTGTTTGTCATGGTTCTGAGTTCTGGCCCTCAATTTGGCTCATTAATGCCTTGTTGTCCAGCACATGGATTCCATGCT
>JARFYF010000094.1:64740022-64753864 GCA_030265395.1 Rhina ancylostomus | reverse complement strand
GTGGGTGTGTGTGTGTGTGTGTGTGTGTGTGTGGGTGTGGGTTTGTGTTCGGGCGCGCCCTTGGGGGGGGGGGGTGGGGATTGTTGATATGTCGAGTTGGAAGTGATTATAGAAAGGGGAAGCTATGGAAGGATGCCAAAATAAGTCAGTGAAAGTAGGAGTAATCAATATGTGCCATAGAACAAGATAAGGGCAGAAGGAATGAGCTGACATTTTCAGGGGATAGACATCAGAAGCATTGGAGTAATCCAATACAAAGGTGACAAAGTGATGAATGAGAGTTGATGTAGTCATTGGTCTTAGGCAAGGTCTGAGGCCAGTGATGTGTTTAAGGTAGAAGTAGACAGTCTTGTGTTGCAGAGAACATGGAGTGAAAACTCAGTAGATTAAAACACAATGCTAATCTTGCCAACCATTTCATTCAGTAAGTGGAAAAAGCATGGAGCTGCTTCCCTTTTCCTCTCCATTTGCTCTTCTTCATTCCTCTCTCTCTCACCATCCCATACACCACAATCCATTTGGCCTGTCCCTTTTAACCTATCTGTCTCCTCTGTTTTCTTCTCCTCCCTATCTTGCCTTCCCTCTTCTTGTGTGTTCTTCTTTCTCAATTCCCTTTCTCTTCTCCACATTGATTTTGCATATCAACCTCATCCCTTTACTACTCCACTGTCCTTATCCCTTCGCCACTCCCCTATTCTTCCCACCCAGGGCCAATTACACTGCTTCAGTTTTGAGTATCTCTGTGCCAAACCATGGGGAATTATCTAGTGTATTTTAAAAATGAAGAAAGGTAGTTGTGTTGACATTCATTACAAGCTTAGGCAGAGCCCTTGAGGTATATGACCTCATCAGCACTGCTTGATTAAATAAATGCCTTGTAACTTATGCAAACCATTTATTAACCATGCTGAGATTCCCTGCAGGAATAAATTCCAAGAGGTAAACTGAAAGGAATTGCGGGAGACATTTTCAGGTAGGTCTGGGCAGTGAGGGTTAATGCTTGTGACTTTCCTTCCAATTGTTACTTTGATGTATTATTTATCAATCTGCTTTACTGTTGCTCAAAGTGCATCTGTCTGTTGCATTAAGCAGTTCACTGCCCCCATCCCTGCCATCATAATGTACAACAGCCCTGCTGAGAGAATGACAGAAGCACCTGAATATCTCTTTAATATTATTTGAGATCTGCTTTTCTTTAATCAATGCTTTTATCACTCAACTTGGAATAAAAACATGGCTGTCCTCTACACCAGCATTGTTACTTCAGACACCCTGCCCATATAAATCATGTATATCCAATATGACAGAACCAAGTCACTTACTCATTGCAAATGCTTTCTACACTTGTAGAAAGCAATCTGTAGGGTGAGCACATTTGGAAGCATGACTGCTTCATAATCTCATGCTTTTATTAAATTAATCAGGAGTAGCTGATTGAGTAGGATACATCAATGAAAATGCAAAGAAAAATTATAATCGGGTACTAAAGACCTTAGTACCTTGATCGCTAATTAAAAGACTGATTGCAAGATCCCACTTCAATATAAATAAGTTACTGAAATTTGATAGATTAAAAGGAGGAAAACAATTGTGTGGAGGAACACACATCTGGAACAAAGATTTGATTGCACCTAGTTCACATTGAACCCAGTGCTTCAGTGCTATTTGTTGGACTCTGAATAACAGTGGCACAGGGCTATTGCAAGGTTTCAAGCAGCCTATGGACACTGCTGCACAGTTTGTTTCTAGTTTTACACATGCAGTACATATGTATTGATGCTCATTATATATGCATATCCTTGTGTCAAATATTTCATCATTATCCACAGAGTATTATGAATGGGATGAAAAATAAAACATTCTGATCTTGGTCATGATCATCTCTGGAATTAATGTGAGAATTTATGAGATCATATAAATTTTGCTGAATTATTATGTTCTACTTCTAGTTGTCTATAACCTTAAATAATGATTCCCAGCATTCAGGATTTTTTTTCAACCACTAACTGGTAAATTAATTGGAAGGGAACTTATCAAGACAGTGCCCCTTGAAGTTACTGCTGACGACAGAAAATAGCAGATTTGGTCCCGAATAGTTTATTACCAAAGGTTTACACTGGAGACGTGTAAAACAATACAGGATTTATACTGGTACTGAATCTCCTGTGTAAATGCAGCTTTTGTAATTATGTTCTAATGGATTTATTGAAGTCTTTTAGGATAGCAGTATATTGTTGCATGAAATGTGAATACATTGTATTGCAAAGATCTGTAGTTTAATTTTTGTAATTATACAGAGTATCCCTGGCACCGGAAAGCATCTGGCAAATCATTACTGATATTTTTTGTATATAATATTTTGTGTGACATGGCAGATGAGGAATCAAGACCAAATTTAGTTTTCAGGTAAGGAACCAGAGAGCTATTGGACCAGCTGTAACTTGGGCATTTGGTAATGTCATCCTTATATTTCTGTTTTAATTCCCAAGTCTACATTCAGAACAGAAAAAAAATGTATGAACTTGTTGCACTCTCAAAAATACTTGCACTATACGAGGGGGATAGGGAGAGAGGGGAGACTATGTGTGTTTACCATAGAAAACATCCCATCTAAATGCCATCATAAATATCCACATTTGCTATGATCTCATGTATATAAAATATATCTTTTATCTGGTCATTCCATTAAGAGGCATAGTTTTATTATAAGTTAAGGATTATATTGGCATTGATGTGTTTTTCAATGCAGAACATCCCTCCATGGAAAAATGCACTATTGATTGAAGTATAGGCAAGGCATGTTGAAAATCAGGAAACAACTGAATGGACCAGTTTAGCTAAAGATTATAACAGGAAACAATAGATGGTGCAGGGGTAAAAGACAATGGTAAATACAGTTCACAAAGAGAACCGCTCTTAATGTGTACATTAACTTCCGCTTTGAGTGCACTAATGAATGATGGGTAACGAAACGAGAAAGGTCCAGGCATGTAGTTTTAACGTTTTGATATAGATGAGTCATTATGCAGATCCATTGTTAGTTGACAGTATTGATGTTTCTTTTATGGAGAATCCATTTGGTACAAATAACTGTGACATACTTAGGTTCAGAACTTCTGTATCATCACATATGGCCCAGGCATCAGAAGCCATCATTCCTCTCGGTCTCCAGTCACATCCTTGCCCAGGAGAATCCTGTCTCAGATGTCAGTCTCTAACATCTTTTGCTGCAACATTCCTGGACTCTCTCTTCACTTCCCATATGCATGTTATAGACAGGTGTCAACAAACTAGTTACAGGGAACCAAGCAGTCATCCACCCTTTAACACAGAAGACAGAGAGTGGTGTACAGAATGACAGAGAGCAAGGGTGGGTTTTATAATAGATGAGTATTTATTCAAATCTAGGCCAGATTTGCTATAAGGGTTTCCATCTGTAATGTTAATTCAGATGTTCTCTCTCCACCAACACTGACTGATCTGCTGGGCATTTTCGGCACTGTTCTTTTGGTTTCAGCTTATAGCCAACACTCTGACTTACATTTTGCACCTTTAACATGTCACTTTGTTTAGTTTTTCCTCTCCAACCACCCTCATTAATCTATTAACATTTACAGTGCTGTAAATGTCAGGCTTACCCGAGCAACCCTGACCTTACCCTATCAAAGGTGTTTCCTTTGTCCTATCCATTCTTTCCCCAGCCTCTCTAAAACGTAAAACTAACTTGTTTTCTCACGTGTCCAATTCTGATAAAAGGTCTTTGACCTGAAATGTTAACTCTGTTTCTCATTCTGCAGATGCTGTCTTACCTTCTGAGTGTTTCCAGTACTTCGTGTTTTTATTTTGTATTTTTATTTCCAGCATTTGAGTTCCAACCAATGGGAGGAACTGAGTTGTGTGTGTGTTATAGATAAGAGTTTTCAATTGCAAAAACCACCTTCTGCTTGCTCACTTAATATTTTAACAAAGGGTAGAAGCCTCCAAAACTTGATTATCAAAACATTGTTGCTAGTACTATAGCCTCATAATGGAACATACATTCCAATAACAGGTTATTTAACATCTTATTTCATGGCACTGATTGACAGATGGAATTTAGAGCACTCTCTCAAGGATCAAGAAAATTATTAAATCTTTTGTAGCGTCTTGTGGATATAGAAAAGGCCTGTTGCCACATAAATTCATGATGACCTGCAGGACACAGATTCAATTCCTGATCAATACAAGACTGATCTATTTTAGCTGGGATAGACTTCAATTAACTTTAGGGTCCGCAGACTTGAAAAGGTGAAAATTGTTCCTGATTACCAAACAATATCGTGGGTGGAGCAACAAAGATTCCTGATGCAGAGTTTCAACCCAAAACATCAACAGTTCCTTTCCTCCCACAGATGCTGCTGGACCTGCTGAGTTCTTCCAGCAGATTGTTTGTTGCGCGAGGTTGCAGCATCTGCAGTCTCTTTTGTCTCCAGTGATGTGGGTGGGATGTGAAAATTGCTCTCAGTTATATCTTCCAATGAAATACCATCTATCTTTAAAGTTAACACCAGTGTTCATGTTCCATGGGTCCATGCAAGCCATGCACAGCACTTCATAGCTGATGAATACAAATTAAACAGAGACTGTTGAGTAAAATATGGTTAATGTGCAACTCGTGTAACTTATAAAGCCTTGCCTATCATGGCAGATATACGATGAACCTAACCTTCAGTGCAAATAAAAACCCCTAACTTAAATTAACAATAATTGTACTGTCCAACAACAATTTCTATTACAATGGCACCCCTAACATAATAAAACATTCTAAGTGCTTCAAAGGAGAGTTTTCAAACCAAATTTGACATCAAGCCATCTAAAGAGATGAAGGGCAAAAAAGATATAATTTTTAATCTATCGCATGTCATACTACAAGGTACAGTATGCTGAATCCTTAAATATACATATATACCCACGTACATTACACTCATAGGGCTCGCAAAGATTGCAGAGATAGAAACGTGAGATGCTAAAGAGGAATTTGAAAAGAAGGATGAGAACTTTAAAACTTAGCCAATATAAGATACAAGCATGGAGGTGGTGTGTGAATGGAACTTGATACATGGTAGAGCAAATACAACATAATATTAGAGGACATCAAGTTTATGAAGGGTAGACCATCAGGCATGCATTACTATTGGAATAATCAGCCCTAGATGTAAAATTATATGGATGTGCATTTCAACAGAAGAAAATCTGAACCAGTGGCAAACTGGGCTGATGTCAGACAGCTATATGTAGACAGATATGTGCATCTAGGCCTCAATTATGACACCAAGGATGCAAACAATCAGTGTCAGACAGTTGGTAGGTAAAACGGTATGGAACAGAGTTTGCATTGAAAAGCAAAAACTATAGCTTAGTTCCTTCCAATATTTAGATGGAAGGATTGAATGCTGGATAATATAGAGATGGTGGGAATAGTTAAATAGTGATGGTGAGGTAAAGCTGGACATTACCAGCGAACAGTGCAAACTGACACTGTTTTCAGATGATACGGCAAGTGGGAGTGGATGGAAGAGAAATTGGTGGGGTTCAAGGATATATGGCTGAGGTTACCAGAAGTGACAATGCAGGAACAAAATTTTTTTAAAAAAGCATTTTCATTCTTGTTTGCATATCTGAAATAAATCAACTTTGTTTGTGTCAGATGTGTGAACTTTCAGCATCGTGATTTCATTAAAGAACCAGTTAGGGATCAGCTCACAAACTGGCAGAATATGTATGAGGAGGGAAAGCCCAACCATGCCTTAAAATATTTTAACAGCTGCAAATCACCACTTGACCTTTCTAAGCAACTTCTGAAAGAAATTAATTCAATTGACTGAGCACGATTAGGACAATGCTTGTGACTGGTAAAGGATTTGTAAGGCACATATTATTGGGATCGATATTTCAATTAATTCTCACTTCAGACCTTGCTGAAATGATTGTATAATCCAAGAAGACAAAAGGTGATCCTCAAATTGTGAGGGGTAATTGATAAGAAAGTCTTGCATTACTAAAGCATCTATAATAATCTTAGGATGCAGTAAAGGCTTTAAAGTCAATGCTTTTTGTGAAGATTAGTCACACTAGTAATGGCATTGCACCACACATAGTAACCAGCATTGGATTCTGTTTGCTCTCAGCAAATGTTCACACTCACGTGCAAATGAATTGATTATCTATTTTTTTTCCCCAAATAATGTTGGTTTGGGGATAAAGATTGACCAATAAACTGGCACAAACTCCTTTGCTCTTCTTCTAAATAGTCTGACAAGATCTTTGACAGGCTCTCTGAAAAGCTGTACCACCTGTAGGGCAGCATTCTCTCAGTACTGCGTAGAAATGCCAATCTTGTCTATGTAGTCAGGTCCCAGCTCAGGTGTGTGACCTGAACTCTCAGCTTTCCGGCTCAGAGGCTGAGACTTGTCATAAAGTAAGGTTCCATGGGGAAAGAGGGAAGAAAGCCAGAACTTACATTTACAGGCCTCCTTTCATGACCTTAGGGATTCACAATATATGTTTTATGGTCAGTGAAGCCTTTTTTTAAGGTATACTCACTGGTATAATGTGGCAGGCAAATCTTGCCCATCAAGGTTCAGCAAAGAACAAGGAGATAAATTAAGCAGAAAATCTGTTTCTGACATTAGTTGGGAGGTAAATATAGCCTTGGACACCTCTCTGTTAGTATTTGTTTATAAACTCTTCTAATGTATCCCAGTTTAAGATTTATCCCACTTGAAAAGGCTTTTTAGGAAGACCTCAGCTCATGAAGGTCTAAGGGCTGGAACAGAGCACAGGGTGAGGGAACAAAGAGCAATGAACCCTCCAAACAATATTTACATCCCATTGTTACCATTATCTTCATCCCTGAATAACATGTGGCCTGACCTCTGCTCAATCACACCTGGATTTCTTGGGGAAGAAAGTTATCCTAAGCTGTACGTGTTAAATGTTCAATGCAATATACAGTATACATTTGAATGCAGCTCAATGGAACCAAATTTCAGAAGCGAAGTTCAATGTGTATTCCTTACCACATCATCCACTTAGAAATGGATTTTCTAACCACTTGTCCTTTTTATTCTGTGAATTCTATTTAAACACCAACAAATCAGCAGCCATTTTACCTTCATCAGGTAGATCTACTTTAATGAAATAATTAAGTGACAGTGTTTGAGTATCAGAGTGAAGCAGCAACTGATCATGTTTAATTGATAGTTTCAATGATCACAGCCCTGCCTTTTGATGTTCTCTCACTTAACCACTTACATTCATTACTTCTCTCTGTCATGCAAAACCTTCCTCAGGTTTTAGCTGATCTCTCCTTCCAGGGCTCTAAGTCTACACTGCGCCTCGGTAAAAAATGTAATAAAGGACTGAAGACAACTAAGTCTATCACAAAAGGCTATGCCAAAGACACAAGAAGGGGTGATGAAGAGGTTAGGTAGCCAGTCCAGAAGAGACGAGGACTGGGAAGGAGAATTTGTTAGATTTTGGGATTGCCAAGGTCCAGAGACTTGAGGTGAGTTTGTGATCTGGGGTTTAGGAAGACTAAGTACAACTTGGATCTGGCATGAGCCAAAAATGGGTTTAGGTGCAAGACTCCATAGAAAGTGAGGTGCAAAGCACCAGACCTGGGAATCCTTGACTCTGGATGCCTGCAAGATACATTATTCCAGTCACTAACATTAATATCCTTTAATCTTGGAAAACAAACATTTCTGCTCCCTCACCACCCCTCCAAACAAAAATCGACAAAGTCTGATTTTTATTGAAGTCTTGGGAACAAAATGCAGTATTTCACTGTACACTGCAATGCTGATGAACCCTGATATTCTAGATTTCACAGGTCTCCTCTATACAAAGGATTTGTACCATTAGAAATCAATAAAATCAGTCAGGAAACTTTACTGCTTCCATGCTTGCCGTACACATGCATCTTGTCCTGTCACCCATAACTTTAAAAATTTAACTACAAATCACTGGCATTCAGAATTTCTTTAAAAGCCTATTCAGCACTGCGAGTGATTGATGGGAAACATCCATCTCCTGGTCTGGATTCCTGCATTATTGCACACACTAAAGTTTTTCATCCCCGAAGGAAAAGGCAAGACATGCACAGTTTATACCAGCCTTGTGCCAATCTTCTGCTTGATGGCACTGGCTGGTTTGAAGGACAAGGGACAGCAGTATTCGGAGACACTCCCATTGTGGCAGCTGTTCAAAGGTAGTTGAGGTTTGAGTTAGGCAGAAGTATGTTTATCTTCCTCATTCCCGCTTGGCTGAAATTTAACTGAGTTACTCCAGGGAAAGCCATACACATATCTGGTACATGCACAGGCAGAACTCTCCCAGTGGACAGAAAGGTAAACATCTGGAGAGTGAACTAGGGAAAACTCATGTTCTCCAAACACTGAAACATGAGGTAAGCATAGAAAATACTCAGGAGATTCAACAGCATTTTCTAAATTAATTTTAATGCCACCCTCGACTTATGCCATATGCAATGTCCATGCAATGTTAAAATGTTACAAAAGCATTGCTTTTGGGGAGTCCCATCAATTTGTCTGCCAGTTAAAGTCAGCCCCATACTCTGATTTCTCACTGCTTAGTATTTGCAAATCTTTCTGCTTCAATGACTTTATTTTGAACTGAATCCAGAGCAATATGTTATAATCTATAAGTAAGATGCTTTCTGTCCTCTGGAACAATAAAACATATAACAAGCTTCTTACTGATCATCCGGAAATAAATTTACTGCAACTAGATTCAATAACTCAGACAGAGCAATGATTTAAAAAAACTGATGCTATTTGTTAAGAAACTTAGGCCAAGAAATTCAATCATAAAATGAACATTTTTAAAGTGTTACATGGTAGAATTGAAGCTGCAAATTGATCATGAAATACAAGTGACATCTTGTGTGTACAATTGTATCCTCGACCTCAGTGCACAGAAAATGCTTAAACCACATTGGCACTGAAGAGTATATGTATGCTGAAAATTTTTTATGGGCCTAGAATGGCTCAACAAGCTTTAACAATGAGGAAAAAGGCCTGTTTGACTACAAGTTGAAATGGCAGTCATTACATCAACCACTATTGGGTAATTTGACACTGAAAAAGACCATGGAATTGTCTTCAATACCAGATGTTTCTGGGTCTTCCAGATATGTCCTTCCTTTTTCTTTGGAGAAGATCTGCTCTTCCTGGAAGTCCCTATAACATCCCAGCTCCTGTCAGAAATGGATGTTGACTGTTCCCAAATCTTGCCTGTCAGATCTGCCATGTCATTTATTTTAAGGCCCACTTTAAGAGCTCTTGCCAGGAGATCGTATTGTAGAGGGCTATTTTACCCCAAATTTCCATGTGCTTCAGAATGCTGAGGCCATGTTCTGTTATTCAGACTATTGCCAATGCACACACGAGGAAAAGTTGCTAGGGCATTATTTAAGGAGAGCAACAAAGTGTGCATAGGATACTAAGAAAAAGGCCTCTAGTTTCTTGTTTGCACAAAAATAATGGACAATATTGTCCAATGTGATCCCAATCAAACCTGTTGTGATATGCATAGCATTCCATCCAGGTATCCAGTGGCAAATGACGTGTCTCCTCACACCTCAAAGCCTTTCCACCATCTACAAGGCATAAGTGTGATGGACTAATTTTTCTTGGCTGAATGTGTGCAGCTCCAATAACGTTCAGGAAACTCAACATCTTCCAGCTGAAGCAGCCTATGTTATGCTATCCACTACATTAAACAGTCACTCCTTCCAATACAAGCACACAGTCTTGATGTAGGGACTGCTTTATGCACCATCTACAAAATGCACTGTAGTTACTTCACCCAGGCTACTTCAACGGCACCTCCCAAACTGCAAACTCTTACCACCAAGAATGACAAGGTGGTTAGGAATACCACCAACTGTAGGTTCCTCTTGAGGGCGCACACTGCCCTGGCTTGGAAATACAATGTTGTTCCCTCATTGCCAATGAGTCCAACAGCATTATGCAAATGGCTACATTAGAAGAACTGCAGCAGTTCCAGAAGGTTGCGAGAGAGAGAGCGCGAGAGAGAGAGCGAACATTAAGGGGGACAGCATATCTAAAAATGGGCAAATCACCACTTGGATAAAATGCACAGGGATTGACTATGATTTTCCAATCTTTTTAGGCTGCACATTTAGTGCTAGTGGACTGGAAGACAGCTAAAGTGACCCTGTTATTTAAGAAAGGAGAAAAGAAGAGATGAAGTAACTGCAGGGCAGTCAGCCTAACGTCAGTATTGGGCAAATTGAAGGAAACATTCTGAGTGATGGCATAAATCTGCATTTAGAAAGTCACAGGCTAATCAAGGAAGTGAGCATGGATTTGTTAAGGGAAGGTCGTGTCTGCACAATGATTAAACCTACTGAGTTGGTAACATGTAGGAGTGATGAGGTTAGCACATTTAATGCAGTTTTCATGGATTTTAGCAAGTGAGTCGACAACATCCCCCATGACCGATTGATCAGTAAAAGCCCATGGATCCAAGAGAAAGTGACAAGTTGGATTAAAAATGGGCTCAGTGAGAGAAAGTAAAAGGTAATGATCAACAGAGTTTTAGTAACTGGACAGCTGTGTGCATAATGGTTGTTCAGGGTTCAGTAGTGAGTCCCTTACTTTTCTTGACATACATCAATGACTTGGATTTAAATGAGGAGCCATGATTAAGAACTTTGGCCATGTGGTTGATTCAAAGGAAGTTCTACCCTGCAGTCGAATCAAAGGACTGGTCAGATGAGCACAAATGTGGCAAACAGAATTCAGTCTAGGTAATGCATCAAGTGTGGGCAGAGGTGGTGAGCAAATGCATGATACATGAGAGAATACAAACAATTCTTGCAGTCTATCATTTACCACACAATTGTTCAATGTTGTTGGTAGAGGAGCAGAGTTTTCTTAGAATGCATGCCCACAGATCCCTGAAGGTGGCAGATCAGGTAGAAAAGGTGGTTAAGTAGTTACACAGGATACTTACCTTAATTAGGCAGAGAGAGAAAGAATGAGAGCAAGAAGATCATGCTCCAGCTGTGTAAAATGGTAGCTTGGCTGAAGCTGGAGCACACTGCACAATTATGGCCACACTACAGGAAAGATACAATAGCACCAGAGAGGGCCAGAGAAGATGCATGAGGATTTTGCCATTACAAGATCACAGGACAAAGGAGCAAAAGTAGGTCATTCAGCCCATCGACTCTGCTCTGGTGCTATGAGGAGAGAGAATCCAGATTGGGATTGTTTGCTTTGTGACAAAAGGAGTCTGAGGGCAATTTAATTTCAGGTGTACAAATTGATAAAAGGCCTGGATAGGGGGAACATGTAGAAACTATTTCTCCTAGCAGAGAAATAAACCATTGCTCCTAATTTAACTTAACTCTTAGGAAGATTATAGGAGAATTGAAGATTGTTTTCACTCAAATAGTAATGGGGATCTAGAACTCACTGCCTGAAATAGTTGCAGATGCAGAAACAACCTGCTTACATTTAAAGGGTATTTTAATGAGCATTTCAGGAGGCATAATCTACAGAGCTGACCAAAGGCCAGGATTTGCAAGGTCAATTTTTGGCCAGCTTTAAAAGAATGGGACAAATGATCTGTGTTGTAAATATCTATGATTCCCTAATTTTAAAACTCCATATCCTATCCACTCCACAAGAACGTCACCTAAACAATTTAAAATGACTCAACTTACAAATATAATTGTCTAAAACATCATCCCCTTTTGATAGTGCTAAACGTGCTACACAGTAACATCAATGAACTGTCCTATCTCAGAAATGCATTCCACTGTGGTTAAGTTGACAGAAGATGGGCAATTATTTCCTTCATTCATACCCAAGGTTGGAGGAGACCCGAAGCATTACCTAAATCTGGCATGTAACTATCACTATGAATATAACGCTTTCTCTGCTTTCAAACTCACTCCTAGCATATTTCTTTCTGAGTGACTTTTGCAAAGTAAGGTTTGGAATACTGTCTAGATACGGTCATCTAGATTGATGTAAACTTTCAGAAGATGGGTACGGTAAAGGGGGGAAGAAGTAGATGAAGAGTCTATGAATTTCTGTCCAAACTATCAAAACCATGTTAAATACAATATGCTATTTAACATTGAAGCACAAGAACTTCACATATATTGATGTATTCTAGAAAAAGAACACTCCCAGAAGACTAGGAATGCTGCATCAGTTGAACTGATTAATTTGCTATGTAAGGACTTTCAGGCATATGGAACAAAACTAGACAAATTTGATCTGCGCATATATCAACCAAGAATGGTAGATTAAGTTTGAAAGGTTAAATAATTTTATTAGTGTAAGCAACTAGAAACTAACAGCAATTTTATCAAGGATAGTACCAATTTAAGATAGGGTAATATCAACGTACCTTGTTTCTTTGTACCCATTTTAATCTCACAGGGTAATCTATAGAATCTGCAACTTCATGCCTTGTATCAACAGAGATATCTGGGAAGCATCATGATGTGACTCAACACCAGTGGTCCATGTAGTACAGGATAGCGATCTGAGTTAGCAGTTCTAATCCTAACCTCAGTTGCTGTGAGGAAGCAACCAAAAGAGTACAGGCAATTTTCAAGAGCAATGGGAAGTCTACTTTGATCTTACAATTTTTTCCCCATGGGAACATTTCAATTACCAAGGGTTAGTGTGGTCCACTTGGCATGGGGCTGGCAGATGGTTTGTATGAAAAGGCTAGTGAAAACTAGTGGGGAAGAGGGAGAACCATTCAACCCTTCGATAATGTTCCAATACAGGAAGTCCCTGGGTTACGAACGAGTTCCGTTTTAAAGACAGTTTGTAACCCGATTTTGTGCGCCACTCAGAACAGTGTCCGAGTGTGCGCACTAGGCCCGGGGATCGTGGCTGCACTGGGCCCCAGCCGCACATGTGCACTTGGCCCTGGGGTTCCCCGGCCGCACATGCGCACTTGGCCTGGAGACCCACGAAGGCCCGTTCATAAGAACAGATGTTCCTAAGTTGAGCGTTCGTAAGACGGGGACTGCTTGTATTCAATTTGCATCTTAACTCCTTTGAATCCTGTTGCTTCTATAACTCAAAACATTCCCAGCATCATCTGCATTGCATCCTTCCTGATGTGACATGAACTGAGTACTGAACTCTGGCTGGGATCTCTAAGGGGATTTGTAGCTTACCTGCCACCTCTTTCAGTTCCAGACCTCTTGAAGTAAAAGTCAGCTTCAATTAGTCTTTTTCAATCCCATTTTGGCACAGCCATTGGGTTTTTAAACTGATTTCTGTACCAAGACCCCCAAATCAACCTCTCATCCACAATTTCTGGCTGGCTGCCAGTAGAAAATACTTTTATCTTTCTTAAATCTGAAGCAAAATAACCTCACACTTTCCCCCCAGTGAAATCCATTTTGCCACTGTTATACCCACTCTTTGAAGGTTTCCATCCTCTTCCTCCACTAATAACACCGAGCATGGCATTATATAAATGCTCCAAATGGCCAGCTTCTATTTACACAGGAGATTCATTTCTTTGCACAAATATTATCCAACTATTATAGCTCACACAAAGGAGAAAATAACAGTGCAAAAGAAATGAAGTAGATAAACAGTGTGATCTCTTATTACATTAGTATGATATTCTGGTCAAGCGTTTGCCTCAGTCATCCCCTGAGTATGATAGAGCTGTTATTGCCATTTCTTTTTTAATGGCTTGAGAAAGCAAATGATCCTGGTACCCTTCTCAAAACCTTTGAAATTGACTGATTACTCAGAGGAGACTACT
>JARFYF010000094.1:64705547-64717918 GCA_030265395.1 Rhina ancylostomus | reverse complement strand
ACTGCATTTCTGAAATCCGGACACCCTGCAACGTTGCCGTGGCTCTTGTGCCACTGCTGGGGGGGGCACGGGGTGTTGTCCCTTTAAGGTAGTAGTGGAGCGGCAGCTCTGTTTGCTGGCGTGTGATTGACAGCCGAGACGTTGCTAGTGCCTCCTTCCGCAGTTCGGCGGCTTCCATCTCTCTCTCTCTTTCTATTAAGCGCTCAGTAACTTTAAAGAAGGGATGCAGGCTCTGGCGGACTAAAATGGCTCTCCACCGATGGATTTATCCTTTACTCCACTTCATCCTCACTAGTAATGCCGCCCGGAATTACCCAGCCAACGAGGGTAAGTTGTACTTCAGGTGACCGCTGCATTGAGGGGAAGAAAGTTAATGACATGGGATTTGACATTCGTTATGATGAGTTGCAACGTAAAGCCGACCCATAATTATCTGGGGAAATTCTGCACGTTTAATATTTGTAAGGAATTCGAAAGCGGGGTGAAACCCGGGCTGTGAAACATCAGTGGCCCTGAGTTGCTTTAAGCAGTCTTTCTATTTCGTTGAAAAGCAAAGTGAATTATTAGGTGAACCTGTAGTGTTGGTAATTAATTGGTAGAACTGAAAGTTTGGGAGAAGCTAGTAGAAATAACCTTGGGGATGGGGTAAGGAGCCAGTGATGTCTTTGGGTCATTTTCCTTCAGTGAAGACATAATTAAATAATATTTATCCACACAGTTCCGTGGCCATAGATACGACTTAATAGCATCACCTGGGATCTCGTTAACGATTAGCCTTGTGTTTAGCGGCGATAATGCATTTAGATTTGCATCATTGGATAGATTTAGGTCAGTTGACGATATTTCTTGCACGTCGACAACAACATTATTATTAGTGATGTGATCGGTGAAAGTTGTCTGTTAGATTCGAAGTGTTTCATGAGATTAGAAGGATGGATGTTAGACAATTTGTACCTGGCAGGATGCACTCAGTTGCAACCATCCTGTCTGTGTGTTCTTGTCTCTCCTCTCTGCCAGCGAGACCGCACAAATGCCGGGCAGACACAAGGTGGCGGTCTTTCTCCCCTCGCCTTCTCCCACAGCTGGTTGGGAATCAATTTTTCAGCCTTAATTAGTGAGTTTTTAATATTTTGATTATTTTTCTCCCTTTTAAAAACAATAGCACCTTTTTGCTTTCAATGTTATAAAACACTTTTTAATGTTTCCTCTCAGATTTAGGCATTTAAACTTTTTTATGCAAAGTATTTTTGAGGAAGCTGGTTTATCGGTGGTGCAGCCAAAGGACTGATAAAGGCCAGTTCTCCCAGCTTGGCAATGCCCTTAAAGTTACAGAGCCCATTAATTTTATTGAGCAAAAGAGAACAGAATAATCTCTGATGCTACTTTTGAAAACATCTACCTTTTTTCCCCCTTTCTCACTTTCCTCCCGCATTCCCATCTAAAGATAATGGCACTTGTGGGGACCCAGTGCTCCAGAGAATGGCCATCTGTCCTATCACCCTGGGGCTGTTGTTCACCTTCCCGGGTAGTAGGTCAAGTGCAATGCAATCCCATCTTGCACCCACATTCCAGCAGGGGCCACCAGAGAGCATTTGTTAGTTTGAAGCCTAACTAATTCCTGTATCCATGCTGCTCCAAGGCAGCGATGCTAAAACCATTTGTATTATCCATGATATTATTAAATGGCGAACAGTAATAAAGTATCCAGCCAGAGTTTTTTTTATCCTCCTATTTTTGATTTGCTGGTTCCTGAATAATACCAGTTGCTGCTCTGCTCTGAATTTTAGGGTGAAGAGTCAAGGTCAGTGATGTGAGAAAGTAGGCTGTACATACTTGTTGTAGTCCTTCACAGTGAATGGTACTTGTGAACTGTTAGGTTCCAGCAAATCAGTCTTTTCAGTGTCTGCTGACACATTGGGGATGCATCATTTCACAAGAACAGTGCCACTCTGCAGCTTCAAGCAGTCATGTAAGGAAAGGACAAAGCTTGTGATGGGTCCAAAGCCTGGGCTGTGCACTCTGTGAAAGACGTGATCATGGAGGAGGTCACTCCCAGCTCAATCAGGCACACTCTAAATTCACACTATGTCTCATTTATTATCTAACGTTTTAAGAACAAAACTCCATTTTGGGTCAGTTAATCCAAAGAATGAGAACAGGCTAATGGCTGATTTCTCCAGGTTTTGACCCACTCCTGTCTTTGGGACACAGACTCTCATTGGAGCTTACATTCACAAACAATCTCCCAGTGTCACTTACAAGTGACTTGCCTGTCTGAGGTTTCAATGAGCAACAGCAGACAGAAAACTAGGAGGATCATAGCCCTACCTTGTGCTTCTGTTCGTCTAGTGTATGGGGAGATTCCATGGTGTTTTGGAGTAGAAACTGAGGGACTTTTTCTCCTGATCTCTGCAGGATTGATGCCACTTTGCAGTCAACATCTGCCCTGGCTGAGATGGGGTCAGCAGGGATCAGCAAAGAAAATAAAATTGAAATTGAAACTGTTCTGCTTATTAGTACAGTGGTACATTGACACATCCAATCCATTGTCACATTCAGTCCTCACCTATTTGGTATGAATAGACGAGAACATTTGAAGGCAAACTAACCAATGGTACAATGTATACAATTGAGGGGAAAAAACTTCAATTTATGTCGTGCCTTTCACAGCCCACTGAAGCATTATTCCTGTTGCACATCTGCCACTTTTTTCATGCAGCAAGTCTCCTCAAATGGCAATGTGATAAGGAGCAGCTAATTTGTTTTAGTGAAGACACAAGAGATTGTCAGTGCTGGGATCTCAAATACAAAACAATCTGCTGGAAGAACTCACTGGGTCGAGTAGCATCTGTGTGTTGGAGGAAGGGGGTGAAGGGGATGGAGGGGGGGATTTGTTGACATTGACCTCTTCAGGACCAGATGCAAGGTTTGACCCAAAATGTCAACAGTTCCTCTCCCACCCACCCAATCCCCAGATGCTGTTGACCCACTGAGATCCTCCAGCAGATTGTTTGCTTTAGTAATGTTGTCATGAGGACAAATATTGGCCAGGGCAGTGGGGAGGACTCCTTGCTCTTCAAAATGATATAATGCTTAATTTCCACCTGAGGGACAGATGTTTAAAACTGGCTGTTTAATATCTCAGCCAAGAAATAAAATTTGCATCTTCCTATTGAGCTGAAGTGCCAACTTAGACTTCAAATGTGGTATCAACGTCTGTTGTTCATATGGATAATTATGAATATTTCTTCATGGTTCTGTAACACAATATGTTGAACAATTGGCCTTGTGTGCTGATAGCTGGCCTTTACATATAATAATTCTTTTAATGTTGTGTTTTTGAATCGTATGGATAAAGAAAAATCTTATTTATTATGACACAGAAGGCTTTTCAGCCTAGGGGTCTCCTTGCAGAACTGTCCCATTCTCTCCCTTTACTTCCCTATTCTCCTGCAACCTATTCTCTCGTGTGGCCATCAACTCCACTGTGACTCATTTGTCACTAACCTCCACTAAGGACTAATTAGCTGTAGCCAACTAACTTATCACCATGTCTTTGGTATGTGGGAGGAAACCAGAATACTGGGGAAAATCCACACGACCACAGAGACAATGTGCAAACTCCACACAAACAGCCCAGTCCTGAGGTCAGGATCGAACCTGGGTGCCTAGAGCTGTGAGGCAACAGCATTGTCTGCTACACCAGTTTATTGAGTTTACCTTCCTGTCGTTGACTCCAGTTTGGCTGGGTGTTAGTTGTTGTTCTGCCTGGCCTCAATGTTCCCACTTGTCTCTGGCTGATGACTTTAATGGAAGGAGCACAGATGTAGATGTTTCAGGAGTACCCAACCTTATTTGTCAGAGGTACACCCTTTTAACTGAACCCAAGTGGAAAAAATGGCTATTGTGCTGGCAGATCATCAGTGATAAAATTTTGAATTCTAACAAGAGAAAATACTGAACTTTGAATGTCCATATGAGGTTGGGAGGAGAGCGTGAGAAATGATGGAATGTGGAAAAAGACGATGAATAATTGGAAATTTGTTGGCTATCTTTGTCCTGCCTGCACTGTTTGCTCCAGATTCCATAGAAATCCTATTGGTCACATGGTCCTTCCAAACTGTGTCCCTGCTGTTGATCTTTGCTTGCGTAAAACCAGTAGGAATTTGGGGGGTGGGAGGGGGAGGACAGTAAATTCAGATGCAAAAGCAGAAAGAGTGAGCAGAAGAAAGAGGAATGGGAATAAAAATAAATACATAAAGATGGGCAGCAGGAGGTGAGGGGTGACTTGGGCTGTGATTCCATGCAATGCAGATACAAGTATTTGCAGCCCTTTGTCATGTTCATTGGAAACAATACATTGCCTTTTTGTTTCTTGTGGCTGGTAACTAAATAATATTAATTCTGTTCAGGTCAACACAAGCTGAAGTTATGCACTGTGCTTAGCCAGGAGCTGAATAGAAATAATATTGTTTGTAAAGGCCATTCATTGGCACATAACAACTATCGCACACTTGACTGTTTGGGGATCAGCAGCTGCTTGCACATTTTGAATTTAGCCCCGACTACGTTAGAAGGTGAGGAAGGGCAGCTGCTGCAAAGGCCCATGTTTGTGTGGTTGCATTTGCTGCACCATTACACACATGCATTGATTCCTGCAAAGTGTTACTGTTATCCCTGTAGTGAAGGAGGCTGAGGGGTGACCTTCTAGAGGTTTATAATGAGAGGCATAGAGAAAGTGGATGGTCGGTATTTTTCCCATTTTAGTGGAGTCTAAAACTAGAGGGCATGGGTTTAAGGTGAGAGGGGAAAGATTTAAAGGGGACCTGAGGGGAAGGTTTTTCACGCAGAGGGTGGTGGGTATATGGAACGAGCTGCCGGAGGAAGTGATAGAGGTTAAACAACATTTTAAAGCTATTTGGACAGGTTCATGGATCAGAGATGTTTAGAGGGATATGGGCCAAATACAGGCAAATGGGACTAGCTCAGGAAGGCATCTTGGTCAGTATGGAGGAGTTGGGCTGAAGGGCCTGTTTCCGTAATGTATAATTCTATGACTTTGTAGGTGAAGCTTGCATTGATCGCCAGTAATACAGCAAATTTATCATCCTCCCTTGCCCCCAGAAATTATATTATTGATAGTTGTAGATATACACAGTAGCAGGCTTCCAGTACTTGGCCTCAGTGGTTGCATTCTGCAGGCGATGAGCACAGTCCTGGATTGCCACGCGTGTACGTTTCCTCCCTTGTGAACATCATCTGCATTATAAAATAATGGCAGCCATGGCGTCACAGAGAGGTACGGCAAGGAAACGGCCCTTCGATCCACTTAGATTCTGAGTATCAGCCACCCATTTACACTAATCCTAAATTAACCCCTTTTTTATTCTCCGCACTTTTTCATCAATTTCCTCCAGTGATTCCACCACTTACTGACACACTAGTGGCAATTTATAACGACCAATTAACTTGCCAACTCGCGTCCTTGGGATGTGGGAAGAAACAGGAGCACCTGGAGGAAACCCATGCAGTCATGGAGAATGTGCACACGCCACACAGACAAAGGTCAGGATTGAACCCAGGTCTCTGGTGCTGCGAGGCAATGGCTCCACGAGCTGCATCACTGCTACTGTGTTTGGTATTGATAAGGAGCAGGAACTCTGGGTTATCTTTATCCCCCACTTTGGCCGTGACTGTAACTAGCCTGCTGGAGTATCCTGCTCACTGATTTGAATCTACAGTCTCTCTTCCAAGCTTCCTTCAGGTTTGATGTAGGCAAAGATATGGGAGGCAACTTGGAAGGACCATGTGGTCAACAGAATTTCCACAGAATTTGGAGCAATCAGTTCAGAGTAATGACAACCAATAAATTTCCAATTGATCTACTCTTTTTCTGCATTCAATTACTTCTCAGTCCCTTTCCCCACCCAGTGTGAACTCGTTTGAAATTCAGTATCTTCTCCTGTTAAGTGTCAAAATGTCATCATTGATTGTGATAGCTACATTTTTGACAATGGTATGCATTTCCTATTGAATGGCAAAACATCTCGGGGTGTGTCACACAGAGGTGAGGGCAGCCAGACACCAAGTCAAAGCAGGAGAGATTGGGAGGGGTGATTAAAACGCTTGGCCAAAGTGAGGGCTTAAACAAAAAAGCCCAAAGGCAGAGGAATTCAGAGAACAATTTTGCAGAGAATGTGACTTGGGCAGCTGAAGGCATAGCTGCCATTGTAGTATGAAAGAAGGTGGTGTTCACGAGAGGCTCGTGTGGTTTACAATTCTGCTCTGAACTATCAGAGAAAATGTTATCCAGCATTGAATTGGGGTGAGGATTGTGACTGATTATTGCTTCTTCAAGATGAAATACGGATCACGTTTTTTCAGTTACAAACTGTCCCCTGGTTAAAAATGCCTAACTTATGGACACCCCTACATAAGAACAAGCTCCATAATATTATTAAATTCAAAGGTCTGAAGTATGTACATATTTCTGCCAATCATAGGAATGGTCTCTCTGTCTCTTTCTCTCCATTTTCAGGAATGGGCTTTCTTATCCATCTTGTGTGCTTTTGTTGCCACTCATTACAATACCATGGAGGTGTGGTTAACATATCGAGTATATCTTTTGTGTATTTTCTGACGTGCACAAAATCGAATTATGGATATCTGTAAAAATGGAACCCATTCATTATCTGGGAATGGCTTGTGTACACACTTTGTTCTGTAAGATCAGGAAAATATGATGCTGATTTCAAATGCATCATTTCTGAAAAAGGATTAAAAATCAGCCTGCAGATGAAGTGTATTGGGCCACGTAGTGGAAATCTGCCCATGTCCAGCAATCTGTCGCTCAATATTTGAAGTGCTCTGAATTCAGATACATGCTGTTTTCTTTTAAGTGGATCCCTTATGAATAGAAATACTGTATTTAACAAAAACCACAACTCTTGATGTAATGTGTTTTCTGTTCACCATCTAAAGACTGCATCAAGGACTGAATCTAAGTATTGAAAGAAATACTAAGTTGCTTGGACCATTGCCAGTGCTTGTGTTCACTGGGGCAGGAACCATCAGTACTGCCAGTGTAGGTTTTCTTCAACATTGGTTAAGTACAGATCAAATGTTGATGCTTATCCATGCCACTCAAAAGATCTCTTCAGTGTCAATCAGCAGGGTTACTTGCTTCTTAACTCAGTGTATTGATAAAAGCAGTTTAACAGGGCTGGAACCTTGGAATAATTAGGAACAATGAAAGCCAAGATTAATACAAAAACAAGGACACAAGGCTTCATTAGTGGGTTGTTAAGCTGTTTTAAAATAGAGGAAGAGTTTGTAGGTAGATCAGTGAGTCCATTCAGTGACTTAGATCGGAAAGATCCATGCTTTCGTCCTGGGCTGATTGCATCTGGAATGACAGCAGAGGGTGTTGCACCTAATCTCACTTCTTCTATAAGGAGTGGAACATGAAATCAGTCAGGATCCTGCTTCTGATCTTGCAGAAAATTCCTGAGGTTGAAACTTAAGGAGCAGCACACAGGCTGCTGGAGGAACTCGAGGTCAGGCAGCATCATTGGAGGGAAAAGGACAGTCAAGGTTGCAGGTCGAAACCCTTTGTCAGTCCAGGGGAAAGGTCTTGACCCGAATCATCAACTGTTGATTTCCCTCCATTGATGCTACCTGGCCTTCTGAGTTCCTCCAGCATCTTGTGTATTGCTCCAGATTCCAGTACCTGCAGTCTCTTGTCTCCTCCCTTTAAATGTAAGGATGTCAGCTGAAAGTGAGGCTTTGTGATTTTTTTTTTCCCCACCCCTGCCCCCAAACCTTCCCCTCCACACTATGGTAGGATGAGCACCTGAGGAAATACCCCAAATTGGAGGCAGTATGTTGATTTAAATGCATTTTTCAGATGTTTTAGCATTGTCCCTGTCCTGAAAGCATTGGTGGTTGTTGGGATTCAGCTCTACAACAGCAGAACCCCTTTGTCAAGCATCAAACATGAAGAGGGACATCGCGAGTCACCATGTTGTGAGGGGGGGGAAAACATGTTGAGTCCAATCCTGTTTCCACCTGACAGGCTTGTGACCAATTTCTAGCAGTCTTCATTAGATACCAATGAAGAATGGGACCCTGGTCATTTTCTGTCTAATTCAGCAACACTGAGGTGCTTGCAGTACCTCAGCTGCTTTTCCAAATAACATCAACTAACTCACTGCAGATTAGAGACTAAAACTGGGACCATTCAATCCATGCCACAATCAGCCGTACTAGATTGTTGAAGAAGCTACAAGCATAAACTCTTAATCGTCAAGGTTGCCTTCTGTTCCCTCCAATACAACATCATACTCATTCCCTCTCTGTGTTGTGTACTGCCATTTTACAGTCCTTTGTGCATTCTGTCTGTCTGCTGTCTTCCTTCAGACCACAAAGAACTTATAAATACTGGAAGATGGTAAAGAACCCCATCAGATATATGAAATACAGTGGATAATCCCTCAATGATACTGTAAATGTAAAAATGGACAAAGAAAGAGAGGTGGGGATAAAAGTCAAATATCGGCCTGCTGGGTGATATGGTTCTGGAATAAATCTTGTTCAACTTGGCATAAATTATCATCTGTATTGAAATATGTTTATAGAAAATAAATTGTCTTTCGCCACAGATGCGCTTCCACAGCACTGCAAGGAGCTGTAAGTAGCAACCTGCCACTTCATCAGTTTAGATAGTTTTGGTTGAGGAATAGTGACCAGGACTTGGTGGACCAACTTGCTATTGATTCTTTAAAATAAAACCAAAAATGTTGGAGTACTCAGCAGGTCAAGCAGCATCTGTGGGGTGGGGGAGGAGAGAGAGAGTTTTGGGTCAATAATCTTTTGTCAGAACCTTTCTTCTTATTTCAGATTTTCAACATTTGCAGTATTTTATTTTTGGATGCTTTAAAGTCTACTTGAGTGGTTTAATGCAATATTCAACCTGGCATCTCCAACTGTACAAACTTCCTCTATACACACTGAAGCATCATCTTAGATTATTTTCTTATAATACTGCAATGAGTCAAAAGTGGGTTTAAATCTCAGTGAGACTGCAGTCACTGAACCACCCAAAGAAAATTACAGATTCATATACAAGATAGAATCTCTTTTATATTCCCCGTTCACGCTGAACATAAACATCAGAATTTTATCAACTAGGTATTGGCAGCCATGCAATAGTGGGTTAGGAAATGTCCTTTTGCTCCTTGGGACTTAAGTGTGAGTACAGCCCAAATTGATTGAATTCTGTTCTCAGCTGCTAACAGCAGCTTTGCAGATCATAAGTGAAATGAGTTCGGGCAGTTTCAATTCATTCCCCAATGAACACCCCATAGAAAATGTTAATCCAACACTAATTATCTCTAATTGGATAACTCCATGTCTGTAAAGGGCATCCTGCTGTGGGGAATGGAAATTCTATGCTTTGGGCTGAATAACAGGTGTAGTTTGCTAAATGAATTTGACCTGCATTGTGACCCATAAGTTTTTAAACAGGGATTTATGAACGTATTTATGTTATAACTGGAATGGTATTTTTTTTAGGAATATTTGAGTGAGTGTGGTCTTCATTGATTCTATTTTCAGGTAATTGGAAGTCTTTTCATTTGGGACAGGTGTTCCAACTTTGAGAGGTCACACGCATAGTGGGTGGGGCAAGCTGACTAAATGCTTAGCTAGACATTCAATGATGCCTGTTTGAGCCTTGGTAATCTTTTAATATATTTGGCTAGAATGAGCAATTTGAGAGAGGATGCAAATGAATAGATTTGTGGATTTAAGCTTAACAACTGGTTCCTACATTTGAAGGGTCAGCTGCAGTTGCCATGTTTGCTTCTGAGTGAGAAAATTAAAGGTTCAAATTCCAGTTTGGGGCTTTTGAAGGCAAAATCTTAGCTGATGCTTTATTGTAGTACCAAGAGAATGCTGTATTATCAGAGGGCCTGCTTTAAATAAGACCTTAAACCAAGGTTCCATTTGCCTCCACAAAAGACATTAAGGATCCCATGAATGCACTGCAAAGTAGGGTGGGAGCTGATGACTTGGCTTATCCCTTGATCAATGTTGTTAAGCAGATTACTGATCACTTGCACGTTGCTGTTTGAGAGTTTGCCATTTTGAAACTGACTGTCACTTTTCTACATTATAACAGTGACTGCACTCAGAAATGTTCTTGTGAAGTCCTATGGCAGTGAAAGTCTTGTTTCATATCATAAAACCACGTACATAGAGACTGGATTGTAGAGTGCTGCATTTTCTCTGTTGCATGATTCAATTTCAATGAAAAGCTGAAGACTCAATGCACTCCTAATTTTCTTCCCAAGCCCTCTGTATGTCTGCTGGATTAATGTACGAAAGAACCTGGGCCTGAAGTAATGTCTGACAATCTGCAACACATGCCTGGATATTCCTTTGGGAGTTTTGTGAATAGTTGGCTAACACACAGTGTGGGCAACTCCTAAAGAATCGGGCTTCAGCATCACTTAAAAGGGGACTTCCTGAGGAAAGGGCCACCCACCCTGCCCACTGAAATTTGGCACTGGGCACCCTTTAAGTAATATACTTTGAGTATTCCTCTGATTTACCTTTTGCCTTCAGTAGTGAAGCCCCCACCTTCTCACCCCTTTGCCTCTGCTCTTAATTTTGCTGTATCCCCCTTGCCAACAACTACCAATCTGCCAACCTGCAAGAGCATTTGAAAGAGAGGCTTTTCCTTGCATAAAGCCTGTTCTGCGTGGTGCACAATGCCCTGGGCTTCTGGTTGCTTTGCCATTTGGATCATGGAAGTATGATTATACAATGGACCATATGGAGTCTGAATAATCTAGATTTTAATGCTGTTAATGTCCTGAAGCTCCATATGTTTATCTGAAGGGAGGTTTAGAAGAAACTTCAAAGCATTGGGATTAATGGGAAATCTAAATTTCTTTTGGATGTGGGCTTTGAGGAATATTACCCTTGATATAGAGCAATAGGCAAAATATATTAGAGGTAAAATAAAAGACTTCTGGAAACCTAAATCTAAAATAGCTTTAAAAGATTTATTTATACAGTTTTTAATTCAATTCTTGCAGTGTTTTCACATTCACTTCTTCCTTTATTCTCCCTAATTTACTAAAGCTGGTAGCTACCCAGTAAAATTAAAATGAGGGGGAAAGGAAATTTGTATAAAATTGAAAATTAGTAGGTCAGATAATATACAGAAAATGGGAGATATTCAAACTAAAGTCATTTGGAATACAAAGGAAACCTTTCCCAGGAAAAGCACAAATTGTTATAATGGAAATATTGGTCGTGGAGTGACTTATGGGGTGGAAAGTTTAATTGCATAGCTTGAGATTTTCCTGCACTGATCAACTTCTGAACCCAGTTGTGTTCTTTGTATCCCTGGATCTCTGCCTGCAATGCTGGCAAGATCCTCTGTGCCGTAGGCATCATGAAGGGTGTATGTCCTTACAAATGGAAGCAGGCTCTTGCTTTGCTAAAAGAGGACCACCAATGTATGCTCCTCATTCTCTTGCCTCCCCTCAGTTCCCAACCTCCCCCTTCTCCTCCCAACCATGATGGGACGTCAGAGAGTATTTTGTGCAGTTTGGGTTTGTGTGCATACACAATAACCTGAGCTGCTGATTCTAGTGTTCTTAATGTTTTGGACCTTTTGCAGCCTCGCACCAAACTGGCACGGGTCCTTTGGTCTTCAGCACTTTGTTGCCTCCACCTATCGCCTCTAAGCTTCTGGTGCTATTTCTACAACTCCCCTCCCCATCTGCCTATCACTCCTCACCTGGATCCACCTTTTGTCTGCTGGGTCTTGCTCCACCCCTTTCCTCCACCCTTTTATACTGGCTATCTTCCCTCTACCTTTCAGTCCAGTCTTGACCTGAAACGTCTGTCCATTTCCCTCCACAAACGCTGCCTAACCCACTGAGTTCCTCCAGCAGTTTGTGTCTTGCAATGGATCCTACTCATTCCTCACCTCCCTCTCCCAAAAAAGCCTCCAACTCCAACTCCAACACGCAGCCCTGCTTCAACATGTGAAATTGTGTTGAAGCATTACTAACCACAGGTTTTACAATACAGAAGATACTATTATAGAAGCATTCGCACTGAGGTATGTGCTGAATCTGCGGTGTACTAAGATTCGCATTGGAGTTCTGCATTGAAAATTTGGTTCCAGACGTCCTTGTGGAAAACCACCAAATTGTGCATTTGCCTTTGCAATGGAGAACTCATCTCTATCCATATCAGGGTTCAAAAACATTGTCAGGGTTGTGGATGCTCTTTGCTGGGTTGAGACTGTGATGGGAAGGAGGAGGGAATCGGTGATTGGGTAACACATATCA
>JARFYF010000094.1:64638901-64650594 GCA_030265395.1 Rhina ancylostomus | reverse complement strand
AGCACAAAATTCTATTTAAGTTCTCAACCTTTCTTTGTGGTGGAATGAATAATGCTTCAACCTTTTATTATTACTTTTGATGCTGTTGTCTAATGGGTTTTTCAAAGCATGTCACGGTGACAGCGATAATCAAACTGGTGCATCAGCTAATAGCAGTTACATAAGATAGACTATCACATTAATGAACGCTATGCACTTGATTTTTCTTTGCTGTGCTGCTTTTTGAAATACAATTTCTTTTGATCTTTTGTTGCTGAATTACAATGTAGAATGAGACACAGCTTGGAGTTCATTACAGTTTTAAATCCTTACTTATTAATGTGGCCCACTGCTGATTTGAAGGAAGTTACATAAAGGAACAAATGATTACAGATATTTTGCCACAGGACCAAGGATTGTACAAATCTATATTTCGTAAATGCAAAGGAATATTATTGATCATTTTGTATGCTTAACTACCTGACCTGAGGCCTGTTTACAAAAGCAGAACTTCAGTTGTTTTGTTGACTGAATTTTGTGGTTTCTAAAGACAGGTATACATCTTTTGACCTTTCAGAGAAGCTGTAAGCAAGTGTCACATTGAATTTTCTTGTTCAACCTAACATTGACATGATGTGCACTGAAGGAAATTTTGGATTGTATCTAGTGACAATAACTATGAAAAGAGAAAAAGGCAGCCTTGTATGAAGGTCATTTAATTTAAGTAACCAGGAAGAGGTTTAGAATATGAAACCTGCAGCCTCGTAAAATAGTTAAGAAAATTAACTTTGTGTTTAAGGGGAGTCTAGAGGAATATTTGGTGGTGGAAGGAATAGAAAGACATGCAAAAATTGAGAGATTAATTAGGATGGGAGGAGTTGATGCACAGTGCAAGTACTGACCTCAACTAACTGGTTGTCATCAATTGGCTTCTTCTAGATGTGTTTTTATTTGCATTGTTTCCAGAACACCAATTGTTTCTTAATTGAAGCATTTAATAGTTTTTAAAGTTGGTAGCTTGATTTTTGGGAGTCTTCTTGGCACTTTTAGGTGAAGAAATATATGCATGTTGTAGATTGTCCAGTCTTAGCTTAGAATTTATGCTATCTTTTATTACTGCTTCAACATGTTCCGTTGTTGTCCATTGGGTCAGGTCATGGAAGAGAGTTTAACTTTGGTCACAATTGATACCTCAACACAGAATTTCCCCTGATGATAGTGGATGGAGGTTGATGGAGATATGAATATCGCAAGTCTTAGATCCAGAGAAGGAAAAATTATTTTCAGCATGCGTGGTAATTTTACCCAATACATCTATTAGGGTGACAGAGTTTCATTGTCCTAGCAGGAAGAACAATTAACTTTAAAAGGGAATGAACAGTAGAAAAGCATCAACTTTTTAAGCAGTCCCTTAGAGTTGAGGATGACTTGCTTCCTCTCCAGTTCCAAAGTAGTGGTTGAGTCCTACGTCAGATCTGGTGACTCTCTTAGGTGGTGCTTGGTGCGGCAAGTGGGTGGGTTACTCGGGAAATTGTGCACTGCCACCACAATGTGGACTTGGCTTCCGTGTGCTGCCATTGTAGATGCTCAGGAATTCAGTGCTTTCGTAAAAGCTTCTCCTCCAATGACCTCCTGTAAATCAATGAGAATGTTAGTTTCTTTAAGGTGATTTTTTGAGAACATGAAGCATTTTCTTTGGCCTCCAGGAAATTTCTTGCAGTTAGGGAGTTTCAAGTAGACGGATTGTTTCGGGAGTCTTGTGTCAGGTATGTGGATGTTGTGGCCCACCCACCAGTTAGTTGACCTGGTGATTGAACCTAACACTAACATTAGAGCATGCATGAACCAATGGATTTGGAGGATTTTGTAGAGATGGTGGTCCTGCTCCAGTGTTTAGAGGAGTTTACTGTGGGTTGTTCACAGTTCTGAAGGGTACAGAAGGCCTGAGATTATACTTGCCCAGCAGACCGCGAGCTTGCTGCTGGATTTGATGTTGGGTCTTTGAACAGTTTTTTCCTTTGGTTGAACGCTCTCTTGACTCATTGGAGTCAGTTGTGAATTTTATTGGCAACGTGTGCCTTTGCTGAGAAATGGCCACCAGAATATGGAAATTGACCCACTTCTTTCCAGGGTATCATGGTTGGAATGTGATGGCATACTACTCTTTCAACTTCAAAATTTGGTGGTTCAAATGACCCTGATGTAAGGGGGGGAAAAACAGTTTGCCTTTTCCTGCAAGTTTTAAATGAAACTAGTTTGGGCAATTTTAACATTTGTTCCAAGTGAGAGTATAAAATTGTGTTAAAGTTGTTTGAAGCAGTTAAAACTGATACGATGAAATTGCACTGACAAGTTTAGAGCTAGATGATTGTCAGAACATAATAGATTTTTCCTTGGCTCTAACTGACTTGGGAATCCTTAGTGCTAAGTGTTGTGACATTCACATTCCAAAGTTTCCCATAAAAGGAGTGCCACATACATTTCTACTAAAAATCTCCAATTGTGCAGAAGTTGCACTAAATCCTGGCAAGTCTTCTGAAACAACTTCTTAAACGTTTTAAAACCTAAAATATCCCCAAATGTTTTTCTGTTTATCTGTGTAATAAAAATGCAGATTTTTGGATGCAGTTTAATGAAAATCACCCTTGAACCTTAATTAGTCACAAGTTAAAGGTGTAATAAGTAAAGGTTTGATGTTTTAAGCCAACTGAGAATCATTCTGTTTATGTCAGTTTGGAATCAAGGAAAAGAGACAGAGGTTATTTGACCCATGCAGAACATTTGGTGCCAGTTTCCTGTTGCCTAACATTTCTTTGCAGACAGGTCTTTGTTGTTTTACTGCCAGGTGGGCTTTAGCACACCATATGAGAAATGTGTCAGGCTGCTTACAAAGGAAGAAGGGTATATCTGAAAGAGCCATTTAAAGGTCATTGACCATTTATAAAGCAAATATATTCCCATCCTTTACATACACGGACAGTACTTTTAAAATTTTGGCTTCTGCAGTGGTAGTATGGGAAAGTTAGTATTACAACTTAACTTTTCACTCCTATCTGTCCATTTTATGGAGTCAGTTATACAGCATGGAAACAGGCCCAGCTGGTCCATGCCAACCAAGATGGCCCATCCAAGCTCAATCCATTTGCTAACGTTTGGCCCATAACCTTCTAAACCTTTTCTAATCCATGTGTCTGTCCAACAGTCTTTTGAAAGTTGTTATTGTACCTGTCTCAACCACTTCTGCTGGCAGCTCATTCCTTGTAGATACCATCCTTTATGTAAAAAAAAGTTGCCCTTCAAGTTGCTATTAAATCTTTCCTCTCTCACCTTAAACCTATGCCCTCTAGTTCTTGATTCCCCAACCCTAAGGAAAAAGATTGAGTGCATTCACCCTGTGCACACCCCTCATGTATACTCATGCCCCTCTATAGATGTACATATCTATAAGATCACCTCCACTGCAAGGAATAAAGTCCTAACCTGACCTTTTTCCATCTCCCATTCTTCCACATGTGGATTAAAATAGAAAGTCAAGAACATATATTTCTTTTAAAAAACTGAAATTTAAGATGCATCACCCTATGTGTGTATAATGGACAAACATTTTAGAGTTACTTTTATAAGACTCTTTGCAGAATGGTTGACTCTTAATTAGATGTGTGCTATTACATTTACGTGAAGAGGTTGAAATTCTGGCATCATGTGATATAACAGAGGGTTTTGATTGACCTCCATTGAATTATTTCTTATCCTGTTTGAGAGCAGCTAAATTAAAATCTTCATGTACCCTAAAGGTATACATTTCCCAACCCTTTAGATTGGGTTTGGTGATGTGGAGAATCTGGTATTGCAGAAATATTAGCTTTGTTGGAGCTAAAATCCACATGAAAACTTCACAGAGCTCATTAGAATTGATTTTACTTCATAAATATTGATGCAGTCAGCTGAACCAAATTAAAATGGGAAGAGGAGAGAGTTCACTTCAAGTGTACATGGAGCTTCTGAGTACATGTTTGAAACATGTGCTTTAGCATTAATGCAAGTTTAATGTTAGTGTTCCCAGCAGCATGTGACATCCGCTGAAACACTCAGACTGCTATAAGCGCAAGTGCTCCAGTTCTCTGCATTTCCCAGTGCTGAGAGTGGAAAGTGGGAGGTCCGTGTGTCACATAAGATTCTTTCTGTCTTTTATTTTCAGTACTATTCAATTATTAATCTAGCCAGTCCAAAAAAATAAGGGCACATAAGTTTACAGATTGCTTTCTCCTTGTGTGCTCCCCCCTTAAAAACATCTTATTCCCTGCATCTATTTATACCAAAATCAATTAAAGAGATGCCTCTTTCTCCAAAAATTGACCATAATTAAGTAATTTTCTCATACAGATTTTTTTTGTTCACCTTCATAGCTGGGAAAGTGTATTTATTTTGGCAGCTGAGATTGATACCAGTTACAGATCACTGTTAGATTGACAAACAACCTGCTGGAGGAATTCAGTGGGTCAAGCATCATCTGTGGGAGGAAAGGAATTGTCGATGTTTCAGGTTGAAACCCTGCATCAGGATACAACATGTCTAACGATCCATCTCAAGAGTGTTCACAGGTGATATGTCACTGACTTTTTTTCCCTCTCTTTCCTCTCTGTCTCTGTGCTATTGTCTGTTGTATTTTGGTTCTCCCATATAATGAACAAATGTTAAGCGTTGATTTGACAGTGGGACTTCTAGAATCCATTGGAGTAAGAAAAGTGCTGCATTTAAACAATCATCTGCATTTAAATCACAAAGACATTTCGACTCCTGATGAGACTGCTGAAGCAACCTCAGTGTTGTAGGCACCTGTGTTATTACACAATGTTTCATGCACACAAACCAAGATGTGCCATTGAATTGAAGTTTATTGCTGCAGTGAGAATATGATCCCCACGTAGCAAGGCAGGAGACTGACGTAGTATGAAATTCCCACCTATTGGTCTGTTTGCTCTAAGGTTCCTACTAATTGTAAAGCCAGAACCCTGGGTTAAAGAGCAGAGGCTAGTGGCTAGAGAGCACAAAATTATAGTACAGTATACTCTCAGCCATCCAGTGTCTATGGGGAATGGTGGGGTGTGGGTTGCATGAGAATTGCTCAAAATAAAACATCACTGTACTCACTCCCACTTCAATGTCTCACATTTTTCCTCATCTGATCCCTTTGAACTGACTATTTTTTACAGTAATGATACATCTCTACTGGTCATCTGTTCCCCCTAGGTTTTCCTGTCATTTTTCATCCCAATGCCTACCTTGGATGATGGGATCAAATATTAATTGGATCATGCAGCCTGTCCAGAATCATGTGTTCCTAAAATGCCCACACATCTTAGTGATAAGTATACTGAGTTGTGTGGTACTGAGGCAAATAAACAGAGCCATGTCAGTTTGATCTCATAACTAGATTTAGCTGGTTTCAGTCAGAGAAATTGAGGTCATGTAACATGGTGGAGAGGAGTGGAAGTAATGGAGTTTGCCTTGTCCTTGATCTAATGATGGGGCAAGGTCAGTTGAGGCATCTGGCTTGTAATTGGTGACTCCTACAGTCAAACGCTATGTTGACCTGGATGCTGCAGGTGGTACTTCCATCCTGAGAGGAAATGGATAACAGATGTTAGCCATTGCTTGTCCACGACCTGTGTTGTATCTTAGTGTGTATATACATGTATGGGGTGATGAAGTGCTAAGATTTGGTTTTAATGTTTTCTGTGGTTGAACAACTTGCTGAAAGTTATTGTCCACATTCACCTGATGAAAGCCCATCGGGGTGAAGTTCCAAGAAACTCAGCATAAAGGGAGCAGGAACAGATCTTTTTGTCTAGAAATGCATCCCCAATTGGAAAAAAACATGATATTGTCGCAGCTATGGGATCAACTGCACTTCCAAAATTGAATCATGTTTGTCCTTCAGAAACCTCTCTATGGTTTATTAAGGGCAGCCAACCAGGGATGAATTTCCGGATGCCCAAATCAATTCCACCAACATGTCCTATCCTTTTTTCTCTTGATTCACTCAATATCTTCAAAAAAAAACTACCAGTGGAACTATAGATACTAGCTTGAAGGAGAAAATAATGTCTGATTCAAAGGAGAAAATCATCATTCTGGAGTTCCACTGTGATTCTTAATGCCATTGATTTTATAATCTTCCGCAGAAAAAAATTAGCAAAAACAAAAACAACAGGTAAAAACTATTTAAATGCTGTACTTTGTAACATCCAAAATTCCAATCAGACAATGACAAGGATCCATATTTAAGCCATTAACGATAGACCATTAGTAACAATGCAAAGAGTAAAGACAGGTCATTAATGTACTTGTCCCTCTCTCCAATTGTCCCAGTAGGCAGTGATTTTACAGGTTTCAAGATGCAAGTATTAGATTCAGCTGCCAACATTTCTATTTGCCTGAACGTTTTCATGTCACTATGTGAAATCGATAGAATCAATTGTAATGTGTTGTTGGATGGTTTCTCCTCTTTCTAGGAGTGAGTGATTACTGATAGTGATGCCCTGGATTAAATTGCAACAATTAGTCTTTCTGGCCTTGGACAGTCAGGCACCTCCTGCCATCATTTGTTACTGTATCAGGTGTCAGGATGAGAACACCACCTAACCTCTTCAATAATTTGGAACAGAAGTGCAATTACTGCACTTCATTGATCTGTTGTACAACGGAAGACCTCTCCAAAATGATACATATGGTTAGGATGGTGGGGGAGGGGCGGGGGTGGGATAAGAGAGCAGGGACAGGGTTTGGTGGTGCTGGTTCAGTCCAGTAATTAAAGTTTAATTTCAATATCCCAGATATTAAATATTTTTATCTTTTTGTCATTCAAAGCTTTTTATTATAAATGTGAAGGTTAATTAAAACATCAGTTTGCTGTTTCATTGAAAATCAGCTACTTCAATGTATAAGAAGGTATTTCTCCAACAACAAACTTAAGTGGCTTTAGAAGGGATGACATTAAGAAAATATGGCTCAAAGTTCATTGATCTGGGGAGGTCATGAGTTCCTATCACTACTGTGCAGATGATCTACAACACTCTCCTTGTAGAGCAAAGGTGATTTGAATCAATTTTATGTAATGGTAGATGGATTTTGTTTTGACAATTGGCTGTTTCCTTTCTGGAGCAGATTTGGGAAGAAATGTGTTCCCACATGCCCATAATGTATTTGCCACACAGCTAATATCATAATAGTATGAGCATCTACTCTCCAAGAAGTGGGTTTTACACTGATCTGTCAGCCACGTCACAAGTTTGACCCGGCACTATGCTTAGCTTTTCAATAATTCAGCCACTGTGTCTACAAGCAAACAAAGTCAAAATCGACTTGAAAGCATCAAAGGCTGCAGCTTCACTATATTTTATCCATTTCTTAAATCAGAATTAAGAAGAAAAAATATATAGGAATGAGCGACGCCATCCCCTCATTAGAGAGGTGAAGAAAATTGTGCAACATTTTGTATCCTGATGGATTGTCGGTGTTGCTTGCTGGAAAATGTCCCAGTGTGCATATGAGCTGAGTACAGTAATCGGTCTGAAGCCCCATGTCCTCCTGCTTGAAGGGTTTGCGTTACTTATTATCTGGGCCACACATAGTGAGTGGCCATTTAAATGGGTACCAGAGGGCTCTCAATAGGCCTTTATAAAAGTAATTTTCTGATCTCCATTTCACTCAGAATGATTACACACAAATCTGTAGGTTGCAGGGAATTCGAGTGTCACTTGATGACTCTAGAATATACATACTAATACTGTACAGAGTAACTGTATAGAAAGATTGGTCAAGGAAAACCAAGGTCATACAAAAGACTGATTTTTGGCAACCAACAAAAATAGAAAAATAAAGATCATTTTAGTTCTGCAGCAAGTTGAAAATGATCTGAATTTTTTTGATTACAGGTTTAACTGCTTGGATTACATGATACAAGGTTATATGCAACTGGAATACAAGCTCCCAGTTCGGTGTAGTTGGTACTGTAAATCACTTCAACTTTGCTCTGCTAGGTTATGCACAGAACGTCAGAGTGGCGTACTTTAAAATACTCATTACAGTAAGTTCCATTAAAAGGTATGTCATAGAGAGATGCAGCACAAAACTGGACCCTTCAGTTCATTGAGGCCATGCTGACCATCTGCAGTAATCCTATACGAATCCCATTTTGTTTGCCTCATATTCTCATCACTCCCCTCAGTTCTCCCACTCACCTACATACTAGGGGCAACTTACAGTGGCCACTCCTACCATCCCGCACTTATTTGGGATGCAGGAGGAAACCAGAACACCCAGAGGAAATCCATGTAGTCTCAGGGAGAATGTACGGACTTCAAGTGTGCTGCTGAAGAGCTCATAAAGAGTTGTTACTACTTTGTTAGTGCCTTTGCAATTTTATATAGCTGAAAAGTTCTTCCTGGCAATGTTATGGATGGTACCCAATTTTCACCACCATTCGGTACCTGCTGTCCCTCCTCTGTCACTGCCACTATCACCTTCCTGCCTGCGTACAGCAAACTTGCAGATCTTTGCATTGACGGACACAATGTTACTGGTTCAGTATGGATGGTGAAGCAGTCAGAAAGATTTCCAATTATGACAGTCACTTGCGTAACAGTCATTGAGATGGAATAGAAGGGAGACCTGGCCTCCTTTGTAAATGAAGCATGTACAAGTGAAGTTAAGTTCCCTACCATGGTGCAGGACGTAGTACCTGTTTCAATCTATGACTGTACAGTATTGGAGATCTGTACAGTGTGGTGCAGATTTTCAGTGACACTAATGTGTGCATTCAAGATATTAAGTTGGCATGTACAACAAGATTGGAAGAATGTCATTGAAGCTGGCCATTAATTTTGCAGTAATGGTTTATCACGGCAGTAAAAACCACTTCGGATGGGTGCACTTTCTCTGAAGGGGATTGTATGTGATGTGTTTACTGGTGGTTTCTGTAGACCAGGTGTGGTTGTAGCATATGGTAATACGTTCTTTCGTAATTTGATTTCGCAGATCTATTTTGCTACATGGTGTTTCCATCCCTGGTCTTGTGTATTTGACTACAATGCTGATTGGCAATTTATTCATCTGGACAGTGAGATTATTAATTCAAATTGGGGTCTCATCCAATTCAAAATAGCACCACTGGTTGCTCTGGAGCAGGCATGTAAAAACGCATTTGTGACAATACAAATACGGTCATTAACCAGCATTACAAATGTTATCCAAGATGTATGCAAACAATATCATTCACTTAGTATATTCTTGAAAGATTATAGTGAGCTTTACACAGAGCATTATTCCTTCCTACTGCTTTTAGTTTTGCCAGGCAGTTTAAAGTGACCCAAAAAGCGAATGGAAATAACAATAAAACTTCAGATATCTGAAGTCTGTAATAACAACAGAAAATGCTGGAAAACTCAGCAGGTCTGTGAGAAACAGGTAATGGTAAGACTGTGGGACACACCTAACCAGCTAGACTATGCCAAAAAAAAGGGGGAAAAAAAGAGTAATAGTGTAATTGATGACAGGCATCAATGGCTAGTTCTGATTCAAATAGAATGAAAGAGCAAGTTATCTAAAGCTGGACAGTTTGATATTGAGATCCGCAGGTTGCAATATGCCCAGATGGAAGATGAGGTGTTGTTCCTTAAGCTTGTTTTGGGCCTAGTTGTCATGGTACAGCCGCCACAAACAGACAGGTCAGAGTTGCAATGGTGAATTAAAATGGCAGGCAACCAGAAGCTCAGGGTCACTCCTGTAGACTGAGTGCAGGCACTCTGGAAAGTGAACACTCAATCTGCATTTGGTTTCTCCAGAGTAGATGAGACCACAAATAGCTCTATGATGTAATAAGCATTCATGTAGTTAAGGAAGGCTGTAATTTAATTCTCTAAAACCTTGATCTCTCTCAGCTCAAACACCAATTAGCTCCAGCAGAGCTAAGGAGAATTAAAATCAGCCCTGTTCCTGTTCTTGGTCACTGTCCAATGACCCCGACTAGAAAGTTTGTCTACAATTGCGATGCCTCCCAATATTCACTTTCTTGCCACTTGAAGTATGAAAGGGGAGGGCAGGTGGATTGTTGTCACTGATAATATTACACCCAGCAGTAGCTTGCAGAAAGAAGGGTTCAGTAAAAAGAAAAGAAGTTTATTAATTCAAAACTACTTTGGTTGAAAATGATTGGTTTTCGCTGAAATCAAATGATTTTTAATATTGTGTAGCAATTAGCGAAACACTATTACGGCGCCAGTGGCTCGGGTTCAATTCTGGCCACTGTCTGTAAGGACTTTGTACGTTCTCCCTGTGTCTGCGTTGGTTTCCTCTGGGTGCTTCAGTTTCCTCCCATATTACAACGCTGTACAGGTTAGGAAGTTATGAGCATGCTATGTTGGCGCCGGAAGTGTTGGCAACACTTGCGTGCTGCCTCCAGAATACTCTACGCAAAAAGATATATTTCACTGTGTTTCAATGTACATGTGACTAATAAAGATCTCTCTTTCTCTCGATTTATATCAGACCCATGGAGCCATGTCATAGCCTCTCCTCCTTTTCAGGTCAGTTTGGTAGGTTTGACTTGGGATGCTTTATTACATTAAAAGTGTAATGTAAATGCAAGTTATTGTTCACTAGGTAAACAAATATCTGAGAAATTGACAGATTTATTTAGATTCTCTAATTTCAAACTGAATATAGCATGACTATACAGAATATGCACTGAAATCCTTGAACTGGCAGGGCATTCAATATCACAGTTACCATCACCCGTCACTGCCACACGTCTCAGCCAGTGCAATGACAGTATTTGGAAGTAAATCTCATGACTGCAGAAGAATTTAATACCTTAGTTAGTCAAGTTTCTCCCTTCTTGGATTAACACTTACCAAAAAAAGGGGGATTTCATGGTATCACTGATGCAGAAATGATTATACGGAGTATCCAACCAGTGGGTAATCAAGTGAGTCACATATTCCACATAACCACACGGGGAAGGTCTGTTTAAAGGGGCCATCATATTTTTTTGATAGGGAAGAGTAAAAGTCTTTCTTCAAATGGTTGACCTTTTGTGATGTTTTTGTTCAGAAATAGTGCAGTAATATTTTGTAATTGAAACAAGCAGTGTACAACCAAAGTTGGCTGCCTTTTTTGAATGCAAAAGTAGTACTTCCCTCACCTTAATGTTTTCTTGTTTGTTTAATGTTACTTACGAGTTATCAATAAGCATTTGTATTTATATGGCTGTTTGTTTGGGTGGCTAAAATGGCATAATGGAAATATGCATTTGTTTTGAGATTTCTATAAACTGATACCTTTCTTACAATGATAATGTCTTCTATGCTGAATATATGCCAACATAAAAGTTGTAGAATATGGAGCGACTGGGGAGGAGGTGTTTGGCTCTCAAATAGAGAAAGCTAATGGTAGGTACAAGAGGGAGGATAGGCAGGTGATAGAGAAGGGACGTGCTCAGACTGGTTTGAGATGTGTCTATTTTAACACAAGGAGTATTGTGAACAAGGCAGATGAGCTTAGGGCTTGGATAAATACTTGGAGCTACAATGTGGTGGCCATTACAGACTTGGATGGCTCAGGGACAGGAATGGTTACTTCAAGTGCTGGGTTTTAGATGTTTCAGGAAGGACAGGGAGGGAGGCAAGAGAGGTGGGGGAGTGGCACTGTTGATC
>JARFYF010000094.1:64621898-64631944 GCA_030265395.1 Rhina ancylostomus | reverse complement strand
ACTAGTGTTTTGCACATTCACCACTACTTCTATGCCAGTCGAAGAACATAAAGCCCAGAATTCTGTGTACTTTTTCACCCTGCCCTGCTACTTTCAACCATGTCTGCACATATACTCCAGATCTGTTCTTCTATCCCTTTTAGAAGTGTGTCCTCATGATTATGTTCTGCTTATTTTTCCTATCAAATGTAACATTTCATGTTTCTCGGTATTAAATTTAATCTGCTACACACTTGCCCATTCTACCAGCTTGTCTACATCTCCTTAGTCTGTTAATATCCTCCTCACCATTCACTATGCATCCAGCTTTCATCATCTGTAAAGTTAGAGATTGTGCCTTGTACACCCAATTCCAAGTCAATAAAAATCAATGATCCTCATAATGAGCCTCCGTGAACCCTAGTCTACACCAGCCTCCAATCTGAAAGACAAATTTTCACCACTTTGCTGGGGTTTTTTTGGCCAATTTTCCATCCATAGACCTTTAACTCCATAGGTTCCATTCCCACTGACAAGTCGAAAGTTATCCATGTAAAAAAAGCTTGAAGTTTCTTGCATAAGGAGTCTTTTATTTTGCTGCAGTTTCTATTAGTTATTACTCCACCACTATTTAATTTTACTGTTTGTGGATAGATTCTGGATAAGCAAGGAGCTAAAAGGTTACTATTAGTAGATGAGAATGTGGAGTTAAAGTTACAGTCAGATCAGCCATGGTCTTATCAAATACTTTTTTTTAGCAGCAATACTGAAGACCAGACTCCTATTTCCCTTCCTGATACCACTTTGGCAGTCCTTCAGGATTGGATGGAAAACACGCCTATAAATCTCTCCTGAATGAGGAAAAATCTTGGTATAATTGAGTTTTGCCCAGTTATCCCTTTCCCCTTTTAGGTAGTGATGGAGAATGATTGCATCCCCTTTCAGGTGGATGATGAAGTCAATGTGGGAACTGCAGACATTTCTACAGATGGGGTAGGTAGTTTTGTGAGACTGTGCCCTACCCCGTTCCTGTTGCTCATGCAGGGCTTGAGTGCTCCCAGTGCATAGCCTCAATGTTCTTAATTCCACCCCAATAATGCATTAGTATGACTACAGCATATTCCCAGTTTAATATCTGCTGGCAAAACACATTCAGTTTGTTAATAGATTGGCATTAATTTGACACTACACAAGGTAGCACATTCTGATTGATCTTAAGCAGAGAAAATGATTTGTGTGCTGCAACGCTATTTGAATTGACAACTATTACACTCACCAGTTGTGTCCACACCACAGTTCAAATATTATAATTTTGGATTAAAAACCTCAAGCAGTGAAAATGCCAGTTTCTGCACCAATCTGAATATAAGATAATTATTGTACCATTCACAGATTGGGGAGGACAGCTGCAAACCTGTTCAAGTTGTATTACCTATCTGTTGGTATAATGGAAGTAGAAAAAGAGAGAGAGCGTTTAAAGTAAATGTGGGGTTAACACTACTCAATATGTTGTTTTAACAAGAGAACCACTCAGCAACTTCCAGCAAGCACACATATATAGTTAAGTACAAAAAGCAAGAAGCTCCTACAGAAACTGTATAATAACAATTTCTTGGCAAATGCATCAGAAACACATGAAATTGCTCCACTTGCATTACATCTACACAGTGAATTCATCAGGAAGAGCTGGGACTCATCCATTCCAAAGCATTACAAAATATCCACAGCACAAAAACTGGCCATTTAATACATTGATTATGTTTGGTTCTACCTCCCATCCATAGACCTTTAACTCCATAGGTTCCATTCCCATCCTTCTTTCAAAGTGTTCATTTTTTCCAGCATGATGAGTATTAATTACTGTCAGACAATCTTATGATATTGTAAATTAACCTAAATTGAGCAAAGGTTTCATTCCTGCAGATTTTAATTTACTTAGAGATTTAAAAATATTTCTTTCTCTCTTAATTCAGACCATCTTTCCCTTTATTTTACTCTCTGTACCCGATATAACTTTAAAATCAACATTCTAAATTGTGTTTCCTGGTTCAGACTTTTGTTGCTTTTTTTTAAAAACAATTCTTCAGTCTGATTGATTAATGATGAACATAGTTGCTTGTCCTATTCATATTGGTCTCAGATCCTCCAAAAAGGATGCAGCATGATTTGGTTAGTTCTTTGTTTAGGATTTTCCAATGAAAAGCCAAGAGAAAATTTATTGGAAAGAGAAAGTATAATGGATACTGAGCACAGTTTTCTCTCCTTATGGGTCAGCTTATCCCCGATTTCTACACATTGCAGCTCATAAGTCGAAGATAAGCAGATGGTGAGATGCTGGCTCCATCTGACCTCCCTCTCCACTGCTGCACGTGGCACTCAGTCCAGGGTTGGAGAAACAGTCATGGAGTCCATCCAGTACCTCAGGGTCACAGCAGTTACAGCTAGCAAATGTAGCACTGCCACATGCTTTTGAATGAGAGGTCATCAACCTTTATTCAAAAAGTGAGCATTCTTTTCATATCCTTAGTTACTTAATAATATTTTAAAATTAATTTATATCACTTAAATGTGTCTTCATGTGTATATTATGTATGTTCTAATATTTTAAAATATTTAAATCCTTTTGAGCAGTTTCTGAATGTCTCTAATGATCAGAGACATTAAAAACGGTTCAAAGACCCGAGTTCTCTAAAGGTCAGTATGGTGTCTCAGGATCTGCTGCCTAGGGCTTTCTTGCTGCTCATGGACTGCTCCATTTTGTGGGAAGGTTTTGGCAATGAGGCTTCCAGGATGGTTGATATTGATGGGACTGCAAAATGTCCAGCTGCAGGAGGAGCAAAGGGTGGGCAGTGGACCACATCCCGCATGATCTGGCTCATGGATCTGAAATAGAGGAATGTGTGAAAGTGAGTGTATGTCGTGCCTGGAAGTTTGAAACTATATTTTACTCGTCAGTTTATTCCTTTATAAATAATACGCAAATAATGAAATAGATAATCTTGTCAAGCAGCTGTCTTGTCATTGGAACCACTGAATCAAATTGATATTAGCATTGGTTTATTATTGTCACATGTACCGAGGTACAGTGAAAAAACTTATTTTGCGTACCGTTCATACAGATCAATTGGTCACACAGTGCATTGAGGTAGTACAAGGTAAAAGCAATAACAGAATGCAGAGTAAAGTGTCAGCTACAGAGGAAGTGCAGTGCAGGTAGGTAGACAATAAGGTGCAAGGTCATAAGGTAGATTGTGAGGTCAAGAGTCCATTTCATCGTATAAGGGAACCATTCAATAGTGTTATCACAGTTGGATAGAAGCTGTCCTTGAGCCTGGTGGTACGTGCCCTCAGGCTCCTGTATCTTCTGCCTGATGGGAGAGGGGAAAAGAGAGAGTGACCCAGGTGGGTGGGGTATTTGATTATGCTGGCTGCTTCACCAAGGCAGTGAGAGGTATAGAGAGTTCATGGAGGGGAGGCTGGTTTCTGTGATGTACTGGGCTGAGTCCACAATTCTCCGCTCTTTCTTGTGGTCCTGGGTAGAGCAGTTGCCACACCAAGCCGTGACACATGCAGATAGGATGCTTTCTATGGTGCATCGATTAAAAATTGGTGAGTGTCGAAGGGGACATGCCAAATTTCTTTAGCCTTCTGCGGAAGTAGAGGCGCTGGTGAGCTTTTTTGGCCATGGCACCTATGTGTTTGGACCAGTCCAGCCTACTGGTGATCACTCCAAGGAACTTGAAGCTCTCAACCCTCTTGACCTCAGAACCATTGATGTAGACAGGTGCATGTACACAGCCCCCTTTCCTGGAGTCAATGACCAGCTCTTTTGTTTTGCTGACATTGAGGGAAAGATTGTTGTCATGACATTATGTCACTAAGCTATCTCCTTCCTGTACTCCGACTCATCGTTATTTGAGATACAGCCGACTATGGTGGTATCATCTGCAAACTTGTGGATGGAGTTAGAGCAGAATCTGGTTACACAGTCATGAGTGTATAGGGAGTAGAGTAAGAGTTGAGGAGACCGCCTTGTGGGGCACCAGTGTTGAGAATAATCGTGCTGAGGTATTGCTGCCTGTCCTCACTGATTACAGTCTGTTGGTCAGAAAGTCGAGGATCCATTTACAGAGGGAGGTGCTGAGTCCCAGGTCTCGGAGTTTGGTGATGAGCTTACTTTGAATGATAGTATTGAAAGCGGAGCTGCAGTCAATAAACAATAGTCTAACGTAGTTGTCTTTACTGTCCAGATGCTCCAGAGATGAGTGTCGGGCCAGGGAGATGGCGCCTGCTGTAGACCTGTTTCGGTGGTAGGTGAATCACAGTGGGTCAAGGTTTTCTGGGAGGCTGGAGTTGCTTGTTGCCATGACCAGCCTTTTGAAGCATTTCATGATGGTGGATGTCAGAGCCACCATTTGGTAGTCATTAAAGCATGTTGCCTTGTTTGGGCTGGTGGAATGGGCAAACACATGGCAAATGAAGTTTAACAGAAATGTACAAATAATTGCAGTTCAACAGGAAGACTGTGAAGAGACAGATTCCTAGGATATGAGGAATAAATCAGAGGGCACAATCCTAAAAGAGGAGCAGGAACAGAAGAGGTGTCTGGATATAATTTGATAGTTCCTTGAAAGTGGCAGAGCACAGTGTTGTAAAACTGTTGAATGGATCTCTTGTATGATAAAGATGAACTCTTGATCTCTCAGTCTACCTTGTCATTAGCCCTTGCACTTTATTTGTCTACCTGCACTATACTTTCTCTGTAACTGTAAAACTATAGTCTGCATTCTGATTTTTTTTTCCTTTTGCACTGCCTGATATGCTTATGTACAAAGTGATCTGTCTAGATGGCATTCAAACAAAAGCTTTTAACTATATTTCAGTATATGTGACAATAATAAACCAATTACCAATTAGATTGAGAAAGTGATTAAGACCACATAGGATCCTAGGCTTTATAAATAGTGGCATAAAATACATGAGCCAGGAGGTAGAAATGAACCTTTATAAAACACTGGTTTAGCCACAAATACAATATTGTGTTTAGCTCCGAGCACCAAACTCATAGAAAAATAGGAAGCCTTAGAAAGGGTGCAGGTGATTTTGGGAATGTGGAACTTTAATGTGGATAGACTGAAGAAGCAGTGGTTGTTTTCTTTGGAATGGAGGAGGTTGAAAGAGAACCTGATAGAGTAACTTACAATCATGAAGTGTCTAGACTGAAACTATTCACATTGCTGGAATGGTCAACAGCCTGAGGACAAAAGATAGAGCTAAAAATGACATGAGAAATGACATTCTTACTCAATGAGTGGTTAGAATCTGGAATGCATTGCCAGGGACAGTAATGAGATAGATTCAGTCAAGGTATTCAAAATAGAACTGGATAAGTACTTGAAAGGAAAACAAAATGTAGTGTCATGGTGACAACAAGGAAGTGGGATTAATTAGATTGCTTTTCATGTAGAGCCAACATGGTTAAATGATATGAGGGGAGATGGGGAAATGTTCTTTCTCCCAGATGTTGGTAGGGGTCTGGAACTCACTGCGGAAAGGTTGGTGAGAGGTAGAAACCTCATCACAGTCTTAAAATACTTGCGTATGCATTTGAAGAACGTTGACCTGTAGGGCTATGGACCTAACGTTGGGAGGTGGGATTAGGATGTATACCAAAACATGCACGTTTCCTGTATATTTTTTTGTCTGGACTGGTATCTTTAGAATTGATGTACATCCATCTGTAGAGGCTGTATAACCAAATGGTAGTAATGAAGAGTTGAAGGTGTTATTACAGTCATGCAAACAATGAGCTGGGCAACAATGGGTGAATTAGCAGTGGATCCTGCTGCATTAATGTTGTATGTACTGTACAGCATATGACAAAATGTAGAATTAAATAAAACCCAAGGCTGAATCCTGTATCTTTGATTGCAAAAGTTTCTCCTAATTTTGTCTAAATACAAGGGAATAATTGTCTTGCAAGCCAATGTTTGAACCTGTTCAATGGTCATTGTGGATATCTTTTATTCCTATAACAATAAGGTATTATTATTCCATTTAATCAGTGAAGGTCAACAGATGATAAAATAGTAAATGCATCTTTTTTTAGAACAGGCTTGGTTATTATGAGGTTATAATGAAGAGCTGATGAAGAAACTGCCTAATGCACAAGTTGCAATAAATATCCTGATGGGAATGTTGCCTGTGGGGAGAGCTTGCTTTCACTTTGAAAAGATAAAGAACGACTACAGTAAGCACTTTGGTTGAGATCTGAAATCAGAGAAGAGTCTGCATTAATAAATGCTTTGTCAGTTGATTTTGATAGTCTTAAGGTTTTTTTTTCTCATAACACAAAGGTCAACAGAAAAAGTATTCATCTTTAAAGTTAGAAGTTAGTTGCATCACAGACAACAGGAATGGAATTATACACCCCACTAATACAAGCTCTGTTCTGTTTCACTGCAACTTCCTGAAAGTAGAATAGACTGTGGGCACATTAAGGAGAATCTCTGAATGTTGGGATTAGCAGGAGACGAGGAAGTTGGTAAATTTTGATGAGAGGCCATCATTCAAATTATTTATTGCTGAGTTGATAGTTTCAGCCATATCTCATTGAGTTGTTGAAGTAAGATCAGGAATTGGAAATTTCTTAATTATTCAGCTCAGTTTATTGGGCTGTTTTGGCTTATCTGGACTTGGCTTTTAAACGACTATGCTTTGGACCATCTGGTGCTGAAAATGGACCATTTCAGATTGTGTTATAGTGCCTGCATGCACACGACAGGACATTAACTTTTTCTTTGTTTTGCCAAGTGGTGGGCACAGACAAAATGACAGACGAGGAGGCCGTCTTGGAAGCTCCCCATCAAGGCACTTCTTGAGCCAGCTGCTGTGGGGGTGTACAAGATTGATTTTACACGGGGCTGCCAGACAGTCTTAAGTAGGAACAGAATGCAGTGAAAGCTACAACATGGGGTTTGGACACTGACTGCCCACATGGCAAAACTTCAAGTCCCAGACATACTGGGAATACTGCCAATCAGGTAGCAGATGCATCCTGAAAGGGAACAGACAGACATCTGTCGATTAAGGCCCGGGGGCCTGAGCAAAATACCTTAACAAAATGGCAAACCGTGAGCAGCATGATCACTTAAAGCTCAGGTATATTTCATTAGTCGTGGTTACATCAATGTGAGATCTTCCTCAGCCCAGTAAACAACAGGATATCCAGTAAGTGAATAACAGGTGTGGCCAACTGTGAACTCAGTTATATTTGTGAAAACCATAGAGAGATTCACAAAATGTCAGAAATGGTACAGCAAGACTAAATTACAGCCATATCAAACATATTAAATAAAGCATTTACACTGTAAATTTAAATGATGATATTCCAGATTTTGCTGCAACATTGATTTATTTCATTAGACTTGTCCTGGACTGTTCAGCTCAGAACATTTTTGCTCACTGAGCTGCTGGTGTGAAATTAACAGCTTGGGACTTTCAGAGGCATATGTCAGGTATAGGCAGCTGTGAGCAAGTGAATCCCTCAGAGCAGAAGGGATGTGGTAGTACATTATGGAAGGAACAAGGTATGGCCTTAACCAATCAGGTTGAAGAGGACAGAAGAAACTGTGAAATAGAGGGATAAAGCTAATTATATATCAAACATAGAAGAGGCGATCAGATTAAGAGAGAGGAACAGTTTAAATGAAAATAAAATCTGTAACAATGCCCAAAGTAATGAGAGATGTAACAGGAAATTTTTCGAGGTTGATTGGCAGTGATTAATGGTCAGATTGTTAACATAATTTGTGAAATAATGGCTAACTTTCTGGGGGTGTTGTATTTGTGTTGACCCTAACTACAACACCTTCATGCATCTGAAGGCTGAGCCAGGTAACAAAGTGATGCTTTTGCACAGCTGATTGCAGAGCAGTGTAACCAGGACTGCAACTTTCACATTTAATCTGTGTCTGCTCCTCCCCTCAACTTGTTGTATCTTTTGCACATAAGTAACAGCCAGAGTAATCTTTTTACAATTATTTTAACAGCTAAATCTGGCCTATTTAATTGTAATAATGTAACTGTGAACTCATTATTGGTAGGACCAATTTGCCACATGTATTTTGAGTTTTGCATGCTTAGCTCCGATTGGGCATGATAAGTAATAGTGACCTTCTTGAAAATGCTAACTACCTATCCACATTGGGTACAGTGCCACTGTTTAAAAACAAAATGATCTAAAAAGCAATAAATCTACAAGGAGGTTTGGTTGGTGGTACTAAAGGTATTCAAAAATAAATGTCCACCTATCCATACTTAAGGATCATTGACAGAAGATGACTAAACTCTCTTGATAATCTGATTAGGTTCTTTGTCATGTCTTTGTCACTGGCAGAATATAACTGCCCCATAATGTCTGTCACACTTGCCTTTATAACATTAATGATCGTTTGTCACAGCAATTCATGGGACACATCTGAGTGATGCTATGAATGCAAGTTTTTTTTAGACTGTCTTTTGTTTATGCATGAAGTAGTTTTCATTGCCAAGCATAATTGGATGATGGTTGTTTTAAATGCAGCTTAAGCAGATTTCAAACCAACTGAAACAAAAATGATTCTGTGGAAATAAAAGTGGGGAGGGAAATAGACTGCTGAGTTGCTGTCACCCATTTTGTACTGTTGTGCACACTGAAACTGTGTGTGTGTGTGTGTGTGTGTGTGTGTGAGAGAGAGTGAGTGAGATGGGTGCTTTATTTTTTCATTATTCTTAGAGGTCTTGAATTTAAAGTAGACAGTAGGAGCTTCGATAAACAGTGGTCAGTAATTGGCTTAAACACCGAAAGAATTTGTACTTATAGCACACATTGTTGTCTGGAATATGCTGCCTGAAAGACTTGTGGAACTTTCAGAAGATAATTGGATGTGTACTTGAAATGGAGAATGGAACTTCGCAGAAGGAAATGAGTGTGCAACTAACTAGATAGTTCTTTCAAAGATTCAGTGCAAAGATTGTGGGCCAATTACATCCTCAGACATTGCAGAGCTCAAGACCAGGACCTCAAATATAGCAAACATATATAATGTGCCATTTTGACTGAATCGTACCTTTGTAACATAATGTACAATGACAAATATAGAGCAAGCCCAGCCTTCAGCTTGAACAACATGAAGAATAATTATCGACAACACTATTCTACATTGACACTTAATTTACATGCTCGGTCAAAACATGATAACTTTAAGTATAGCATTTTAATCAAAACACTTGCTATGTGTTTGCAAAGAAGCAACAGGAAAATAACGTTATCATCACATGGTGTATGAAGAATTATGATTGGTCTAGTAGAGCCAACTAAAGTGCTTTCTTTGGTAAGAATCTCTTTTGAAATCTAAGTGTCGTGATGTCCCTCTGTGGGTTCAGTAATTGGTGTGGTTCTACAGCACACTATTTGCGAGTCTATCTGAATGAAATCATATCCTTCTAGTCTCGACCTTCAGGCTGAAAATTGTATGCTTTCCTCACCTTTGTACTCCATTTCAAGCAGCTGTGTCTGCCTGCAGGATTGATAAATAGGCCTTTCACTGGTGAGCGTTGAAGATGTCTTGATTCGCAGCGATTAGCTACCCAGTTGCTGGCCTCCCAGTGAGGAAACTGTATTGAAGCTCAAAATGTCTCATAGATAACAGGGGGAACAGTTGTACTTTTACCCTTGCAACTGGACAGACATTATATGCAACAGGAAATGATGTTAATGGTCATGATTTGATTTGCAATAAATGGAAGAACCATAATCTGTTCTATAACAACAGGTGGGTTGAGATAAATCAATGTCTACCCACTGCTGAAAAGATGTTTTCTATCAGTCCTCAACAAGTCCCGAAACAATTAAATTTGGATGACTATTCTTGATTAAAAGTCTTTGCTCTGTAATTAAATTTGATACTGTAGCGACTAGCTACACTGAATAAAGACACGGGACACTTGTTTGGAGTCCAAGAGTCTCGAATGAACGACTGGGGTGCACTGCTCCTTTAATAAACACCGTTCCCGCGCTGACGTCA
>JARFYF010000094.1:64594350-64606225 GCA_030265395.1 Rhina ancylostomus | reverse complement strand
TAATAAATCTTTTTCTTTCCTTTCTTTTATACTCTTTTCATTAACTAAGGGATCGTTGGACCTTGTTTTTTATATTTGTATGATTATTTAAGACTTGAGTGATAAAAGGTCTCTTTGTAACACAGGTACAAATTTTGATGCTACATACCAATTTGTATTGATTTGAAAACATTTTTAAAAAAATTGAAAAAGAAAGAGAACTATTTTAAATATCTCTGATTATCAAAGGCATCTAAAATAGTTCAAAAGCCTTTGACAGTTGCCACTGTCAGTGGCCATCAGGCATTTGTGAATTCAAGCCCCTCTTCTGATGATGAGGGTGAATGTTATGTGTGCGCTACACTGTAAGAAATGTTGCCCTTCCAATGGATGTAAAAACATCTGTTGGGATCATTTAAATTCTAATGTGGGATGTTACAACATGCATTCCTGGTCAATTACAACATACATTCATCGATTGTGGGAACTTGCTTTGCATAAATTGTTTGATTGCGTAAATCCTACCTTACAACAGTGATTGAATTTCAAAGATGGCATTTTATCAGCTGTTTGAGACATATTATAGGTGCAACTTTTTCTTTGCCTTTTCACTGAAAGCCCATAAACACTGAACTACAGGATTTGCTTTTGGGAAGCTCAGTAATGTTGTCTTATGTGATGAAGTGCCATGCTGCAGAAAGGGAAGCAATTAGGGAAGGCCACCATTAAAAACAAGACCTTTGCACTTCATTCCAAAGCCTAACCTTTTGCGTCTAGTAGAGTGGCCTTTATAATAGTGGCACAGTGGTGCAGCAGGAAGTGTGACCTAGATTCAATCCTGAGTTCTGGTGTTGTCTACATTCTCCCTGTGACCATGTGGGTTTTCCCCGGGTCCTCTGGTTTCTTCCACATCCCAAAGTCATGTGGGTTGGTAGGTTATTTGGCCGCAGTAAATTACCCCTGGTGTAGGCGGGTGGCAGGAGAAATGAAGTGGAGTTGATTAGCGTGTGGGATAGGGTAGGGTATAGGGAAATAAGTGGGGAAAGAGGATTGGTCTGAGAGCTGGTGTAGATTTGATGGGTGGAATGGCCTCCTCCTATGTCACAAGAATATGAAAATATAACTACTCTTTCAAACCACGAGAGGGAGAATCTTGTAATGAACTTGATCTTTAAGGAAACAAAATACATTTAGCAAATTTCTGGTTTGTATCTCTACTTCATACTAATCAAAATTATTGACTGCTTTCGCCTCTCACATTGTGAGTAAATTCATGTAATCAAACTGACAATTTATCATTCTGACTGTTAAAGGTAGTTAATTGATGTAAAATGTAAGCCAAATCTAAATTGTAGACTAATCTTAATGGGGGATGCCAACTCGCTGTCTCTTGTCTAGGTTGAAGGTCTATCTGTCCCCGGTGTTGCAAAGGGTGGATCTGGTCATGTTGCTGTGGAACAACCCTTTTAGTTGGACCATGTTGCATAGAACACTACATCCCAAAGAATATTTTGATTACAAATCAATTATGTTGTGGTCTGCATGAAATATCATCATGCTAGAAAAGGAGATGATGGGTTTTGTTGGGTGGTTCCCTGAGCAGACTGAGGTCATTTGGCAAAATACCTAAAAACCCAACCTTTCAAAGAGACACAAGGACCATGCTTAGCTGGAGGTGAGAAAAGCTCTCTCCATCTGATGTTTCATGCATGGTTGGAGCATTAACCACTCTGCACCATATGGAGCTTTTTGCGACCTCACAGCATCCTAAACTTTGCTTATCCCTGTGGTGAACTGGTTATTTATGGCAGTGTAGGAATTGTTGGTGGTGAGCAGGATACAAGCTGGAAACTTCTCCTTAGAGGGGAATCCAAGAGGTGGACCACACAGATGGACAGTGATCTGAACTGGGCGGTTTATATGTGACGTATGTCCACTGACATTGAGTTTCTGCTCATTCTTGATACCTGTCAGGTTATCCAGATTTCGTATTCAGTTCAGTGCTTCTTATTAATCTCACTCTGTTGAAAGGAGATTTGCTATTGCAAAAAACCTTGAAAGGAGAAAAAAAATGCAAAATGGAAGTGGCAACCTATTTTAGAAAAGAATTCTAATGAAGACTTTATTTGTCCTACTTCTATGGGAAGACCAACTGTGTGCTCTAATTTTGAATTAATTATTTGGCCTCAAACCTGCTGTAAGCCACTGTTAGCCAATCCCAAAAGTGATCATTATAAACTGCTGTTCCTCTGTATTTTGGAAAAATGCTTGGCTTAGAAAAGGGCCAACTGTGGTTTTCAGTGGCAGTAATGGAGCTAGGATTTAAATTGGTTTCTTTGTGTTCGGTGGGATATTAGTATGACAGGCACTGAATACTCCCCATTAATACCCCATTCAGTATCCTGGCAGAGGAAGAGTTCGATGTGCGCTTTACTGCTAGCTGTGGATTACCAGAGATTTTACTACAGCACAAAACAAATCCCAAACAGAAATCCAAAAGCTAATCCCAAATTGCTCAATTTCATGCTGAAACTATCTTGCTGTTAGAAAATATTTGTGCCTAAAATTAGGGTGGAATGGGAAAGAATTTTGAAAAACTTCAGTGCTAAGGTGATTCTGATTTGTAATATAAAGACTGTCTTACAACAGCTTTGCTTAGCCAGCACTGCCTCTGGCAACTTCTTCAAAATTGTTGGCATGAACTAATGCTGGTTTTGATAGCAATGCCATGTCAAGCGTAAATATAGTGTAGCTCACATTGGATGTGATCATGTTTTCTTCTTGTGAATGGAATGGCTGAGTAGTTTGTGTCCACTCTGTAACACGTTATTAGAGTAACACGTAGTTCTTCTCCCATCAACTGGATAAGGCAGCAACCTATACGAAGTAGCTGATGTTTGGTATGCAGCGTGTGAAAGCTTGTGGATTCCATGCTATATGAACCTCTACCTTGCCATTTTAGAGCCTGTATCTTTATTATTAGTCACATGTAAATTGAAACACACATCTTCTTTGCACCTTTTTTGCGTAGTGTTCTGGGGGCAGCCTGCAAGTGTCACCACGCTTCCCGTGCCAACATAGCATGCCCACAACTTCCTAACCCATACATCTTTGGAATGTGGGAGGAAACCAGAGCACTCGGAGGAAACCCATGCAGACATGGGGAGAACGTGCAAACTCCTTACAGCCAGTGGCCGGAATTGAACCCTCGTCGCTGGCGCTGTAAAGCATTACACTAACTGCTACACTACCATGCCTGCCCATCTAACATGGAAATCGCAGGACTGCAAAGCTGCTTTAAAAGTGTAGATGTGCAATTAAATGCAAAATAATCTCAAGCAAAGAAAAAGTGGAAGAACAAAGCTTGAGTTTATATAGCAAATAACGTACCGCTGGAGGAACTTAGCAGGTGAGGCAGCATATGTGGAGGGAAATTGACAGTTTGGATCAAGACCCTTCATCTGGACTGATGAAGGATCTTGATTAGAAACATCGACTATCCATTTACCTCCACGGGTGCTGACTGACTCATTGAGTTCCTCCAGCAGCTCTTTTATTAGTCCAGATTCCAGCATCTGAAATCTTGTGTGTCTCCTTGAGTTTATATAGCTACATCAGAATTTCAAGACTTCCCAAAGCACTACAGGAAAGTTAAGAATATGAGAAATGTTGAGGAGTGGAGCATTTTGCCCTTTTGAGCCTGTTCAGTCATTCATCAAGACCATGACTGATCTTCTCCTCAATGCCGTTTTCCTGCGTTATCCCATAATCCCTTGATTGGCTTACCATTCATAAATCTATCCAACTCTGCTTTGAATATGCTCAGTAATGGAGCCTCTGCAGTCTTGCAGCACAGTGAATTCCAAATATTCACCAACCTGTGTGAAGAAATTTCTCCTTTTTCGTCTTAGATGGCCCACCACTTATTCTGAGAATGTGATCTCTGGTTGTAGACTTTTCAGCCAGGGAAAACTTCCAGCCTGTCGAGCCCTGTAGGAATCTTGTAAATGTCAATGAGATCTCCACTCATTCCTCTGAACTCTAGAGAAAACAGACCCACGATCTCTCCATATATGGCAAACCTGTCGATCTCATGCAGCTGATTTGCAACTTCACATAAACAGCACTGTGATACTGACCAGATGTGCTGTATTTCTACTGATGATCATTGAAGGATAAACATTGGCCAGGATATCAGAGAGAATTCCCCAGCGCCTCTTCGAAACAGTGCAGTATAACCTTTTTACATTCACCTGTGAAAGCAGAATAAGTCTTGTCTCAACATCTTGTCTAAAAAAAACATTTAACTTTTAACACTGAGGGGGAATTTTTCTGTCTTTGGAAATTATAATTTTAGTGAGCAAGAGAGAGAACATCCCAACCTAGGTCACTTGGGTTCTTGACCAATTTTGACCTGCAGAGTACAACTCTTTCTTGAGCCAAGTCAGAAAGTTTACTGAGTCGAATTCTTAGGCAGTTCCTCAGATCGACGATATCTTGAGTAAGATATAAAAGTCAATACTCAACAAAGGCAATAATTATACAGCAGGACAGTGTTCAGGTTCCTTTGTTCCAAGTTCCTGAGTCATGATCTTCTATTCTTTTCTATTAAACATAGTCTATTTTCCACCTTGAAACACACTGACAATGCCCTGCAGCCCCTTTCTTTAATTCCCCTTGGGAAGTTAATATCTCATCATATAAGGTCATGGACTGTTTTGGCTGTAAACGATAAGCTTATGGTTGTTTATTGCCTGCTGATGCCCTCTTGATAGCTCAGCACATAGACTGCTTCCAAGTAGTTCCTGTATCCTCTCTTGGGACAGACTAAAAGTTCAAACTTCCTCTAATACTATTTACTTTCTGCAAGTCTGTGGTTTCTCAAATGTTTAATCTGACCTTCTGCCCTTGTAAAGCCACTTGAGTATCCTGCACAAGTGTCAGTGGTAAACACCACATGTATTCTAAACCTTCCAAGCTAGCATAGCTATATATTGGACTTATTACTGAAGCTTTCTCATCCTATCTTTATAGTTCCAGCTTATGTCTTCACAAATCAAGTAACAGCAGAACACTGGATTAATGTTAAACAATATATTGGTCTCTAAGAAATTTGGCAGATGACTCATCCGGCAATGTCGAGCTCCTGTAATACTGCACTGAGAGCTAGCCTAGATTATGGGTATTTGGCTTTTTGGTTTGGGATGTGATTCAGACCTTTGGACTCTGCACTGAACTGAGTACAGTACAAGCTCAAAAGTTAGTGTTTCAGCTCGATCTAACCAAATGCTAAATGGAGTCAAAGTTGATTTTGAAACCTTAACTTTTTCTCACTCCACAGATGCTGCCTGCTGCATTGGGTTCTCAGCTTTTGAGACAGATTTCCTACATCTGTAGTTTGTTTGCTTTTTATTTATTCTTTGTGACAGCACTTGAAAGTTTGAGGCGTCAACGGTTACTGAAAATCCACAGCTGCTTGTATTTGGGCCAAGCTAACTCCATTGTATTGCTGCTCGTGTTCACAGCACCGCTACATTTACTTCGCCTGAAGTCTATCTTGCTGGCCACTGAGAAGGCCTGAACACTGACTGGACACAGCTGATGTAATGCAGAGGTCCTACCCTGACAGAAAGCAAAGAACAGAGTTTTGCAAACTATGAAAGCTGGAAGTCATTTGAGTAGTTCGAAATAACTCTGATCTTCAGACATTTTAAAAATGATTAAAAATTGAAGTACATCCAAAATATCTTAAAATTCTGATTTTTTAAAAAATCAATTTAAAATCATCTTGTTTTAGTTTAATGTTCTTTTTAAAAAAAAAGGTAACTCGCCATTACCCTTGCCTCATAAATCATTGCCCTACTTCCCCATTGAAATCAATGGGGAACCCAATGGTGAGGCAAACTGACAGATTCAGCACTAAGTCAGTCTCTGAAGACTGGATTTTGTTTTCTATAGTGCATGCAAGAAATCCAAGACTTGCATCAGTTTTGAATGACTAAATACTGCCTCGTCCATTTGGGACTGCTGGCTACAGCAGGCATGATTAAGCCCATTATTTCAATATCTTGTTAGTCTGTGCTTGTCAAACTTTATCATGTGATTAAAAGTCATGCTGCAGAAGAGAACACCAATGTTGTTTGTTCCTGAATCTACTTGTAGTTGGATGTCAATATTTTTCCCCCTGAAGATATTGTCTGAGACTAGGACTGTGGAAAGCTAACTGCAAGGATATTTTCTCCAGAGATCGTATTCCAATGATTGCTAATTTATTGATCCTTTTCTTTTCACTGCATTGCCTTCTGCTTTTGGAATACTGCCCTGCTAAGTACTATACATTAGGAATGAGAATGGCTCCTTGCATTCAAACTGAGTTCTGTTTCAACATCCTTCAAACCGAAAGCCAAGCAACGCTGTATCTTTTGATGACTTTGTAGGATTTCCACTCGGTGGCGAGCATCAACTGCAGCATTTACCTAACATCTATCTAGAATTCAGAACAGTAGATTAAAAAAAGCAATCATCATTTCTTGAAATCTTCTACAAATGTTGTTACAAGGATAATTTTATGCAATCTGCAAAGGATTTCTAATGGTTGGTATGAGCATTGATGGCAAAATTGCAGATGGGGCCAGAAATTACTACTTTAACACAATGAATCCCAACTAAGTAACTAGGAACAGATTTGTTTTGCAATAATATTTAAGTGACATTATTACAGTGTTCTGTTCTACACTATGCCCTTCTAATTTCCATCATAGTCCTTTAGTGTAGTATTTGTCAACCTCTATTTTTCATTATTTTCTTAAACTGCTGTACAATCACTGTTGGAAGATTGGCCTTGCATTACTTATTAAGGTTGTCAACTCAGGTTAATTGTATTTCAGGAGGTTGCATTGTATAATTTGCTGCAAGAAAACAGAAAATGCTGGAAATACTGTACACAGCAGATCATTCCTCTATGAAGAGGGGAACAGGTTGATAATTTTTCTTAAGAACAGGAGATGCTGCCTGACCTGAAGAGTAATTACAGTACTTTAGTTTTATTTCAGCACTGGAATATTTTGTTTTCATAACTTTCTGCCTCCAATTGACCCACCATTGGTAGGGGACTCTCCCTATTCTCCTGCCTCTGCTTTCCCATGCTGAAGGCTCTTTGCGATCGAGTTGGGTGCTTAATGACTGAAGGCCTCCTTTTTCTTCTATCTCCGATAGTTTTATAATTAACCTGATTCAAATCTGAGCAATTCCAGTTTAAACAGAACCAGAACAAGGCACAAGCGGCAGTGAGTTCTCGTTTAAATATTACTTTAAGGCTTCCTGCCTTTATGTCAACAGAAAGTTCATTTGTAATCACAGGCAACAGGGTTTTCCATATACCGGGAAATCTGGCAGTTAAAGCAGGTCCAATACTGCTGCAGACTGGGGTCAAACAAGGTGTCATCACCGCACCACTCTCTCAATCTTTCTTGCCTCTGTATGTAAAAAAACATTGGTGTCAACCTATCACAGGATTTTGACATCTAAAATTAAAAAAGTTCATTTTTGCTTTGCAATCAAAAATGTTCTTAATTAAGTTTGTCATTCAGGTGAGAGTTTTGCTTATTTATAGCAGCTCACCTCCTTACCCATTGCAAATTGGCACGTCTTGCTATCTCAAAAATATGAGGGATTGGCAGCTGCATTTAACTTGTGGGTAAAGGCAATCAACATCCCAGCGGGAAACCACGAAGCTTACTTTCTAAAGCTCTAGATAGATGCATGTTTCACTTTCCCTCTCCCATCCAAAGACATAGTAATTACTTTCGGAAGGCAACCTAAGCATTTTAAATGGGGCTTTCTGTGCCCTTACATTTTTTTTGAAAAGGCACTGTTTATAACTGTGGAACTTTTGTTCAGTCACACAGTCTACTATACCAGACAGAATCAGAATGTTTAGACCCCAAAGCCATCTTTTACTTCAGTCTTTTTTTGTCTGAGTCATAGAGTTGTACAACACAGCAATGGGCCCTCAGCCCACCTCATCCATATCGGCCTTTTTGCCCATCTACAGTAATCCTATTTTCCTGCATTAGGACAATAACCTTCCCTGCCTTGCCTATTTAAGTGAAAGATAGCTGGTTATTAAGTGCACAGGAATAAGGCTGGAGCTCCAGTCAGTCTTTTCCATTGTTGTTAATAGCAAATGCTCTTCATCAGGGACAAGTCAGAATAGGTACGGAATGAAACTTTGAGTGTTGTGCACCAATTCTGTGTAATTCCTAAGCACTTGCTGTTGTTAAGATTGTGTGGTCTCTTAGTCATATAAAAATCACAGAGTCATACGGTAGTGTAGAGGTTAGCGTAATGCTATTACTGTGCGAGCGACCCGGGTTCAATTCCGGCCACTGTAAGGAGTTTGTACGTTCTTCCTGTATCTGTGTGGGATTCCTCCAGGTGCTCCAGATTCCTCCGGGTGCTCCAGTTTCCTCCCACATTCCAAAGATGTACAGGCTAGGAAATTGTGGGCCTGCTATGTTGGCGCCGGAATCGTGGCGACACTTGCCGGCTGCCCGCAGAACATTCAACACGAAAGATGCATTTCACTGTATATTTTGATGTACATGTGACTAAAGGTATCTTGTACAACACAGAAACAGGCCCTTCAGCCCAACTGGTCCATACTGACCAAGGTGCCCATCCAAGCTAGTCCCACTTGCACTGAGGAGATCACGTAACAGAATTATAAATCCACAATGCATAGAATAACTCTGCCCCACAATGTCAACTTGGGCAAAATCATTTGAGTTTTTTCCTCATCCCTGTTATTCTGTATTAGCCTGATCCTGCCTGTTTTGAGGAAATATCAATGTGGAAAAAGACATGAATGATTGTACTCTTTTCCATTCCTGTTGATTATGGGCCAAGATGAGAAGTTATTAGAATTATGAAGACACCCTCATCTCTAGCATACTGTGATTTAAATAATGCCTTAAATGACATATTTCAGCAATTAAGGATCACATTTTTAGTTGGTCTCCTGAGCTAGTTCCACAATCTAGAAGCAAATAAATGTTGTGCTCTGCTGCTTGGAATTGTGTAGTTGTTCAGCAGGGCTGAATTTTGAAAGTGGATTATGACATGCCTAAGCTATTTTGTTACACATTTCGCACCTCCCAATGAGGAGAAGTTTCTACCTGCAAGAAGCAAACTGCTGGAGGAACTGAGCAGGTCGAATAGCATCTGTGCCAGGAAAGGAATTGTCGTCGTTTTGGGTGGTTATCCTGCATCAGGACTGAGAATGGAGAGGGAAGATAGCTGGCATAAAGGGGAGGGGTGAGACGGGTCAGCAGGTGATGGGTGGACGGAGGAGAGGTGAAGGATGATGGACAGAACGACCCAGGTGGGGGGGAAAGGGAGATAGGCAGGTGTGTGATAGGTAGAAGTGGGGAAGAGGTAGATGGAGCCAGGTGGGGTGAAGATGGAGATGAAGAATGGAGGCTGATAAATAGGGACACAAAGCCTACAAATGCTGGAATCTAATGTAAGTAAGTAATAGGAACCATTAAGGGAGAGATGAAGGGAAGATGGAACCAGATAGGGGAGGGGCTCTAGTGGGTGGAATGTAATGGTAGTAGAAGGATGGAACCAGGAGGGGGACGAAAATAGGTGATGGGTGGGTGGTGGCTATGGGAAAGGGAACAAAAAAGGGAGGACCAGAGGCAGATTGGACGGAGAAAGAGAGGGGAACATAGGAGGTGAGGGTTACTTGAAATTTGGAAAATTCAATATTCATACCATGGGGTTTTAGACTACCCAGGCAGGTGGTGGTGTTCTTGTTTGCATTGGGTCTCACCCTGGCAGAGGAGAAGGCCAAGGATGGACAGGCCAATGCAGGAATGGGAAGGGGAGTTGAAATGGCATCTGACCGGGAGCTTGGGATGGCTACTACTGACAGAGCACAGGTGCAAGCTGGTCACCTGGTCTACACTTGGTCTTGGGGCACCAAGTGCAGTAGACAAGATTGGAGGAGGTGCACATGAAGGGCTAATAAGGTCCCTCGACAGTGGTGAGGGAGGAAGCGTAGGAATGTGTGTTACACCTGCAGTTGCAGGAGAAGGTGCCAGCAGTCAGGGAAAGTGGGTGAGGAGGGATGAGTGGACCAGTGTGTCACAGAGTCTGGTCCCTGTGGAATATGGAAAGCGGCGGGAGAAGAAGATGTAGTTAGTGATGGAATCCTGTTGTAGCGGGCAAAAATGAAGAAGGATGATGTGCTGGCTATGGAGCCAAGTAGGGTGAAAGGGGGAGGATTGGGGAAATTCTGTCCCTGTTCTGTTTGGAGGAAGGGTGAGAGGAGGTGGGAAATGTGAGAATGGGCTCCATCAACTGCAGTGAAAGGGAAGCCACAGTTCCTGAAAAAGGAGGGTGTTTTGGATATCCTGGAATGGAAGGTCTCATCTTGAGAGCAGATGCGGCAGAGGTGGAGAAAAGGATGGCATCCTTATGAGAGACAGGGTGGGAAGAGACATTCGAAGTAGCTGTAGGAGTTGGTGGGTTTATAATAAATATCAGTGGATAGTTTGTCTCCTGAGATGAAGATGGATCCCAAAAAGAGAGAGGAAATATTAAAAATGGCCCAAGTGAATTTGAGAGCGGGATGGAAGTTGGGTAGCGAAGGCGATGGAACTGGTGAGTTCTGGAAATTTCTGCCTAGTGTATTTTAATACAATCTTGTCATCACCCTGGTGTCTGTATGCACATTGAAAATATTCAAAAAAGCTTTCACAAAGCTTAAGATCTTTAATGGAGCTTTTGAATTCTTTGAAATTTGTATTCCAAGCAGTTTGATATTTTGAGTTGTGCATTTTGCTGTGTCCTATTGCTAAGAAAATAATATAGTACTGGTGGACAGGATCTTACATTATTCTTACCTTTTTGTAGTGCAATTCCCTCTGTAGTTTTACATCTGTGAAAATGCTGAAAGCCATTAAAAAGATTTGATGGCCCCCAGAATGGACTATAGGGTTTGAAAATGTTCAGAATGAACTTGAAAAACAGATGTAATCTTGCTTTCTCATACAACAAAGGGCCACAGTTTACTTTCTGCATCTTAAATGGTAGTTTCTGAATGATGATGCAATCTCTTTATGTTGGACATCACAAGTTTAATGTTAAAACAGGTCCCAGAGGGCTTGTTTCCTAACAGTTCAAACAAAAAACTAATGCAAATGCAAAGAAAAAACACACACAATCCACATTTCTCCACCCTTAAGGACCGTCAGAAAACAAACGTTCCACACATTGTGATCCAGACACTGTTTCAACATATGTCTTCAGAATCATTATATCCATAAGTAGTTCATTTTTATTTGACCAATCTAATCACTGGGGAGGAAGAGGAAGTCCTCCTTGGCCTCTTTCCCTTTGAAAATCATCATCACAAATGCAAATTTCAAAATATTAGATGAAAACCAGAGTTTATGTAGTTTGTGGAAACACAAGAGATTACAGATGCTAAACCTGGAGCAAAAAAAAACTGCTGAAGGAATTCAGCAGGTCAGGCAACATCTGTGGAGGCAAGGGTAGGTGGGTGTTTCAGGTTGAGACCCATCATCTGGACTGAAAAGGTAGAAGCGAGATTGTCAGTATAAAAAGGTGAAGGAGATTGGGGTGGGGCAGGAGCTGGCAAGCAATTGGTGAATCCAGATGAAGAGGGATTGATAGGCAGATAGAACCACATGGGAGGAGAAAAGAGTGGTGATAGCAACAGAGGGTGGGAGGTGATAAGTGGAGGCAACAAAAGGCTGAGGATTATGGAATCTGATAAGGTGGTGAGTGGAACCAGCTAATGGAGGAATGCTGGGCAAAAGAGGAACAGTGGAGATAGGGGAGGGGATAGGGGACCAATTGGGTAGAG
>JARFYF010000094.1:64580253-64592268 GCA_030265395.1 Rhina ancylostomus | reverse complement strand
GTACACCTTTTTTTTGGATTAGGATTTCTCTTGCATCATTATCCCTCTGTTGCTTACCCTAGGATATTTCCTCCTGTGTGAAAGGTTCTGTATAAGTGAAGGTTGATGCTGATGGCCGTGGGAACTACTGAATAAGCAAATCCCACTTTTCCCAATGGTGAGCCACCAGATTTTTGTAGAACGTGCACATCAAAAGGAAAGTGAATATTGAAATCGATCTTTGTAGGTTTCCAATTTAGCTTTACTATCTATCCTTGGGAATTTCAGTGTCAACTAACATTCTTTCTCTCCTGCCCTGGAAGACAGATGCAATTGGGGTTTTCGGTCAGCATTTAGTTGATTAACTAGCTGGTAGTTAAGTGCTACCCAATGTTTCCATGCCTCTTTGAATATCAAAACAATATTTATTATTTCACTCAAGAAATGTATTGTAGCTCTCCCTACGTGCCTGAGTAATTTGCATGTAGATTGAATGATATAAAATATTATCCATTGACAGTAATGTTCTTTCCAGAAAGTTATAGTTGAATGATGGCCTTTAGTATTAGTTAAGGTCTGTGTTTTGTAATGGCTTTTTACGGTGAAAGAAAATAGATCTTTTTTAAGCTTTCACTAAATGGAAATCACTAAAGTTGCTAAACCTCTCTTCAAAGTGTGTTCTGCTGGAATTCATCTCGTACATTGGAGTCAGATCTAATTAAACCAAATCTGTTTTACTAACACTTCTTGATGTATCAATTTTTTAAAAAATCATCAGGCAGAACAATTGCCTGCTAATCCCATTTGAAAACTTCCATTCAGCGCCAAAAGGGGGTTCTATTTAGGTATTATGTTGTCATGGAGACCATTCTGAGGCACCCTTTGGTGTCCCATTCTCTCTCTGAATAAACTGTCACTGCTTTTGAAGTTGCTATGCAAATGCAACTCTTTCCATGCAGAATAGCTGTCAGAGTGGTTTTTCAAGACATGCTTTGTAGAAAGTGCTTGAAAACAAAGCATTTCCATGTCGATATGCCTGTCCATCTCTGACGGGTGTAGCTAGGCAAGTTGGGATAGAAATGGCTTCATCAGGGAATTATCTGCAGACTCTTTTTGCTGGAAGCAGGTTTCCTCCCATGGGATACAAGCTCTTTTTTTAAAAAAAACAGCCACTGCAGAACTCGGGGCACTATGACAGAGACAATAATATGATCAGGGAGATAAGATTAATATTGCCTGTTGTATTACTGTAACAAGATGGATGGTATAAACTATACAATATAATTTGGTTATTCTGCTTTTATTCCGATAGACCTCTTGCATGAATACATGTATAATAAGAAAGACTGACTGATATGCTGTGTGTGAATATTTATGTGCTTCAGTACTTATTAAAGGGAGACTTATCCTGGTGAGTTTTGTAAACAAATCCCATTCACTAAGTTGCCAAGATCAATCTGCAGCCAGAGGCAGCCGTCCCATCGGTAGGAAATGCTTATGCTGCAGTAGAGGTTCTAACATGGAGTTTTGTATTGCTGTCCTCATCACTGTTAACTCTAATTCCATTTCAGTTTTATAATCCATTCTAGCTGTGCTGTCTTGGGAATGTCATTAAACCCTTAATTATGTATATTGTTGTTAATGATATTGATACATACTCTTTACACTCTGCTAATGTTACCTCTGGTTATTCACAGAGGTGGGATTTTCAGAAAAAGTGATGAACCATCACAAAGCCCTGTTAAGTTGTTCAGTTTATCCTTTATTTAACCTTGGCAATGATGGGGGCATTGGTGACCATGAGAGAGATTCTATTTTCATACAAGCATCTCGGGTTTAACATATAAAAGATCAATATAGTCACAACTTAAACCCAATCCAATGACAGATTTGTGTTTTTAACATTAGATGCCAGTAACTGCCTTATAGGCCATTTTCTTAAAATAAAGAGGCATCATTTTTTTCATGGACAGTAGCTGAACAAAACATGAGAAAGAAAGGATTAAAAAAATGAAGAAAATTGAAATAGAAATGACAGAGTAAATTACATTAATTTAAAAAATCAAGTGAATGAAGGACAGTTATGAAAACAAAATTGTGAATTTTTTTGTCGTGTTTTTAAAGTATGAAGTTTTACACATTGGATTAATATAAAGATGGACATATTTTTCAGTATTGTGCAGTAAAGCACTGATTCTGCATTGTTATAACTACTAACAGGACTATGATGGACTGTACAGAAACCAGGTTCTTCTTTTTGTTTTTTGATAATGATTTATTTACCAATTACAGCAGAAATTTAGTCATCAGGTACAAAATGTGTTCTACTGCTATGCGAGAAAGGTGGGTGGTGTGGTCTTTTCTAGCTAAATGTACTGCACAAACCTGATGCATTTAGCCACCTGCTGGTTTCTGCTTCGAGGTTAGTGAATTAACATCTCCGTGAAATAGAGGGATGGATCACTTGACAGTCAAATGTTGCCAGCTTGTTCCCACAAAGGAACAAGTGTTCCCAAGTACAAAAGCCTCAGGGCTATGGGGAAGAAGCGGTCAGAGTGAGACTAATTGGATAGCTCTTTCAAAAAGTTGGCACAGACTTGGTCGGTCGTATGGCTGCCTCCTATTGTGTCAAGCAACAATATCCTATTAGACTTGGTGTTTGTAGGTTTTATTGTGACAAAATTCTCAATCACACTGTGGAAGGGGCATTAAAATTCACACGTACTGACGTTGAAGCTGTGGTGCATATTGAAATACCAGTTTCACACTGGATCATCAGGAAAACAGGCTTAAATTTTAACTACGTGCTGACATGTGCTTGATTCTAGGTCATAGGTAGTTCAGGGCCTCAGCAGGATTTACCCTGTGAACCCTTCACAAAGTCTAACAGCCAATCCCATCAAAGCAGTCATCACACTTGACCACAAGCAGGCAGTGAGTGTTGTGCAGTCTTTCAGTTGTTGCCCTTGTATCCATAGGTACTTGCATTATTGGAGCATCTGCAACAACTTCCCTGAAGCCATTTACAGAACAACATATTCTAGTTAATTTAAACTCATTTTCAAGTAAGGGAATTGGACATTTGCACAATGGTTTTGTTTTACAAACTTAACAGGTGAATTAAGCCACCATTTTACTGAATAGTTCTCTCAACATTTCTCCCCTTTCTCCTGGGGATATTCTTCTCCTTCCTCGGACCTCATGTTTTGAGGCATACTCTCCCTTCCAATACCCCTACAGTATTGTCAGCATGGTGGTGCTGCTGGTAGAGCTGCTGCCTCTCAGTGCCAGAAACAGAATGTTGACGTTGGCTCAGCTATCCTGCCAGTGGATTTGAAGCATTTTGCAAAGGCAGCATTGATAATACTTTTCCAGTGCTATTGGAAGTTGTCCACATCTCTGTCTCATACAGGAGGCATGGATCACTGCTGCTTGGTAAACCATGAGCTCTGTGATGGGTTTAAGGTCTTGGTCTTTGAACCCTGATTTCCTTAGGCTGCCAAAGACTCTGCTGGCTCATTGGAGGTAGGGTGGGTTTGGTCGTTGAAGTCTGCCTTCACTGAGAGTTGGCTTCCAAGTGATCCACGTTGACCAAGGTCTCGTTATGGATCTCGATTGTTAGGAATGAGGACAAGGTATTCGATGTGCAATGGGAGCTGGGTGATGAAGGATCTTTGTTTACTGGATGTTTCATGCAAGGCACATCCTCTCGTACAGCATGTTAAAGGATTCAATATTGGATTGGTGGTTTGGCCTCCCAAATGTGCACGTGCACAAGCCTTCTCTGTGTTCTGTAACTCGGCTCTTGAGTCTGGTGTGATATAGGAGCTAAAGTGGAATCAACAAAGGTTGAAACATTTCCCATTTAGATGAACTCCTCTCCAGTGAAGCACTTGTTTAGTTGAGGGGCAGTACTGCACTGAGAATTTGAGAAGAGCGTTGGTCTGATGACATAGCCTTGCTTGACCCTTGTCTGCACTGGGTTTGAATCTGTGGTGGATCCACTGATGAGGATTAAGCCTTGCAAGCCATAGTGATGCAGATAGAGGATGAACTTTTGGGTTCAGCCTTCTGTGCTATCACAGAGCTGTAGAGAGATGCAGCACAGAAACAGCCCTTCGATTAGATTAGTTTATTGTCATATACACCAGGGTGCAATGAAATTCCTTGCTCATGTGAAGCTCACAAAGTAAACAGTGTACATGGTAGTAATAAATACATCAATAAGTATAGCAATGAGTGCAAAACAGCAGAATGGTGCTAAGATTGTAGTGCAAAAAGAAATGCTAAAGTGACAATAACAGAGTAACTGAAAGAGGTAGAATTAAGAGTCTGAGAATGCAGCAGCACCACTGGGAAGGGGATGTGATGGATAACCGATTCAGAAGTCTGATGCCCACCAGGTCTGGGTCGATCACCAAACACTTATTCTACCTTGACCCTATTTGACCCACATTCTCATCAACTGCCTCCAGATTCTACCACCCACCTACACACTGGGGACAATATGCAGTGGCTAGGTGAATCTACCAACTCACATATTTTTAGGATGTGAGAGGAAAACCAGAGCATTCAGAGGAAACTGATGCAATCACAGGACAACGTGCAGGCTCCACACAGCACGAGAGGTCAGGATTGAACCTGGGTCGCTGGAGAGTAAGGCAGCAGCTCTGCTCATTGTGCCACTGTGTTGCCCTTACAACCAAGTTCATGGCTGAACTTCTGGAGCAGTTCCACTTTCCTGTTTTATCCCTGTCATTCTTTGATTCCCTTGGTGCCCAAAGGACCTTTCAATTTCAATCCAGAATGTATTCATTAACTTAAGGTCCGCAGCTCTCTGTGGTAGGAATTCTAAAGACTCGTAACCCTTCCCAAGTAAAGAAATATCTTGACGCAGTCTGAAATGATTGACTCCCTATCTTGACACTTTGGTTCTTGTGTGAAGGTTCTCCACTTCATCAAGGGATGCTCTTCTCTGCTCACCACCAGCTCCCCTGCCCTCTTCATTCCCTCCTTTGCATTTCTCACAGGACTAACTCCAGTCCAGCTTCAGTCCCGCTGTTATCTCAAGGACCGCTTCTACCTCGTTGTTATAAGGCCCTTGAATGGACCTCTTGTATGATAAAGATGAACTTTTGATCTCTCAGTTTACCTCATCGTGGCCCTTGCAACTTATTTGTCTACCTGCACTGCACTTTCTTTGTAACTGTAACACTATATTCTGCATTGTTTTCCTTTTGTACTCCTTGAATATACTTGTGTATGGAATGACCAGTGTGGGTGGCAGACAAACGAAGCTTTTCATTGTATCTTAGTACATGTGTCCATAAACCAATTACCAGTTTCTACTTGATGGACTTGGACTTGGACTTGGAGGATCTTATTTCTGGAAGATTGCTAAGGAGGGATCTTGGGGCTGCAATGAAGCAGCCAATGAAATGGGAGATGAATGTGAGATAGGAAGAGAGAACAAACTCACTGATGCCGCAGACTGGTGTCAGAGGAGAAATCCAGGTTATGTGGCCAGAGCAAATCAAAATTTTTCCACATTGGATCACCATGACTAGCCATGCTCAGCAACATTTATTTAACTCAATCAGTCCATAATTCTGATGTATGGCCTGTATTCTTTGTACATGCTGCATATCTTGACAAGTTGTGGAGAGAAATTGAGACCAAAGTCTAACATCTTCTTCAAAGCTGAGTTTATTGTCATACGTACAAGTACATGTATGCACAGCTGCAATGAAATACTTGCTTGCAGCAGCATCACAGGCACATAGCATCATGTAAGTAACATTCACAAGAAAAACAAATGAAACATAAATCTCACACAATTATTGCAAGAAGGAATACAATTAAAACAAAAAAAAATCCATTTTAATGCAAAGTGGTCATAGTGTGGATAAACTGTAGTGATTAGGGTTGTGCAGGTTGGTTCAAGAGCCTAATGATTGAAGGGAAGTAGCTGTTCTTGAACCTGGTGGTGTGGGGCCTCAGGCTTCTGTACCTGCTGCCTGATGGTAGCTGTGAGAAGATAGGATGGCTCAGGTGGTGGGGATCTTTGATCATAGCTGTTGCCTTCTTGAGGCAGCACCTCCTGTGGCTACTACTGATGTGAGGAGGGATGCGCCTCTGATGTATTGGGCTGTTGGAACAGGACTGTAACCAGAGTGGCATGAAATGATGACCTTTCTAGTAATTTACTAGTGAATGGATGTAGTTTCCACTGTTTAATCTGAAGTGTTTTATTTGATGCTGCTGCTTTGAGTGAGCTCATACAAGCCTATTTGCTTGCCTCTCTGGAATCTGGCCTCTACTGCTACATAGATCTGGAAGTTGTGGTGTGCTGGTGTGGGTATGGTTATTGTGGAGTGTGACACTGACTACCCTGTTTGTTGGCCTGTTGCTATAATCAGTAATTCTAGAGGATTAAGGCCCTGAGCAGCCCTGAACCAGCTTTGCACATTTGCACACAAGAAATGTACCCCCTTAGTCCAAAGCTGGGTCAGGAGTATTGAGGAAGAGTTGATGTTTGGTGGGAGTGATTGGCCATTCGATGATCAGTATATTGGGCGACCAGGGAGTGGGTGGGTGTGGGAACGTTGCTGTGAATAGGACCCATCAATGGTTGTATTATGTTCTTCTCTGCCCAATGTGTGATTTCAACTTCTATAATTGGCACTGTGCAACTGAATTTCCCCAGTGATAGTTAACCCACTGGCTGCATGGGCCTTTGAGCACACTTAGCCCACAAGACATCTTGTTCAAAAACGTTTTGAAAATAGATGTTTGATTGAGAGCTGCAGGTCTGGCTCACCATGGAAAATGGAGAAGTAAACCAATTCAGTCCAACTGATTTATGCTCCATAGTGTCTTCTCCTGCACTACCTTATCCCACAGTCATTATCACACAAACTGACTGAACATTAGCACAGTTTGGTTTGTGGAAGCTGCCGGGCATAGACTGGCTGCCGCATCTCCTAAATTACGGGTAACTGTTCTTCAGAAGTACTGCTTTGGGACATTCTGTGAACATGAAAGGCATTATAAATTTAGTTCACTTTTTTATTAAGAACTTTCACCCTTTCTCCCCATACAGTTATCCATCTCCCTCTTCAATACATTGATGGCATTTGCTGCACATTCTGTGTGTTAAAGACCTTCTTCAATTTATTCATTTATTAGAGTCAAAATCATACAACATAGTGGTCCGAAGGGATTCTTTCTATGTCCATGCTGGCCAATGTTGGTCTCAGTACCCATTTCACAGTCTCTCTCCACGTCCATTTATGCTCTTGTAGTTCAAATGTCTGTCAACCTCCACCATGAATATACTCAATGGCTCTGGCTCCACAGTTTTCTGGGGTAGAGATTTCCAAAGTTGCAACAATCTGAGAGAAGAAATTCCTCCTCCACCTAAAATGAGTAATTTCCTTATTCTGAAATACTGCTCCCTAGTTCAAGGGGAAACATCCTTCCAGCATGCATGCTGTCAATCTCCCTCAGAATCTTCATCTGTAACCTTTTACGTGGCACCTTAACGAATGCCTTCGGGAAATCCAAATACACCTCATTCTATTGCTTTTCCTTTTATCCACCCTATTGTTTACTCCCTCAAAGAACTCTGGCAGATTTTTGTCAAACACTATTTCCCTTTTGTAAAACTACTGTTGATTCTGCTTGATTGTTTTGTTATTTCTTCCTTAATAAATCCATCATTGGTTAACTATTGATTCTAGTTTTCTGCCCTCTGTCTCCTTCCTTTCTTGAATAGTAGTATTACATTTGCCATTTTCTAGTCCTGTGGGATGTGAACATTGCTGACAAGGCCCTATTTATTAACAATCCCTAATTGCTCTTGAACTGAGGAGGCAGTTAAGAATCGACCACAATGGTGGATTGGGAATCGAAAAATAGCTTAGATGAGGAAGACAGATTTCCTCCTGTGAAGGACATTAGCAAACCAAATGAGTTTTTATAGCCATCGTTACAGATATCAACTTTATTCTAGAAGCATTTAATGACTTGAATTTAAATTCCCCAGTTGCTGTGGTGGGATTTGAACTTGTGGCTCTGGATTTTGTTCCAGGCCTCAATATGCTAATCCATTAATTTAATCAATATGCTACTGTTCTGCTTGTTCAGCTTCTAATACCTTCTGGATAAAGAGGTTACTCTTGAATTCCCACCTGGATTTATTAGTGATTGCCTTATAATTCCAGGCTCCAGTTTTGGACTCCCTTGACAAGTGGAAACATCTTCTCTATTCCAACAAGCCCCTTCATAGTTTTCAAGAGCTCCATTAAGTCACCTCTATAAACAGAGAGAAAATGTTTTATCCCACTTCAGAGCACTGTGAATACAATGTTCCAATCTGCCAGAAGTGACCTGATTTTTCTACTTGTACATTTCTCATTTGAGAAGGTTCTCCATTCCCATAAACACTTAAGCTTGACAGTACATCAAGACTAATGCACTTTAAACATCACGCTCTTTGCTGGAGCTCTTGATATTTCACTTACTTTCATAATGCCTGAGCAAAATCACGTCTGAGGTAAGCTAATAAAATACTTGCTGAAGAGTTATTCCTGAGACGCGGCCCATATCCACAAGCTGTCATTTGTATTTGTTCAGTAGTACATGCTGTGTTATGCACCAGCGTTGACCCAGGTCCATTTGGACATGTCGACAGCTGCCCACAGCACTCAAGTCAACACTGCAGCATTGCACACATGCTGTAGCAGCTCCTCCATCACCGCAGCACTTCAAGCATGCTGAGTAGCTTGAAGTAGATTATAAATGTTTTAGACTTAGATGTTTTCTTGAACAAATCTGTAGGAGTTTGCTTGGTAACTGCTCATTTTTATTCTGTTAGTTGTATTTACATTGCTGCTGCCAACATCCTTGTGATTTAAAGGGAAAGGAACTCCTGAGGGATCTCTCTTCATTGCTGGCTCTTCCAGGACTTGAAGTCTAGACTTGAAGCAACCACAGAGATCAAAAAGGGGTACTTGGCTTAGCTTCTTGTGTATGATGTAGGGGTAGCATGTACCTTTTTATTGGTGCATCTCAAAAATAGTGTTAGCAGTAGCCAGCGACCAGACATAGGATCACTCCTCGGGGTACATCCTACCCTCTTTGGCTGTGAAAGAGGCAGGAACTGACCTCTATTCCTCGCTAATGATTCAGAATAGTGAAAAACAAGCAGTATCTTGCAATGTGTTTTCAATTAAACAGGATGTGCACAATATCTTGATTGAAATAGAAAGTTTGTCTTGGGCTGCTGTGCAAAGTGAATAACCACCCATTTTCTGGTTGTTGCATATGCCACTCAATATTTAGTTGCATATACTTTTCCCCATTGTGATTGTGCAACCTACTGTATTCCACAGCTGACCTCTGACCAATATGCTGATGGCAATAGCTTCTGGATAAACCAGATCCTTGCACTTCCTGTCCTACTATTTGGCATTTATATAGGTCCATTTGATTTAAAATACATCTGATCTTTTGATATCTTACTGGACCAAGTAGTGCTTAACTCTTGCCAGTAATTCTATTGAGAACTAACAGCTGTATCCTTCTCAGAGACTGGTCGATCTCTGACTTCAGTGTCTTTGCACTGGAGTGCATGAGTTAGAGGTGGCTATGCTACTCACCACCAAGTCTAGGGCAGAGTCAGCCTACTATATCAGATCAGGTTAATGCAGGAAGGGGGTAGGCAGGATCCCATATGAATTGGCCCATTGAGCGAAGGAATACCTTTTTTTAAGTGCTCCAAGCTGGGATACACCTGAAAAATCAAGGGTCCTTTCCCAACACGCAATCCTGCCAGGGCTCTGTGATGGAATTATATATTTGAAGAATTGACCTTTGAACATCATGCAATTTGTGCAATCCTTTCTGTAAAACAATCCTTTGCACCCTCAAACTATAAAATGACTTTGCTGCCGTGACCATTTGACATCTTTAAAAGCAGATGATCGGATTAACTTACCATTTGATACTTCTGTACATCCATTGGTTGGCATTTTTCTGAGGCTGAAGAAATGACTATGTTTCAAAATAACTTAACCTGCTTTGTCAGGCCCTGAGATTGTTAAAGGCACCATATAAATGTAAGTTCTTCCATTCTTCATCTTTATTTAAAAAGGTTTGTTCTTGGCTATGTAAAGACAATGTCTGCTCCGTAAATTCTTCTACAGAGAGGTCATTGAGTACACAGGAATATATGATCAGGAGTAGGCCACCAGGCTCCTGAAGCCTGCTCTGCCATTCAATGTGATCGTGGCTGATCTATGCTGGCCTCAACTTCCCCATAACCCTCACTTCCTTGATCTTTGAAAATATTTATCTATTTCCACTTCAAACATATCTAATGATCTAGCCTCTATCACCTGTAGGGACAAAAAAATTCCAGAGATTCACTGTTCTCTCAGAGACGAATTTTCCACGCACCTACAACCTACAGGTAGGTTTTAAAGTCATAGCTGGCACACCTCTTGACTCTAAGTTTACCCATCCAAAGCATCCTCATCTGTACAGTGGTAAATTAATAAATTAATTCTAAGCTCTGTTGGATAATAATCTCCTGGCCATACAATGGCAGCCCATGGAAAGCAAGAGAGCTGCTGAATAAACATCACTGTGGGCTTTTTCTTTAATTTCGGAAGTGTCGATGCTGTCATGAATTAATATTACTGTAAGCTCTTAGATTTTGATGAAAAGTCAGTGACTTGAAACATTAACTTATTTTCTCTACAAATTTCTTTTGGCCTGTTGAATATTCCCATCATTTTCTGTTTCTTCTTATCTCCAACATCAGTAATATATTAGGTTATATTGAATGCAAGGTGATACCTGAAGTTTTGGTGTGTTTGTTCAGTGTAATTAAGGGCAACTGAATGTCAAATATGATTAGATCTGTCCTAAGAATTGAAGCCTGAATAACCAAGTATATGATCTAAAATTTTAAAAAAACTGATGCTGAAAATCTTGAAACAAAAACACAAAATACCTGAAATACTCAACAAGCCAGATCACATCTGTGGAGAGAGAAACAGTTAACATTTTGCATTGATGAGCTTTCATTCTGATTTTCTGCTTTCAATTCGGTGTATGATATTGTATTTCAGTATCACTGATCAAAGTTTTCGTAAATATTTTCATTCAAAAATGGCATAAGAAATGGGATTTAAAGGTGAAGAAATCCATAGTTGCATCTTCAACAGGTAGTTACATTTCTATCTTGAAAAAGAATCAACTAAAACTATCCTCATTTGTTCCCCATTCATAACAGTCACATAACTCACATAGCGGAACATTGTAATACTAGCAAATGATGCCATTGTGATTAAATGGCACCATATCTCGAGTAACCCCTTGGGAAAGTTACCAAAGAACCAGTGATAAAGTCAATCCTCTTGAAATGTTTTTTGAGGAACAGTTAGATCAAACGTAAGATTAGGCATACCATTCATTACAGTATTAAAATTTCTTTAACTACTTGCGTTTATTTAGTGAAGAAACAAAAATAAAAACAGCAGATACTGAAATAACAATAGAAAATGCTGGAAACACTCAGCAAGTTGGGCAGCTTCTATGGAAAGTCAAACAGTTAACATTTCAGGTCTGGGAACCTTCATCAGAACTCATAGTTCTATCAAATAGTCCCAGATCTGGAACTTTACATTTTTATTTTTCCACAGATGCTGCCTGACCTGCTGAGTGTTTCCAGTATTTTCTGTCTTTTTTTTTGCTTTTGCATTATTTGCTACCTTTTTAATGTGGCAAAATGGCCCACAATGTTTCAAATTTCACAATAAAAATGGATTCTGAGCCACATAAGGAAATTAAGTGGCACATTCCAACATTTAGTCAAAGATGATGTTTTCTTTCTTCCCACCTCCACCCTCCTTTCCTGCCCCTTCAAGCTCCTACTCTTAGCCCCTACACAGATGTCCCTCCCAAAGCTCCTCTCTTCCCCATTCTCTGTCTCATTCCCCTAGTCGCTCTAATCTCAAAGGCAATATG
>JARFYF010000094.1:64493084-64503563 GCA_030265395.1 Rhina ancylostomus | reverse complement strand
TTCCCTGAACTATCATTGAGTTTCTGGCCCTCATTTTCACAATTGAGGCAGATCTAATGCAAATCATCCAGAGAGCAGTTCCATCCTTTCCAAACATCCAAAGTCACATTATCCAGCAGTACAGTTTTTTGTTTGTGGAACCAACGAGCAGAGGAGGTTATCATTTGGCCTTGGCACCTCTTTCTAATCTTTGAAAGAGCTATCCAATCTGACCCATTCTCGGTTCTATTCCCACACCTTGTATATTCTTTCCCACAAATATTTCCACTGCCACTGAAAATTACCATTGAATCTTTCTTTTTCCATCAACTATTTAGACAGTGTAATCCAGACTATAATAACCGACTATTTAAAAACATGCTTATCTCCCATCTTTACTTTTCATGCTGGTTATCTTAATTTCATTCATATTCATTGATTATCACTCACTGGAAACCTTAATTACACTTCCAAAAGGCCTCATTGTTTTGATGCCTTTTTTTAAACCCTCACTAAACTTCTACATTTGAAGAAAAATCCCAGGTTCTCCAATTGCTGCACACAAGGTCTTCAGCAACAGAGGCATACCAGGAAGCTTCCTCAAAGTTCTTAAGGGTGTCCTGAAGAATGTTGCACAGAAGCAGAGATTTACAAAATGTTTGGTTTAACTTCCTTTTTGTGTTCTGTATCTTTATAAATCTAATGATTCATTATTTTACAATAATTTTATCACGTAGCTTTGCCAAGTTCAGGAATTTATTTTGTGTTTCTTCATCCACTTTAGCTTACATTGTTGGTCCTTAGTCTTTCCTTTACTTCACGCTCTTTGCATCAAATTTCATCTGCCATTTCACTAGTCTATCCAAGCAGGGCCTATTTCCCCACCATCAATATACTGGGGGTCACCACTGATTAGAAATTCGACTGAATCAGCCACACAGATCCAAAGGCAGACCAATAGCGAACACTTCAAAGTCTTCCCATCATCCAAATGGAAAACATCAAGACTTCAGTGGAATTCTCTCTACTTGTCTGGATGAATGCAACTCCATTAACATTCAAGGTATTTGGCAGCATTCAGACCAAACAGCCCACTTCATTGGCACTCTATTCGTTACTTTCTTCCAACACCAGGACACAGTGCAGTGTGTACCATTTGTAAAATGCACTGCAGTGTCAACTTGGCAAGGCTTCTTCAACAATATCTCCCTAATCAGTGATCTCTACTGCCCAGGACAGCAGGCACATGAGAACTCACTACCTGCAAGTCTCCCACCAAGTCATATTCAGTTTGACTTAGAAACTTATTACTGCTATTTCATGATCACTCAAATTCTGGAACCGCTGATCCAAATGCACTCTTGGTACCTTCACCGGGGCGACAACTCTCACCTCCTTTTTCAGGGCATGTGGGGATGGGCATTGGTAGATAACCTTTCCAGAGCTTTCAGCAGTCTGCAGAAAAGTTAAATAAGGTCTACAAATTGCCTCTTTGCTGTGTTTTACATTTTGCATCATGTGCAAATGTTGAAGTATGTCCTGCAAACCTTAGTCCAGGATATTCATTTACATCAAAGAGACCAGCCGTTTGGTTTTCTGGCAACCTTTTCCCTTGCACAGTATTTTTCTGGGAACCTGTCTTATTCCACATCCGGAGACCCCAGTGCAGCTGTAGGAATCTTTGATAACAAATCTGGCTGACTTCCATTTTCATTTGCACAGGCCATGGTAAGAGAATGTTCCAACTGCTTGTTGAAAAGCAGGACAGTGAGTAGTTATGCTCTTGAGAGCAAAGAATTTATGTCGACAAACACAGCCTTAAGGTGATACCAGTTTCGTTACTGTGGAAACAGTCAGAGAACAAATAAGCCTGAGATTGGGGGTGTAGGCAAGCTGGAGAGCATCTACAAACAAAGCCCCATGCTCTAGGTTAGAAGAGTGCAAACAACACTGTATGCTGACAGTCAACATTTAATAAAAACACAAACATACACAGACACTCTACAATGATGTGAATGGGCAGTGTACTTGGCAGTTCTCTTAAAACGCTACAGAAATGATGTTGGCACTACAGGGTGTACAAAATGAACCAAACTGTGCTGCCAAAACAGACCAGTGAACTGTAGCAATGGAGAGTAAGAGAAGCAAGCCACTCATCTCCTCCAAACGAGCAGACTATGATGCTCTCCCTTTTAGCAACAATACACCTGGAAAGTGCATACAAGGAGAAGCCCAAAGGATAAAAGCAGGAAAAGTGAGATAACCAATTTGCAACATATTGTGGCCTGCAGATAAAGCCCATTCAACATCTGACCCTCCCAAGCAGCAGAAAGCATCTCAGCATTCTGTGAGCTGAATTCAACCTAGTCACAGAGGTGATGGATAGTACACTATCCCACACATTGTGGCTTAACTCATTCAGTGTGGAAAAGCACTACATTGCTGCACCTAAAATAGAATAAAATAGAAATAAAAACTAAACAGGAAATCTGGAGCTATAATTACTTGCAGTACCAACTCCCCTATCTCTTTATCTGCACTTCTCAACAACCACAGAGTCTCACATCGGTGGTGGAAAGCGGAGGTCAGGGCAGTATTATAAAAGATTCATGCTTCAAATTATCGATTTCAGCTACTCAAAACATGAACCTGAGATTCTTTTACTGAGGTAAGCTCCTTTATCCCCGCTCCATAGGAACGAAAAAAAGCAACAGTGATCCATGAACACTGGTGTTTAGTGTGCTTTGTAGCATTTTGTTGCAGATACTTTGAAATGACAGGATTTTTTTGAGGTCAGAGTAGTTAAAAATGGAGGAGCATTATTACCTGGGCTTCCCCAGTGATTGCTGGATGAAGATATTTTGTGATTAGTGCTGGCAAAGAATGCTTCTGAAGGCAGTGGTAGGACTCGGAGCAAAAGATCTACAATTCTGAGCACAACACTAGTGGAAGGATAGAAAGGTCTTGGAGAGGATTCAGAGGGATCATTAGAACAGTAGCAGTGATAATAGCTGGTATTGTTCTCTCAGGAACAGATGCAACAGTCAACACTGCAGCATCACAATTTCAGGGACCTGGATTCTATCCTGACCTCCAGTACTATCAGTGTGGACTTTGAACATCCCCTCTGTGACTGCCAGGATTATTGCTGGTAATCATGGTGAGAATGTGCACTTCCTCTATCCAAAAGATGTGCTAGTAGTTTAACTGGCTACTGTAAATTACCCCTAATATAAGTAAGTGGCCATAAAAAATTTGAATGGGAGTTGATGGGCAAGTGACCAAGAACAAAGTTGCAGGGGAATAAGTGGAGATGGGATGGGATTCCTCTGCTGACACATGATGGACCAAATGGTCACCTCCTGTGTCATATTAAGTATATAATGTGAAGGAAATACTTAATAAAGCTGTTCAACATTATCAAGAGTTATTGAAGAGAGGGAGATATAATGCAAGGAGGTCAGAACAAGAGATCACAAATTTAAGATAATTGGCAAATGAACTAGGGGAAAGAGGAGAGGAATTATATGTATGCTGTAAGTGGTGGTCTATGACACACAGCCCTCAAGGGTGGAAGAGAAAATGCAGGAATAGCTTTCAAAAGGGAATTGGATATGTACTTGGATCTTTGTTCTCTGGTTACCAATCGCCCTGATATAATTTCCCTCTCATGGCAAGTACAGCACATTGGAGAGATCCACTGGAGGCAAATAAACCAAATAATAACATCCATGCTTCAAGATGATATGATTTTAAGCCCCAAGCTCAGAACTTATTTCACATAGTCAGCAGTTCTCAGTTAGGTAGTACTGGAGCCATTATAATTGCTCCCAATTTAAGGTGGGGGGGGGGGAGTGGTGAGAAGTCAGATGATGTTCCCATCCTGATCAGTAGCTTTTTAAAGTCTATTTTTCTCCACAATTTGCAGTGTTTCCCTCAGCCAGATACCTACTTCAGAGTTTGGACTTCTGCACAATTTCCTGCTTTTTGTAGCAATTGAATTGGGTCATAAACCTGTGTGTTTAATATACGGTTCCAGGGTTCCCACCATAAGTGGAGTTACTTTTAGAGACTTCTGACAACTGAGAGCATCTTCTGAGCCACGTTGACTTTCAGAAGGGTTTGGCTAGTGGAATACCAGAGAGCCAATGAGAGAATTATATGGTTTGGTGTAATAGTTATCTACACCCTGGAGAGCCAGTGTTCTCTGGTTCCCTTCTGAAAAGTCACTCTAAAATCAACCTAAAAAGTCACTGCCCTCTTTGCTCTAGTATGTCCATGTTGCTATAAGACTTTTTTTTTCCTTTATTGATTTGTTTAACAGATATGGACAGTTATATTCCATCCCTAAATATTCCTGAACTGAGGAGAGAGGAGACAACCATGGTGATAATGTAGAGTTAAATGCAAGGCAATTGTGGTTGGGATGGCAGATTTCCTTCCCTGAAGGATATTACTGAAGCAGATGTTATTTTTTAATGACAGTCTGGTGGTTTCATGGTTACTGTTACTGAGAATAACGTTAAAATATTCCAGATTTATTTCATTACTGAATTTAAATTCCCTAGCTGCCATGGTGGGATTTAAACTCATGTCTTAGGATCAGTGCTCCAAAACTCTGATCACTAGCCCAGTAACCTAACCACCCTGTCCCTGAGTGTTACTCCGCCCCCTTGGCAAAGGAGTTAATTTTCTGTTTCTTCATTTATTGTAGCCCCAGTTGTTAATCAGTTGCCTTATTAACAATAAGGTTAAAATAAATTAAATAAATAATGTGGGGGTAAAAATATCCCATCAGTAATAATGACCTTTCAATGTTCATATCGTCACAAAGACAAATCTGATCTATTAAATCCTTTAAGGAAGAATGTCTGACATAATAGTGGTGTAGCTAATAGAGCTGCTGCCTCACAGCACCAGAGACCTGGGCTCAGTCCTGACCTTGGGTGCCATCTGTGTGGAGTGTACATCTTCTGCCTGTGACCGGATGGTGTTCTTCTGGCTGGTGCAGTTTCCTCCCCCATCCCAAAGGCATGCCTGTTGGTAGGTTAATTGGCTATTGTAAAGCACCCCTAGTGCGTTGGTGAGTGATAGAGTCTAGGGGGAGTTTGTAAGAATGTGGGGAGAAACAAAATACGAGATTAATGTAAGATTAGTATAAATGAGTAGCTGATGATCAGTATAGACTTGGTGGGCCCATTTCTGTGCTATATCTCTCCATGACTATGAAGAAACATGGCTTCCTTATTCATTTGGCCCATTGCAGCTCTACACCATAGAAAAATAGCTGATTTTGTTTAAACTGTCCCCCCTGAAGTGACTTGACAATTCATTCAGTTGTATCAAAACAGAAGTATGTGGAATAATTAGGATAAAACCTGGCATCAAACTGGGACAAGTTTCTAAAACGACCACTTAGTGGGCTGTTCTCAACCCATCCTTCTGGTTGACATCCAGGGACTCGAGCCAAAGCTGAGAGAGCTGTCCTGCAGATTAGTCAAGCAACACATTTATGAAATCATACCCTTTAAACAATATCCATGCCTGAGCACATCCTTTCCCATGCGGTGGTGGTGGCACAGTATTGATACCAAGCTCCTTAAAGTTTTCACTGCATCAGGTTAAATAGAGATGATGAAACCTTTAGTTGATCATCACTGTAGCTCAACAGTACCTTCACCATTGAGCTGACTGAGCCCAAAGATTACAGCTGCCAAACAGAGGTGGAGATGGGTGGTCAGAGAACCAACACAAGGGAAGAATCTGCTTAACCTTGTTTTCACCAACAGACTGATACAATTGCTTCTGTCCATTGCATTGTGGTAGGACTGGCAACTAAATGGGCTGAATGACCTCCTCTTGTGCCACACGTAATGTGAAACTTCTGGAGAAAATCTTCACACTGTGGACACCCATCGTTACATTGTGAGGCTCTGTCATAATGATAAATAGAATAAGTCCAAAACATACATCAGCTCAAATCTGGGCACCCATTAGGAAGTGTGGGCCTTCAGCCTTGGAATTGTAATTTGCAACAAACTATAACCTCAGAGCCCATAAACCTATGGGTCCAACCATGGTTTAATGAGTGTAGAAATGCATATATCATGTTAGGACTGGGAGGCAATAGGTACACCTAAATGAGAGGTGCCATTCCAACAAAGCTACGGCACAGAACTGCATATGGGCTTAACAGCAAAAGCAGCAAGCTATGGCTAGCACAAATTGATCCTACAACCAACAGATCAGGTCAGAGTTCTGCAGTGGGGTCATATCCAGTTATGAATGGTAGCGAGTAATTAAATAGCCAATGGATAGAGGAGATTCTGTGAACATCCCCACCCTCTGCAAGTGACAGAATCCAACATGAGTGCAAAGGGTTTGGAGCCATCATTAATGAGAATTTTCAAGTTGATGACATACCTTTCCTTTTTTTCCTGAGATTCATATTATCCCAGAAGCCAGTTTTCACACAGTTATATTCACTCCACATAACTTTAACAAAAGGGAGAGAGAGCACAAGGTGCAGGCAAAGCTGTGGGATTGAACAACATCTCAGCAGCAGTTTCGGTTACTAGCCCCTCATCCGGCTAAGTAGTTCCAGCACAGCTACAGCACTGACGTCAACCCAACCATGTAGGAAATTGCCCAGTTACCTCCTGTCCAAAAAAAGCAGGGAAAATCCAATGTGACCAATTACCAGTAGACATCAAGAAAGTGATGGTAGGTACCACTGGGAGTTCTCAGGAATACCTTGCTCGCTGATGCTCAGTTTCAAGTTAGTCAGCACCACTCAGCTCCAGACCTTGTTAGAAACCTGGCAAAAGGAACCTAACTTTAGGAATAACTGTCCCTGACACGAAGGCACCATTTGTCTGTGTGTCAGAGAGTACCATTAAAGAGCCCTAGTGTAACTGAAGTGAATGAGAATCAGGGGAGAAAGCCCTACACTGGCTTGATTTATGCCTTACCTACTGCATAAAGGAAGATGGCTGTAGTTGTTAGAGATCAATGATCCCAGCCTCAGGACATGGCTGAGCATTTCTCAGGGCAGCGTGCCAGGCCCAGCCATCTGCTTCTACTTCCCTCCCTCAAAATCACAAGGAGGGAAATTTGCTGCTGATTGCACAGTGTTCATTTCTCTTTACAATGCCTCAGACAATGAAGCAGTCAGCAAGATCTGGACAACATCCAGAAACAGTTGGCAAGTGGCGGGTAATGTTTTTCCCAACATGTCACCTCCAAGAAGAAAGAATCACGCTCATCAATGGCATGAGCATCGTTGAGTTCCCCCATCATCAACATCCTGGGAGGTCATTACTGACCTAACTGGACTGACCAAATTAACATTGTAGCCACAAGAACAGGTCAGAGTCTGAGTATCACAGACATTGAATTTAAAGAAATACCTCAACCATTTTAATGTTGTCCATCATACCATATAAACTTGGCCACTCCCAATTACAGCCAAGTTCCTACCATGTCACTGAGATAAAATAGATCTTGCTAAATGTTACGCCATCAATTCTGACAAGTGAAAAGGTGTTAATATCCCCCATTGACCCTCTAAGGAGGAAAATCTGCTGTCATACATTTGATACATAATCACATTCCTTCAGGTGTTTACAGTTTTCTCCAACACTGAAGTTTCATTGAGAAACCATTCACAGCTGAAAATAATGAATTCAGCTAATTGCTTAAGTTCTCATAACCACTGAGTGGTTTGATAATTTTAGGCTGCACCATATTATTTGAAATGCAATGTATGCAAGTTTTTATTAAGTGAAATGCCTTTCACTGGTATATTTTTCTCCTGCTTCTTTATTATTTTTGGAGTTAAAACTCAGTTCAGTGAGAAGATATTTATTTGGGGCCTGCACCTTTCACTAGTCCAGTGCATGCAGTTGAAGAGAGAAACTGCTGGGATGAACCTCGTTGTCTTTTATATGTAAACGGCAAAGCCATGCTTGTCGATCTAACCAGATGAATTTTGTTAATAGCCAATATCTTTCCTTGTGTGGTCAATGAAATCATGAAATTTGCACTGAAGGAGCAAATGGATTAGTGCTAAATACTTAAGATGTGGAATTTGATGACACTCCAGTAGGGAATCCAACTAATCATTCTCCAAGAAATTTAATTCCAGGCATGATTTTTACTATTATTTCAAAAGAGCACTTGAATTTATTTTATTCCCTGTTGGACTTAGATATCACAGTAGTATGATCTTCAGGTCAGCTGAAGCTATTCAGAGATGGAATGCATGCTTGATTAGTTAGAAATGCAATTGAGTCATGTGTGATTCCTGCCTGTTAAGTGATTAAGTTAAAGAGTCAGCACTTCCTAGTCCGTATTTTGCATAATGCAACATCGTGTGCCTCCATTCTCACAATGCACCCATGCACAAAGGAGACTGGCCATGCAGTGGTGATATCTGCCAGTGTAATCCAAATTGGCATCTCTGCTGCAACATTGGAATGATCAGAGATACGGGTTCTAACAGAAGGTAGCAAGCCCTCTTGAGTGTCCTTTAAAAGGACAGGCCTTGTCTGCAGTATTGTTGGAGAGTCTCCAACAGAAGACAAGTGCCCAGAAATTAGATCATCTAGCACTATTTTCCCCCAAGCATTGTGCATGCCCTATCTATTTTGCCTGAAATAAATCACATTAGCAATCATTTCTGGGTGAATTTGTGAACTGGGCCTGGCACTTCTGATGCTGAGTGGAGGCCAGAGGTGTTGACCAGATGTGCATACAATGACATCACACATCTGACCCTGCACCTTTGAATGCTAACTGACTAGGAACCAGCAGGTATCTGACAATCAAGGAAAAGTCCAACCCATTGAGACAGTCAATGAGCTGGGATTAAAGACTTTCATTCTGGCACTGATGTTTTGATCAGTATTTGAGTAAAGTTGAAACATTCAACCTTCTGAATCAAAAAGATATGAATGCTGCCATTCAGTCAAGCTAATAACATTACAGGGAACGCACCACGTACACAAAATAAAAATTGGAGCTAAGAGAGTTCATTTGCAGTGTGTAGTGCTGCAGTTTTCTGCATCATTGACACTAATGAAACAGATTTATTTCCTTTATCATCAACTTGTTGCAGTCCTTGATGGTTGAATCCTTCTCAAGATTATGGCTTCAGTAAAATGATAGATACTGATTAGGTGTACACAGTTAATCGTGATGGTGTTTCCATCCTGCCAGGCAGAATTATCACGTCCGTCAACCGATTCTGTAATGCCATGTATACAATTGAATACAACCACCTCCTGGCCAGAGATGAGAGCTATTATAGAAACATCACACATTCCAAGAGGCAAGATGACATGCAGAATAAAGCTTGATGCACACTGTAAAGTCTCCTGAGTGTTGTTAAGATTGACTACAAACCATTACATGGTGTCAGAACCAGGATGAAAATGGATGGTTTAAAACTCCTAGGCCATTTGACATCAGGTGAAAATGAGCATAGACCTTTGAATTTTACGCAGGAGTTACACAAAGCAGGAAACACAGGCTAAATCTTTTACATCCCAGAAGAATATTACTTTTGCAAATATGTTGAATAACAAGTTTTAAGTCAAGAGGAGAGGCATTGCTCAATACAAAATCGATTAGTTAAAAAAGGCAAGTTCCTGTTCAGAGCATATATTTCAGTCTTATTACAAACAGAAAGACACTCATCAGCACAGACAAATGATACATTCCTCAGGAAAATAGCCTAACTCTACAGAAAGTAGAAGAAATCAGCAAACAGAACCGAAACATCTAAACAATTCAATGTTTGTCACAAATGAAACACCATTTGGAATGCAATGGCAAAGCTCACATCAATCTGTAGGGCGAGGTCATGCCTAATGAACTTGATTGAGTTTTTTTTTTGAGGAGCTGGGCAGTGGATGTTGTGTACATGGACTTTACTGAAGCATTTGATGAGGTCCCTCATTATAGACTGAACCAGAAGATAAGGCATATGGGTTCCCCAGTGACCTGGTAGATTAGATTTAAAATTGGCTCGGCCGTAGAAGACAGAGGGTAGTGGTGGAAGGCTGTTATTTTGACTGGAGGTCTGTGACCAGTGGTATTCCACAGGGATCTGGTTCCGCATGGTGCTGGGACCTCTGCTGTTTGTGATGTGTACAAATGATTTGGATTAAAATCTAGGTGGGCCGATTAGTAAATTTGCAGATCACACAAAAATTAGAAGCACTGTGCATAGTAAGGAAGGTTGTCAAAGAATTCAGCAGGACATAGCTCAATTGGAGAAACGGCTGATGGAGTTTAATCGAGACAAGTGTGAGGTGTTGCACTTTGGGAGGTCAAATGCAAGAGGTAATATATAGTTACTGGCAGGATCCTCAGGAGCACTGATGTACAGAGGGATCTTGAGGTGCAAGCCTATAAGTTCTCTGAAAGTGGCAACACAAATGGAGAGGGTGGTATAGAAGGCATACAGCATGCTTGCCTTCATCAGTAGGGGCAACA
>JARFYF010000094.1:64465710-64480525 GCA_030265395.1 Rhina ancylostomus | reverse complement strand
AATAGGCTGGGTCTTTCTTTCTTGGAGCACAGGAGGCTGAGTGGTAACCTTAGAGATAAAATATAATATAATGAAAGGCATAGATCAGGTGGATGGTCACAGTCTTTATCCCAAGTTAGGGGAGTCTAAAACTACTGGGCATAGATTTAAGGTGAGAGGGGAAAGATTTCAAGGGGACCCAAGGAGCAATGTTCTCCCCCACACAGAAGGTGATGGGTATGTGGAACAATATTTTGAGGAAGTGGTAGAGCCCTCGTCCCAGATCAGAGAGCAGCTTACCCAGTGTAAACGCAGGGCAATTCCAGCAAGTTCTTGCTGCACCCTTGGACATTACACGTGGAGAAAGCTTTTCCATGTGATATCCATTGGCAGAGCCGAGCTAGGAGATCATAAGTAAAGCACAACCAGCAGATTGCCGCTACTTACACCCGGAGTTGCTGGCAGTCCCACAGAACTACATGTGTTTCTCTTTTCGCTGCCAATTGCGATGTGTACATGTGCACACATTTAAATTATTAATTTTTTATTTCTTAATTTTAAGCCTAGCATTTATTACTTTGAATGGAGTCCCTTGCACAGCCATTTAGGAGACAGCTATGAGTTGACCACATTGGGCCAGGAGCCACATATAGGCAAGACAGTTTTAAGCCTAATTAAAAAGTTCAGTTATCGATTCCTGATTAGATAAGACTTTTTGCTTGGGCACAGTTTATATGCTGGTAATCTTGTGAACAGAAGGAAGTGTCGTTTATGTGAAATACAATAGTAATGGTTTCAACCTGTGCTTCCATAGTCAGGTTGCCTGGGAACAGAACCTACATTCATCCACATACCTATGAGGATCCTAATCAAGCTGTCCGAGACTTTGCAAAGGAAATTGATGCATCCTGCATTCGGATTGAAAGAGTTATAGGGGGTGGTAAGTAATTACATATTGCAGGGATGGGAGATCTTCGCAAGGAAAATTCGACCATTCTTTTTATTGGATGTTTAGTATATAGGATCTCACCATTCAACTTTTTGAACTAATCTGCACCACTGTAGTCTTGCTCAGTGCCAAGCCTGGACCACCCAACTACCTTGCTTGAAAGCAAGGCCTAACCACTGCCAAGCTTGGACTACCCTGGTCCCAGGCATGGATCCCCCTCATCTTGCTTGGTCTGTGATTGTTCTCAGTAGGATGCTTGTATTACCCAACTGTTTTTCCACTTCATCCTGGAGAACAAATCCAGAATGGCTACTTGAGCAATCAGGACATCACCACGATGATCTTGACTTTACCTGGCACCAATTGACATACACTTCCAAAGCAGGCATGGCTGGACAGGATCAGGGACAGAAGCCTTGGCTGATCTCCACATCCCTGCAGGAACTAATTTAAATGGACCAGCTGCTGCCCTGGCTTATTTCAGCTGCGTTCAACAGAGGAAATTAATTTCTAAATGTGGCTGGGTCTCTGTAGATCTGAACTATTCAGCATGGTGGAGCTTGTGTTTCCACAGCTGTGATACAATTTCTGCTGCATGGTAAAAGCTCAGGATTCTGCACAAATGTTATGAGAGGGATTGAGGGGGGCATAGTCAGGTAAAATCTGAGCTCATGATTTACTCCAGAGAGCTACTTTTAAATGTCTGCCAAGATACAGATATTAACTAAATCTGACCTTAAGATGAATTCACTGATTGGCTGTGTGGCCTGTTAAGTCCTATTCCCACAAGTAAAATGGAATAACTGATGCATAATCAAATAGATTATGATGATTTTTCCAAATATTCTGATCTTGCTGGTTGATGAGATCTGTTTTATTTGAGTAAGAACTCTCTCTGAATGGTGTTCGTCATACTTGCAATGCCCAGCAGAGAATAAACCTGCCACATCGTAGGTGTTACTAGGACTGAAGGACTACAGGGAGAAACTCAATAGGCTGGGGCATTTTTCTTTGGTGTATAGGAGTCTGAAGGGTGACCTTTTAAAGTTACAAAAAAAGTCATGAGGGGCATAGACAAGTTGAATGGTCAGTCTTTCTCCCAGGGTAGAAGAGTCTAAAAACGAAAGGGCATAGGTTTAAGTTGAGAGGGGAAATATTTAAAGGGTACCTAAGGGGCAAGTTTTTCCACAGAAAGGATGGTTTGTATATGGAACGAGCTGCCAGAGGAAGCTATAGAACTGTACAGAACAATTACAATGTTTAAAAGACATTTGGACAGGTACATGGATAGAAAAGGTTTAGAAGGATAAGGGCCAAATGCATGCAAATGGGACTAACTCGGATGGATATCTTGGTCAGCATGGACAAATTGGGCCAAAGGGCCTGTTTCCACGCTGTTTAACTCTGCGATTCTATGACTCTGTTTCTCTACATCACCAGGTGAATTTGGGGAGGTTTGCAGTGGACGCCTAAAGTTACCTGGGAAGAGAGAAATCTACATTGCCATCAAAAGCCTAAAAGCTGGTTACTCAGAGAAACAGCGCAGAGACTTCCTGAGCGAAGCGAGCATCATGGGACAATTTGACAACCCCAACATAATCCGCCTTGAAGGAGTGGTTACAAAATGTAGGTATTCCTAACAGAATCGGTTTTCATAGAATATTACCTCCCCTGTTTGTGGAGTTTGCTTTTTAACATTGTACTGAAGGTTTATGGCAGGAGATTCAGATTCTAAGAAAGAAGTTGAACTGAAGTTGGGCTTAACTGGAGGTGTGCCTGGTTATACTGTGTGGAACAAGCTCCTTTTCAACTGAGACAAATCAGCATTATAATTACTTCAGTGAGACCCCTGACTTCAAGTAATTTAGTTAGACTTGGGCACCCTGTACTACATAGCATTCATTTAAAGAAGGATTATGATGCCTTTTGGGATTATCTAAAACAGTCAGGAACCACCTGCTCAATAAACTGCACTTCCGCAGCCCTGTGGAAGCGGCTGTATTAAGAGTGCTCCATCTGGTGTATGTCAACCTGGCTTGGTTCTCTTGCATTTTGTTGCTGATTTGTTTCCCTCCAGTGCTCATAGAGCCGCCAACCTCCCAGGATTATCCTGGAGTCTCCAGCAATAAACATGACTTTACAAACAACACAGGAGGGAAAAAAAGGGGGCATTCAAGAAATTCTGACTTGTGTTGAATATAGAATGGAGAAGACTATTTAGCCCCTCCAGCCTCATCCACCTTTCAGTGAGATTGTGGCTGATGCTTCCCAATTCCAGTTGCACAAAATCCCTTAAAACTAAGTGACTGCTCTTTCCATGTGGTTAACTGGTGAGGTTAGCTGAATAAGCAGGGTTTATTCAGTTATTGAGAGGGAAAAGCCAAGTCCCAATTGTATTTTCACCTGGTGACCATACAAAAACTGCATGCTTGCAACCATGGGCATGAATGGGAGTTAGTAATCAATGCCAGTTTAATTTAATAACACTGAGGTTAGTGGTGGTAACCCTATAGTGTTCTGATATTCAGATAATTCATTGTAGCATGCAAGTGCTAAACCTTTAACTTTGTGCAAATAGAACCAAGAGTAGGAAACAAGATGAAATATCGTGGTTATTTTCAAAATTGTCCATTCTGCAGTAACTTCAGGAGGATCAGATTAGTCACCGCATTGGTCTGCCAGCAGCTCATGGTGCAGACTAAATCCTGGCTGTAGAAGTTGATATGGTATCTTGTACATTAATTTTAATGCTTTTAGCTGTTGGATTTGCATTTTGATCAGCTTGAAGATATTAGGAGCTGTTGTTGAAATAATTCATAAAATTATCACTGAATAGATTTAGACATTGGATTGAGCAAAGCTAACATATGAATCATCCGAAATTAGTTGCCAATTGTTTGAGACAACTAGCATTACAAATGAAAGACCTGCAATTATAAAGCACTTTCCCCGTCCCTCAGGATGTCCCAAAGTGTTCTGCATCCATGAAGTATTATTGATATGTTATTAGTGCTATCTCATAGGAAATGTGGCAGCCAATTTGCACACAGCAAATTTCAACACACAGCAATGTGAGAATCTATGTTTAGAGATGTTAATTGAAGGATCAGTAATGCTCACAATTGCAGTGTTAACTCCACTGGTCATCTTGGAAAAGGGCCTTGGCATCTTTTACATTCACCTGAGAATGCAGATGCGGTCCCAATTTAACATCTCATCTGAAAGGCAGGATCTCTGACGCTTCTAGTACTGCTTTGTGGTCTCAGCTGAGAGTTTGTGCTTAGATCTCTGGAGTGGAATTTAAATCACAAATCTTGTGTGTCAGACAAGAATGCTGCTCTGCAATATTCACCCAATAATTTACCACCAGGCAGACTACCTTCCTCCTCCTTAACTGCATTAAAAGACCAGGTGAAGTTTCAAACCATACCTGCAAAGATCAGCAACAAGAAACCTCTATGACAAACCTACTTGCTGAGATTTGTTGCAACTACAAACTTTGACCCATTGCCAACCAATATTGATTTATCCATTCATCAGTTTTCAGTAGTTGTGTCTGTTCACGGTGACCAAGGTTTACAATTCAGTGGTAATATGGTTAACTAAAGCTGAAGATAGCCATGCAAATGAAGCTCTTACGTTGTACAGGTTCACTGAAGGTTTGATGCATGGAGAGTCTGTTTTGAATAGTTGTGAAATTTCAACCTTTTTGAAACGTTTTTGAAACAGATTCATTACACATCCTTCTACTAAAAGGCAAAGTTCCAATGGCACAAATCACAATTGTTCATAAAATATACTCCATTGCTAATTAATTTTGCACTTCAATATTATATTTTAGGGTTGGTTGGTTTGGGAAATACTGAATATTTATTTTCCATGCACTTATTAATGAACTGAATAGGTTACAGGGGCCTGGCTCCGAAGCCTTTTGGCATGTGGATCAAAACAATCATCAGACTCAACTTCTGAATATGTAATTCTGATTAATATTAACAATTCAGACAAACACAGCTAATTAAATGGATTGAACTTTGTCACATTATCATGAATATTCAATTGAAGACCTAGATTAAGAAGCATATGTAAGAGGATACAGAAGAGGCATACATATTACAAAATGGTTATAAATATGTCACAGAGAGGTTTTAACGTGTTCAGGCAATAAAATTAGATTGTATTTTTATTAATTAACAGTTTTGAATCTTCTACTGTGACAAAACTAAGTTATCCCCAAGTGAAAATTTTTAAATTTGTTTTATTCATACCCTAGACCTATTTCACATGCAAGACTTAAAAAGGGAATCATGCCATCAAGTACTTTTTTGGAAAAATAATGCACTGAAAAGATTATGATTAATTTGGAAGATGTCACCACACATTAAAGTAAAAGAACAAGGAAAACACAGAGCAATGAAAGGTTAATTCACTGGTCCATCATCCCTCCTTTTGTGTCTGCAAAACATCTCCCCAACATCCCAAAACAACCAAAGCTTGAAAATATCATTACTTTCTCTCCAGACTTCCTTGAAAGACAGTGCTTTTGGAACTAGAGAGCATTTGTAACTGGCATAAGGAGGTTAATAGTTGTAAGCAATTCCAAACTGTTACATTGGAGACACAAATCCTTACTTTCTTTGTTTGGATATTGATGCATTTTAAGCAATTCCAGTTTTTCTTTCATTTCCAATGTTTCTCGTTGTTAACTCCACTGTTTAACAACGGGTGATCAACTTCTACAGATCTCTTGGACAAGATGGTCCAGAGGTAAAGAGAATTAAAGGTGGGGAGGATAAGGTCAATCAAAGCCCCAGACTATGCTCATCCTGGCACAGCGCAGTAATACCTTCCAAGCTCAAAATAATAATTTAAAAGATAAACAGATGAATTACATGTAGCCAGTTTTGCTCACTCCTGGAAAAGAAATAGCCAACCTCAAAGTCATTGCGGCAAGGAGTAGTGAGAGGCAGGGGAAGTGGTGGATGGTCACACCTTCTCTGACTTACCATTGTCTCCACCACCAAGGAGATGCACTTACTACTCAATAATCTTTTCTTCAGAAGCCAGGTGGGTGATATAATGGCATCACGTCAATAATGAACTTCAAGTTAAGATTGTTCAGCCTGCTACTCATCTCACGATATCCAAACGGACTTACAGTGACTCACCTGGCAATATACTTTCTGTTCACTGCCTTTAAAGACAGGATTGGCCATTCAAGACAGATGAAAGTTTTCTTTACATTAGGGTAAATTTCTTTACCACAGGGCTGTGAATCTTTCGCCTTCTCTACTGAAGAGGGCTGTGGATGCTCAGTCACTGCGTATAGTCAAGACAGTGATTGACAGATATTTAACTATTCAAGGAATCAAGGATTAATATGGGAAAGTAGGGCTGAAGTAAAAGATCAACTATGGTTTTATTGAAGCAAGAGGCCAAATTGTCTACTAAATGCTTCCACTCTTTATATGTTCTTATGTAAATTTCCATAAAGCTAGTCATTCATTTTCCATCTGTCAGGAAATAAAAGCCTATTGTAAAACACGTCTGCAGTAAATATTCTACTTAATGCTTGGCCAGAAAAAAGGTGCTGCTGATCAACCCCATTAGAAAAGGTATCCCATTGTCATTTCTGTTTGGTTTCAGTGGAGGTGGGGGAAAGGAAGTTCCTTTAGCAAGGAGGCAACCAGCAGACAAGTTTACTCCCACACAAGAGGCAAGAAAAATCAAACCCTTACCCCAACCAAATGCACACTGATTATAAGGAATGCAAATCCATAAATGAGGAGAATCGATGACACTGGCAGTCAGTTTAGTCCTGAGAAGCTGCCGGTGTCAACTGCTGGAATAGAGTTTGGTCCACATCCTCACCTTTAGTATCATTCCCTACATTCATTATACACAACACAGCAAGATGGAGCCAAAACTGTGCACTTGTGATTATTCATTCTTAAGGAACTGGCTAATACTTTGCATCAGCTTAATCCAACAAATTTGTTAATCTCTGTGGTCCAGATATCTAATTCTATTTGAGTTTGCCCATGCAAATTATACAGAACTAAATATATCACTCACTTGAACACTTTGTTGGTATTAAAAGGCTATTAAAATATCACCTGAACTGTAGGATTTTTCTGAGAGGTATTCCTCAGGGACCATCAGTCGAAATGCTCGAGTTGACGCTTCTGCAGTTCAACTTGAACCTACAAATGAAGTTAATGGAAGGAAGTGATGGGGAATAATTAAAATTGTTGAAGGTGCTCATTAATATAATCAAATTTTAAGGATTCCAGACTTCAGATAAAGGCCAAGGACTTGAATCTGACATTTTTTGCTACCCAAAATATGCAGATGCTTAGTTGACATCCTTGGGGAGAGCAGATTGATTATCCGGCAGGAGAAGATCTGAGGAGGGACATTTAAAAAAAAAGGACCAATGATCCCTGGAATTATTAACCAATGACTAGGAAGAATTAGTTCTCAGCTGCAAAAGCTATAATCACACAGCTTGCCAGATGGAGAGAAACGTTACCTGTGCAGCCATAATAAAAAAAGCCTGATTTTTATTGGGAGCAAGGTTTAGGCATCTTCAGTCCTGGTAAGATGATCCACACCAGCAGTTTAAAACCCAGATGGAAATTTTTGAAAATTGCCCCTTTACCTCAGCATGAAGAATGACCAACAAGGCACGATTCAAGCAACCCCCTTGTTAAGGAGGGTTTACGTTCCCAGAAAACAATTTGTGTCATGATTTTCCATGATCCAAAACCTTATTTCCCACTGAATTGGAGATTTTTTTTCTCAACAGTAATGATGAGAACTGCAGTTGTTGGTTCACCGCGGGGAGTCATTCAAGGGGTTACCTTGTCAGTCTCCAAAGCAAATCTCTTAAGTGGCCAGCAGCTGTATTTGGAGACAAAAGCGACTGCAGATGCAGTAGCAAGCCCCATAGCTTTAACTATTGCACAAAGTTTTTCTCTAGCATCAAACCTTTGTAGAATATCTAAGCTTTACATCAAGGAAATTCCTTTTACATGGCTGTTGAAGTTTACAACTTGCACTTAAACTTGCTGACCCTGTTTCCAGGTAAATAACATGGAAAATGCTTGAAAAAAAAAAGCTGCTACACAACAAAATGAATCTACCATGCTAAAATAAGGTCACATTATCTGCACATACATCAAGAAATGCAAGTAGAAAAAAAAGACAAAATTGATTGTTTCTTTTGCATTTTACTTTCTTCCCCCCACATAAATTCTGTAAGAGCTTATTTTATTCTATATCTCGGAATTTTTGTGCAGCGATTTGTGAATTGTGCAAGGGCAAATTTCCGCGATCCCCACAGCCGTAACACAGGGTTTGCTGTACAATATTTGCTGGAGCCTCGGGAAAACATTTAAATGGGAAGAAGTCATAGTGATACAGCACAGAAAGTGGCTCTTTAGCTCAGCATGCCCACGCTGGCCATCAGGTGCCCATTTATACTAATTCCATTTACCAGCATTTGGTTTGTAGTCGTCTATGTCTTGGTAATTCAAATGCTCATCCCCAGTTAGGAATTGCATTCCAGAATCTAACCAGCCTTAGATCCTCTTACTCCTTATCTTAAACCAATGCCCTCTAGTTTTAGACCTCTTTGCTACTAAGACAAAAATCCTACCTTTTACCCCATCTGCACCCCTCATCTTTTTTGTGTACCTCTGTCAGGAACCCCCATCTGCCTCAGCCTCCTCTACTTCTATAGTTTTCTTTCAATAACAAAGTATTTCAACAGCGGGGCATCCGTAGTGTCCTTACTGTACACTGCGGTTTCAATGATACAGGAAGTTTACACTTATCATTATCTTTAACAAAACTATAGCTTTATTTTAAAAGCACATCTTAACTAGAGAGGAGGAACCTGGTTGCAGCCCCCACTGCGTGGACATCTGACACATTTTGAAGGAGACGGAGTGCAGAATTGAAATCATTAGCTGCCCGATCTCAGACCGTTGCTAATGATCTCAAGCTCTGCAGTAATACTTGGTATCCTCTTGAAGCAAGCGAGTATGAGATAATTAGCAGTAGTTGCAAAAATACCAAATCGACACAATTACTGATCATTATGTGATACTTCAGTGGCATCCTAGGCTGCAGTCCCTTCAGATTACTCAGTGTTGTTAAGTAGCAGTAAAGTGCACAGAATCATAGGAAATCCATCATTACACCAGATTACAAAGGATGAACCTCTTAATACTTATTTTTAGTCAATTTATGGCTTGTAATTAAGACAACAAACCAAAGTCACGTAATATGTGTTTTCCAACCCAGTCAACTACCTTTTTCATCCAAAATAGAAACAAAAGAATGCTAGGAATATTCAGCGAAACATGCAGCCTATGTTCAGAGAGGAACAGAATCAATAACTCGGGTCACGTGAGCCTATGTCTTATCTACTGGCATCGACTGGTGCTAGTGTACAATAGAAGCAGCATTAGAAGAACCATATTCCATCATCATTGCCTAATGTGTGAACCCACAGCATCTGTGGGATATTTTGACTAGAAGGATATTTTATTCAGCTATCACCCCACTGTCACTTGTTCCCTCTTTATTTTTCCTGTCCTTGACTTGGGGCCACTAAAGCCACATGTAAAGACAATGCACTCACTTATGATGGTCACCCCTCATGAAATGAATATTAGATAATATGATTTGTATAGGGATAAGAGGCTGAAATTGACCGACTGAGTTCTTCCAGCGCCTTTGTGTGTTGCTCCAGATTTCCAGCATCTGCAGTCTCTCGTGTCTCCCTGAAATTGATCACTATCATTGGTGACTCAGCAGCTTGTTCTATAACCTGTCCAATTTTCTTTTGGGCCAATTACAGTGAAAAATTTCTCCTACTTTATCAGCAGGAACCATGATCTGCAACAACATGCTGACATTTTTACATCGACCTGGCTTAATACCATATTTATGTTCGTCAAAGCTTCTCCAATAATGTTAGATACTTCAGATTAGGTCTATTTTGTTTAATAATAAATAATTTCTAAAAGTATAACGCCAGTCTGACACATTTTGAATGGGAAATTGGCCAGTTAAGTGATTAATTCTACACAGAGTAATAGGCAAGACAATTTTGACAATCCAGATCAATTGTGCTAATAGAACCAGTATTTAATGACCTTCCTATCCTAAAGAAGTCACTTGGAAAGCCCTTCACACAGGCTTACTTGTCATTCTCCTCCAGCTTTGTCTACTGGTTAATGTATGCAGAAATCAATTTAATTTGCCACCAAGGTCAGAGTTCAATATATTTACATAATTGTGTTCAAGAAGTCTCAGTTTATTCTCTTAGAATTATGTTGGCCTGCTGTTTAAACGAAAGCCAAAGTCATTTAAATATCCTGTCTACTGATAGCCGATAAAGCAGATTTATGGCCCGGAAATTGGAGTTTCCTCTGGACCCGCTGTGCATCTGAGGCATTGAGTGGCGTGGGCTTCACAATGACAACCAATTGTATGCAGTATGCACTCAGGATTGTAGTGGGAGACACCCAGTCTTTCACTACCCATGTTTCTGCATGACATAGCGGGTGCCCTCTCTGACAGGTCTCAACCCGAGTCAGGTAGGCCCTCTCCCCAGTCCCCCCACGTAAAGTACTTAACTGGCTCTCCATTGGGCTCACCAACACCCCCAACCCCCAGCCACAAAGTCATCCCCATCCCCACCCCCACCAGCATGATCCGCCAACCTGACCCCTGATTGCACATCTCCAGCTACTTTTAAGTCTACCCACCAATTATCAATCTCGCTCCCACAATTAGTGATCCGACCCACTGATGATTATTTATTTCCCCCATCCCAACAGATACCAAACCTATCCCAACCACCCTGACCAACAAGCCCAATCCCTGAATATCAGTCCTAACTACACCCATCCCTTGCCCCTCTACATCTTGATCAATGTCTTAAGAACACAAGTCAATCCGTCTTACAATCCCCAACCCCAGGTGTCTTGGTCCACAGACTTGACCGACTTCTTTTTCATTCTCCAAAATAATGATGCATGGAAAAACAAAGCTGCTCTGTGACATGCAACACCTTGGGCCTCGTGCTCTGCTGAATTTACCAGAGGGGAAATTATAAACCAAATAGGCAATGGCTTGATACAGATCATCCTTCTAATCAGTCTACAGAGGTGCTGCCCCATTTCTGGGTAGCAACTTAGACAGCAGTTGAGCATGTTGGCTGTCTTAAAAAGATTCCAGTTTGCACTGACATTTTATAGGAATTATGTTATTTTTTTCTTGCAAGGCACAAATATTTTAAAGCATCAAACAATCTGCATCATCTTGTGTTTTCATTCTAAAGCATTACCAGTGTCTCAAAACACAACCATTTTGAATAGTTCTGGAAGTTGAAAACAAGCCCAATGAAATGGTATCATCAGAGAACAATTGATGGTTCAGCCCATTGTCGCCATACTGGCCCCTTGAAAAAGATGTACAACTAGCTTTCCGCTCCTGTCCTTTCACCCCAGCCCTGCATAATTTTCTTCAAGTATTTACCCAAACTTAATTTTGAAAGTTATCATTGAATCGGATCCTTTCAGGCAGTGCTTTCCAAATTTCAACATCTTGCAATGTAAAGAGAACATTCTTAACAGCTTCAGTGCCCATGGCCTCTAACTGTGTCTGCAGGGACTGATCCTTCTGCCACTGGAAACAGTAACTCCATCACAACCCTTTGTCATTTAAAAGTCATTAGATCACTCTTTAATCCCTACTCCAAGGAGGATAACCCCAGTTTCTAATGAAGGACCTTCAACCTGAAACATAAGCTGTTTCTCTTTCCATAGACAGCATCTAACCTGCTGACTGATTTTTGAATTTTCTGGTTTTATTAACCCCGGGTTCAAGTGTTTGAAACTGATCTGCCTCATCCAACATGAATGTTCCGTAATCTCCACTGTATGCTCCTAAAGGCCCTGACACCCCCTGTAAAGTGATTACTCAGAAGTTTAAGAAACATTCCTTGCTTTTTATGCCTCATGCATCCATTTGGAAAGCCTGGGATCTGGTTTACTTGTGCAGATGTACAAATGCATTGTTTGAATGACACATTAGCTCGCAGATTGCTTGTGACAGTTTCAAGGTTTCTCTCTGTGCCTCTTTTCTGGGGATTGGTAGTAAGTGTTAGTTCTGGGTCAGTGGTAACACTGAGTCTGAAAATTCTGTGTTCAAGCTCATCATCCAGGTTGATATTCCATTATGGTAGTGAGGGTGCCTTGGCCTAAATGGTATTGGTGCTTAAAGTTGATGCCACATTGCCAATAATGACTATATTTCAAGAAGTATTTAATTGGGATGCCCTGGGGCTATAAGTGAAAGAGGTAGAGGGGCATAGTAGTTAAATTACTGGACTATTGATCAGGAGACAATTTCAAATCTTACCACTACAGTTGGGAAATTTTAATTTATAGAATTACATAAATCTGGAATGAAAAATATTGGAATTAATAATAGTAATTTTGAAACTGCTGATATTGTAAAGACCCATCTGATTCACTAATATTTCTTGAAGACATCCATTCCAGTTTATATAAGACTCTGAACCAATAGTAATATGCTCAGCTCTCTGAAATGTCTCAATAAGACACTATGTTCGAAGCAATTAGGACAGGCAATAAACACTGACCTCGCTGGTAATGTCCATAGCCTGTTAAGGAATGAAATGAAAACAGTCTTTTGAAATCAGTGCACTTAATGAGTAGTCTTCTTGGAAAATACAAGGGGCATATTGCTAAAATCTTTCCAATAACCATCTTGTACCACATTTGAGACTGAAATGGTCCACAGACTATGTCACTGCAACTCCCATGTTGTTGCTGAAACTTCTGTCCATGAGTGGAAGAGAAATCTTGTTGTCCTCATCTGCCCATCAAGGAAATTTAGCAGCCCGGAACTTCTGCAAGGTTTTGAAGTGCAACTCAACTAAATTGACCAAAACATCATTAAAATATACATAGGAATTTCGTGAAGACAGAGTTTCCAAAGTTGTTTTGATTGGTTTAATAATATTTTGCCAGCGGTTGGGCTTGCCTACAAACTATCCAAAGCCAGATCACACTTGTGAGTTCATACTAATCATGTTGACTTATTGGAGCTTTGAGGAAGCTCTTAAAATTATCCTTTTTTGGCACAAGGACTCGAAGAGAAATAGGTTAAAATATTTTAAATGTTATATTTATATGGAACATTTTTCATCCGATGAGGAAGGTAGCATTCTGGAAATTCAGCCAGGTCACATGGGACATTTATTAGTTGGGGAGGGGCACATCTAGGAAATAGCAGTATAACATAAGGTTTAAAATAGCTATGGAAACTGATATGAAACACTCCGTTGTAAAAGTAGTCTATTAATTGTGCCATTTGAGAAACTACTTAAGATTTGCCCTTGTAATATGCTATAGGTTCTCAGCTGGCAGAGTGAAGGTTCCACGGTGGATTTTCTTGGTCTCTGTTCATATTCCACTCCATATTTGCAGCCTTCTACTGAAAGTGAGAGCAGCATATAGGTGATGTTAGTCAAAAGTTTCCAAGCTAGATATTAAAGGCAAAGGCAAGTTTCACCAACATAAATGTTGCATCTAACTACCCAGTGGCAACATTCATCTGCAATGGAGATGTAGTTTATTTTCAATATAAATTGGAAGGATAGCCCATAAATGTTAGAAAATGACCAACATAGGAGTTTTAAGAGCTAGTTCTAGTCCTAATCCAATCTAATCAGAAGAGCTAAATTACATTACCATCAATTTTCAGGTCGAAATTGCTGTTTGTTTCCTGTGTAAAAATGACATTTGTTCAATTTTTGATGTGGCTCAGCAGTTTATTTAAAGTGACATAATTGTATCCCATCGAGTTAACTCAGTGAGCCTCCAAGCCGCAAAGATCATATTTCTAATCCCCAGTCTGTTGAACTACCTGATCACAGGAGGCACAGAGCAGTTTTCCTGAGCATCTTGGTTCGGGGATGCAAATCAGCCAACTTATTGATTGCTTGATCACTAACCAACATTCGGTAAGAGCAGGTTCAAGCTCAGTTATGATACCCCTTTCCAAATTCAGGACTAGCCTACTGATACTGTAAAGACATACATATTAATAGTGGCCACTTGGGCAAGATGCAATTGGTAGCCATTCTGCTGTAATTAAACAGGAAATCAATGTCCTTTGGAGTGGAAATGTGACAAGAAATTGATGCGGGAGAGCAAATAAGCTCATTGGTGCAAATACATGTTTGCATTCTCAAAACAATTTCACTTTGAAGAAAATTCAGATTTTTAAAAACAAATATGTATTACAATTGTGTAAAAATTAGAAATCTGAAGCAAATACAACTTTTTGCTCTAGTTAACCCTCCATTTGGAAGCTTTTCTACTCTGTAATATGTTTACTATACTGAATAACTGTGACACAGCCACAGTCTTATAGAAAACAGAGATACACAGAGGAAAATATCATCTTCTTCTCTGATTTTATCAAAATCAGGTTTATTATCACTGACACGTGACATTTGTTATTTTGTGGCAGCAGTACAGTGCAAGACATAAAGACATAAAAATTACCATAAATTACAAAAATAATTAATAAGTGCAAAAGAGGAATAATGAGGTAGTGTTCATGGACCAGTCAGAAATCTGATCGTGGAGGGTAAGAAGCTATTCCTAAAATATTGCGTGTGGGTCTCCAGGCTTCTGTACCTCCTCCCCTCTGGTAGTAATGTGAAGAAGGCATGTCCCAGGTGGTGAGGGTCCTTAATGTTGGATGTCGCCTGCTTGAGGCACTGCCTCTTGAAGATGTCCTCGATGGCGGGGAGGGTTGTGCCCATGAGGTAGC
>JARFYF010000094.1:64255620-64266680 GCA_030265395.1 Rhina ancylostomus | reverse complement strand
CTAATCGGCAAAACCCTAATCACTACAGTTGAGCAACACTATGACCACTCTGATTATTTTGCACTAAAATTGACCTTTTTTTGCTCTAATTGTGTTCTTTCTTGTAAAAATTGTGCATAATTTATGTTTATGTTTTTCTTGTGAATGCTGCGTATATGATGCTCTGTGCCTATGATGCTGCTGCAAGATTTTCATTGCACCTGTGTATACATGTGCTTGTGGATATGACAATAAACTTGACTTTGGACTTTGAAACTGGGGAATCAAGATGTATTTATTTAATGTAAATGGAGACGACGGTCTGTCTCACTGTAACAAAGCTTATTATAGAAACTACTGCTGTATGAATTATAAGTGGGATTATTCTTACAGGACTAACAATCTGTTGTTGCAATGGTAACCACTAAGAACTCCAGTAGCACTGTAATCATTTAAACAAAATACCACAACTTCATGTAATTTAGATATCAAAAAAAACATAATTCCTATATTTCATTGGAATGTGGGTTAGAGAGGTTCAGAGAAGTTCATTTATCACTCAGGAATCTGTACTCTGACACTCATTTAGAAAATACTCATTTAGATGATGAAGTAACAACATTTATATTTGAAGATGTATTAAGGAAAATATAAAAAGCCCTTCCAATGTAAAACCAAGAAAGAGAAAAGAATGGATGACAAGTGTAGATTTCTCAATAACAAAAACAGACAGGTTTGCATCTGTGGACAAATAGCAAAGAATGGGCAAGTCACTGATGTTCAAAGTTTGATAGGTGGCCAAATAAAAAACAGAAAATGCTGGAAACACGCAGTAGTCCGACAGCATCTGTGGCAAGAAAAATAGTTAACATTTCAGAACCTGGACCTTTCATCAGAACTCAGATCCATGTTAACTCCAAGTTACATTAAACCTTGTTTTTAAAATTCTGACCTGTGATTTCAAGTCACTGCCATTCCATACTTCTAAAGAACTCCAACCCCTAAACTCTCCAAGACACATGTACAATGTCCTGTTCATCTTTGACTTGAGTATTTATCCAAAGGTAGCTGTGCCTTGAATTCACAAGATCCCAATTTTGGAGTTACCTTTCTAAATCTCACCTGTTCTTAACCTTTCTATTCCTTGTAGGATGGTTCCTAAAACTATTTTTGATCAAACATTGAATCATTTACTCTATTAAGTTCTTAGATGGCTCAGTACTAAAATTCCTTTGATTATACTGCTTTCAAATACATTGGAATATTTTGCTACTATGTAAGTTTCATCTAAATACAAACTGCTATTGTTTCATGCAAAAGCCTAGACATTTAACATCAACAAAATGTTGCTTTCAATGGCCTATCGGTCTCGTAAGGACAAGACTTTCATTTTTTTAATAGCTTTCATTACCTTCTAATTGTATGCACTTTTTAAATGTAGGAAACATGGTAGGCATTTCTGCACAGCAAGCTCTCACAAAGGGCAATGAAATAAATGGTTAGATCACCCATTTAATAGCTGTTGTTGTCCTGTCATGAGCTATGTTGTCCAATGAGTGGGTTGTCCTATATGAGTGGCAAAAGAAATTAGATATCTATATGTTTCCACTAATGGATAAACCTCAAACAAAGTGGCAGAGTTACAAAATTAGGGAGCAGTCATTTAAAACTGATCAGTGTAGAAACTTCCAGCAGAGGATGGTGAATCTCTGGAATTCTCGACTCTGGAGAGTTGTGGAGGCTCGATTACTGGGGCTGTTTAAAGAGGAAGTAGATACAGTTTTGAAACATTAGAGAATTGAGGACTACAGAGAAACTGGAACAGAAGGGGAGATGAGACCTGGGGCAGATACGCCATGATTATATCGAGTGGCAGAGACGGCTTAAGGGGCTGAATAGCCAACTCTTGCTCTTACTTGCTTCTGTTTCTGATGTCCTTGTTTGAGGAATGCATGAAAGACAGAACACTCGAGAGAACTGTCCTGCTATTCTCCTGGTATAGTTATGGAAGCTTTTATATGCACCGGAAAGGGTAATTTTACATTTCATTCCAAAATGGCCTCTAACAGTCTAATACTTCCTCAGTAGCACAAAGAACTATCAGCAAACATGTTGTGATCAAGTCTCCTCAGTGGGGTTTGGAAGCCCAACGTTGACTCAAGAGGGGAGGACAAACACCGGGTTAAAACTAACCGCTTTGAGGTGATGTAAAGAATGTATAACATTGGGCAGGAGGTACAGAAGCCTGATGTCCCACACCACCAGGTTCAAGAACAGCTACTTCCCTTCAGCCACTTGGTTCTTGAACCAGCCTGCACAACCCTAATCACTACCTTGGTATAGCAACACTATGACAATTTTGCACTACAATGGACTTTGTTTTTTGTTCTAGTTGTGTTATTTCTTGGATGAATTAGTATAATTTATCTTTAAATCATGTTTTCCTTGTGAATGTTGTGTCTCTATGGCTATGTGCCTGTGATGTTGCTGCTAATAAGTTTTTCATTGCACCTATGCATATAGGAACTTGTGCATATGACAATACACTTGACTTGATTAAACTCAACTTGACATGCTATGGATTTGAAAAATGCAAGCAAAGTGATTTTCAGACTCAGCTCATATTTCTAAATGCTGTGTTGACTTTAAGGAAATTCATACCCAATACAACCACACTACCATCAACAACTTGTACAATTATAACACCTTTGTCCAAATGTTTTTACAGGACCATTAATCAGTAAAATTCGGCATTTAGTTCACCAGGAAATCTTAGGGCAATTGACAAAATGTTTGGTCAAATATGGTTGGTCTCAATGAGTTACTTTAAATAAGAAAGACAGTAAAGAGCCAGAGATGTTTATGAAGAGAATTACTGAGATTATGGCCTTGTCAAATGAAACCATGGGTGTCCAATTCTGAAGTGATTAGAATGAGAGATGCTCAGGAGAATAAAATTAGAGGAACTCAGAGAATGTAGGACTGGGGAAGATTACAGGGATGGAGAAGTGCATGGAGGGACCTGAGAGCAAAGATGAACATTTTAAAATTAAGGTACTGCTTAACCAAAATCAACATTGGTCATTGAAAAAAAACTGTAGATGCTGGAATTTAGAAGTAAAAATAGAAAATGCTGGAAACACACAGCAGGTTAGGCAGCACCTGTGGAAAGAGAAATAGGGTTAAGGTTTCAGGTCATATACTCTTTGTCAGAAAAATAAGTAGGATGAATACCTCTATTCTGGGTGGATAAGACCAGGTATAAATTAGTACAGGAACAGCAGAATGTTGGATGACCTTGTTCACAGAGAATACTATATATAATATTAGAGCTCAGCCAGTGTCCTGGTAATAAAGGCACTGATAAGAGTTTCTGCAGCACATAAACTAAGGCAGAACTATACTCCAATGGACAGGTTTTAAGAATGGAACAGATATGCAATAAGAAGATCATCCTTGTGTCAGATATAGCACCTTGTCTGCAAATAATCTGGCTGAAACTCTGATATTCATTAAGCAGAGTGATGAAATTAATGGCTAGAATCTGGACTTCCCCATACTGAGTTTGAGGTGATTCCAGTCATCCATTATTAGTGTTAAACAATTAGTCAATGATAGACAGCGGAATAGTTGAGAAAAATCTGGCTCAGATTCGATGAACAGATTAATTAATAATATATGTTGGCAAGTTCAGGACAAGCTACAATATAAGAGAGTACAGTGAGTCACATTCAGTTACACCAACAAGAATATTAACATTTGCTCCTTCTGTGAACAGTTGTAACTCATTCAGTTTAGAGAGACAACTTCAATAAAAGTTTTATCAGCCAATTCCAACTACAGTGAAGATGTTGCTATAGCAAAAAGACTTCATTCCAAAAGATTTCACTTGTAACATAGAAACCGTAAAACATTCCAGTCATATTTGAACTAAATGCTGGATTTTGTCCATCGATCAAACTGCAGTCTACTGGATGAGCACATTGACATTATCTGGCATTTTCTACACTTTGCTACTGATTGAATTGAAGTGATCCATGCATAATTGACATTTATCAACTCTTCAATGTAAAACTCCAAAGAGAAGCAAAACAGTAACATTTTCAATTTCCATGTGTTTCCTTGCTAATGATAAAAATTGGTTTCAACAATGTAAAGGAACTCCAGCCAGCACAGAAGTGATAGGCAGTCACTATTGGTGAATTAGGTATAACTACTCATGTCCACCCAGAGTTTTCACCTCCGATTGACAGCTCACCCAAATCATCTTCAGAAGGACTTCTGTCAGAGTGCTAATCACAGAGCTTACATGAAAGTAAATCACCTGTATGGCATTTTTCACAACAACCTGAGTTATTTGTACAACCCCGTATTATTAGATAAATCATTCAGGCACTGAGTCAGGTTAGACATGAAATCTTGTCAAATTTTAAAATATATAATTTTACAATTCCAGTGAGCAGCAGTTAACTATATATACAAACAACACTTCTCCTTGACTGACTGATGTTTCAATAAACAATTGTTTTATTTTGTAAGTGTATCTTGTATATGTTACTACCCCTCTCTACCACTCATCCAAATCTAAAACATGACTACTGATGGAGAAGGTATTCTACAGACTTTTAATTGAGGTACAAAGCTAAGACTTTAAGGTAATCCTGAAAAATATATTTGAAGACATTGCCTAATGCTGTTCATCCATTCTATGGTGGAGAATTAAAATATTACATGTTTTTCACTCAGATTATCTCAATATTCTTCATATTGCAATCAAGAACAATAATGAATAATGTCATGTGTGTAAAACCAAGTATGGGTCCATGTGGACATCATCTGTAAATCTAGGCTGTGTTTCAGGATCTGGCAGAGATGAACAGAGTGAAAGGTCTTTTTCTTTGAGTAAGAATTTATTTCCCATACAAATTACTTGTAAACCAACTCGTTTGGATGGTCAGGGTCTGCAGCCATTTTAAACTGGTCATTCAGTGCAATCTGTAATCTTTTTGATGATTTTCTGCAGAACCAATATATTATTTTTTTCTCTTCCCTGAGAAACTACTGCTACTTGTGAAGTAAGCCTTATACTTAGAGGATTCAACAATTTCTCCTTTTCAGGGCTTGTTATAGTTTTGCTGTTTATCCCCTTCAAATACCACTACCACATATAGAAAAAGTAAAGAGTCACAATATCAACACGCCAATTTTTTGAATTACCTGCATGTGTTGATTTGTGTACAGAGATGAAACCTAAAATGGACAGTGGTGAATATATATATATATGTAAATAAAACACATATATACAGATACATGCACAGAGTTTATAAAAATATCTGATGGAATCCAAATTTTTCTGTTCTCCAAAAACTCTGGAAAACAAGAAATGGTTTCACTGCTGCAAAAAATAAACTGCTAGAGGAACTCAGCGGTTCAGGCAGCATTTGTGAGGGAAAATAGACAGTCAACATTTCAGGTTGAGATCCTTCCTCTGAACTAGATGAAGGGTATTTGCTCCAGATTCCAGTATCTGCATTCTCTTGTGTCTCCAAATGGATTCACATGTCCTCATTAACAATACTGGCGCATCTCCATTTAAGATAACAAAGTTGTGGTGAGCTATGAGCTCTTCGTAAGACTATGTTCACAAACACTCCAATAACAATTCAAATTGATAGGGTACCTTTAACTACTAAAACAAGCTGAGAGGGAAACAGGATTGGGGAGGCAGAGAGAATAGGGGAAAAATATTCTGTTATGGCCCATGGAAGCTAAAGTCATAGCTGACAATGGGAGAGGTATTATTATCAGGGTTGAACGAGAGGCCTGAACTGTGATTATATCCAACCACTAACAGGAGGCAAACATCCAAAAAGTTTTCAGGGCTGGAGGATATTACAGGAATGGGGATCAATGAAGCTCTGAAGGGATTTTAAAATTGAATTATTGAGTAATCAAGAATCCACGTAGCTCCTCAAGTGCAGAGACGATGGGCGAGTGAGACGATGCAAGTTCAGACCTGGGCAACAGCATTCTGGATGACCTGGTTTGCAGAGGATAGAGCAAGAGAGGTTGCCAAACAGTGTATTAGAAACATTATCTGGAATTAACAAAGCCATAAACAAGGGTTTCAGATATGAGGCAAGGAGAGATTTGGGCAATGATAAAGGGGTTGCTTCAAAACGTGGTCCAAAGTTCATCTAGGATTCAGATATGACATTACGGTTACGACACAGCTGAATCAGTTGCGGGGACAGACACAGAATGGACAGCTTGGGAATAGTGCAAAAGAACAGACCATATCTTCTAACTTCCCAGTATTTGGCTGGTGGAAATTTATGCCCATATAACATCAGATAATGGATAAGCAATCTGTCTATTTAGAGATGGTGGCAGGGTCCTGAGTGGTGGCTGTGAAGCTGAGCTTTACACTTCATCAGTGATAAAGTGAATCTGATATGTGCTTGGATGATGTTACCAGACACAGGAGGTAGATGAGAATTAAGAGAGGCCACAATATATATGATTTTGGGGACATCAGAGGTAATGGTCCAGGGAAGACACTCTGTAAAACTTTCAGTGGCACACATTCAGAGCTTGTGACTTTGAGAGAATAATCGAGTTTCATGAGATAGGACAATGTGGCACAGATTTGTGCAATACAATTAACCTCCTCCACCCAGTTGTCATGAGTAATATTGTCTTCCACTGGACTCATAACCTGAACATCATACATTGAGATTATACCAGCACTCTGTGCAACACAATACATGGAAGAAAGAATCACAAACCTGCAAACATATTTAGGACTTGAACTTTTCAGTTTTAATTGACAATGATGGAAAAACATACCAAAGATATATTAAGTTTTAGTCATGTGAAAATACGAATTATCAATCTGTGGAAATGTATTTTATCTGATCTTATCTACTAAGGAGATCTAATAAGGTAGATTTTGTGCATAGACTACTGACCAAATACATTTGTTTCTGAATGCATAAAAATATTCCTCTCAGTCACATGGCCAAACAACTCATGGAGAAAACAAGCAGTTCTGGAAAAACCTTTGAATGTGTAGGTATTATTTATTGTTATTACTAATGTAGCTGTAATTCATTATGGAAATTGAAAGTCATTGCATTTACCCAAAGATTTATTTTTTTTTTAAAAGAATTGGATAAACCCAGTTAGCTAAACAAAACTTACTGAAGATAGATAAACTGAGCCAAAGATAAAACATATGAATAGAACTTGAATTCTTCATTGATGTAACCATTGTTTCTTGCTCCCAGGATGCTGCCTGACCTGCTGAGTAATCCCAGCATTAACTGTTTTTATCCTCTGTTTACATAATAACTTTTAGGATTTCTCAAAATGTTCTACAACAAATGAAGTACTTCTGGATGCAAGCTCACTTGCATGAAATTCTGCACCCAAAGTGCACATAACAAGCTTTCATGAGCAGCAATTTCATAAGCACCAGATTAATCGATTTGTTTTGAAAAATGGAATTGACTAAGGAATAAATACTGACCAGAAAACTTTGGGTGGCTTCCCTGCTCTTATTCAAAATAATACCAAAGGCTTTTTCAGAATCAGAATCAGTTTTATTGTCACTTCCATATATACTTACAGCAGGCATGGCAGCGAAATACCGTAATCCACAGATCAAGGTGCTGGTCACATTAAAGACAATAAAAGACACAAAGACAGAAAAGACATTAACGACATTGAACCTGCCTTAAAAAGAGACTTGAATAAATAAAACACAGCTTAAAATGAATGTATTGATGCCACAGTCATCAGACACGTAAAGTGCTGGTGCATTTTTGTACGCCTAGCATCCTTTAGCATTGGAGGGAGGGATGGAGGGATGGGGGGCAGCATTTTGAGGGAGTTCATAGTTCTGATGGCTTGTGGGAAAAAGCTATTGCACAATCTATTTGTTCTTGCACAGATGCACTGGAGCCTTCTTCCAGATGGCAAAGGTGCAAAAAGGTGGTGGGAGGGTAGAGATTACACGAAAAAGACTGTAGATGCTGGAAATACGAAGCAACATGCAAAGAAAAGTTCTGGAAGAACTCTCACTTCCTGACTTCCTCTAGCAAATTTTTTTGTGTGTGTTTCCCATTATTACACAAAGCTGAAACACGTGCAGTTGGGAGTAATATATTGGCCTGGATTGGGGATTGGTTAATGGACAGGAATCGGAGAGTAGGGATGAAAAACATATTTCAATGGAGGTGGTGATTAGAGAGGTGTCACAGGGATCAGTGTGAGGCCCCCCCAGTGATTTGCTGAAGATATGAAGTTGGTTGGGAGTGAGAATTATGAGAAGGGTGTAAGAGAAGTAGAGAGGCTTCATGTGGATTTGCGCAGGCTAGTAGGATGGGTGAGCACATGGTTGTTGGAATAATGTACAGAAAAATCGGCCATCTACTTCAGTAGAAAGAAAAGCAAAATTGAATGTTTTTTCAGTGATGAAAGATTTGAAACGTTTGGTATTCAATTCTGAGAGACTTAAACGTCCTTGTACGCAAACCACTGAAAATAACTTGTAGGTACGGCAAGCAATGAGGAAAGCAAACAGTATGTCAGCCTTTATTATAAGCAGTATTGAGTGCAAGAGATAAAATGCCTTATTGAAATTATGAAGGGCTCTGGTGCAACTGCATCTAGAATATAGTCTGCAAATCTGGTCCCCAATCTAAGGAAGTTTATCCTTTACAGTGAAGAAATGTAATGTACGTACACTAAATTGATTCCTTGGATGGCGGGACTGACCTAGGAGGAAAGATTTAGCAGACAAAAGCCTATGTTCTTTCTTGTTTAGATGAATGTGAGGTTATTTCATCGTAAAGATACAAAGATGTGTATTTTTATAAAGATGCAAAAACGATAGGGTCAGCGTGTCTAGATCTGGAGTCAAAGTCTCAAAGTAAGAGGTTCTGAGATGAGGGGAAATCTCTCACCCTAGAGGGTAGTGAAACTTTAGAAATCTCTAATCAAGAGGCTTTCTTTCTGTGGATATTCAAAACGGAGAATGATAGACTCTTGGATGTTATGAGGTTAGTATAGGAAACTGGTGCAGAGTAAAAGGTTTGCCTTATTGATGCCAGAGCCGGTCGCTGTGGGGGACCCAATGGTGTGCTCCTTTATCTGAGTTTTATGTGTATGGTAAATGACAGAAGAGGGAAGCACGAAATGGTAAAGAAATAGGATGGAAATGAGCTGGGATTTTAGTACTTGGATGGAAGGCTGAAAATGGTTAGATAGAACATAGTGAAAGGAGGAGGAAAAGATAACTAAAGCAAATGTGTGGTTGGAAGAATAACATAATCTGCAGTGGGTGCCAGCCACTCACTAATCTTAGGAACGGCTGGTTAACAGCCCAAACAAAATAAATCTCGGTACAGTTGGATCACACTGAGGTTCGTGGGAATGTATTTTACAGTGCTCTGTAGAGTAATGGTTTTCGACCCGCATCTGTCCCACTTAGATCCTCAGCGAGGAGGCTGCCCAGGAACTCATGCCCGTGGTGGCTGGAACAGTGTTCACGCTAACCGCTCACCTCAGCCAGACGGTCCGCCACGAGCAGAAGCAGGCACTCAGTGCCCATTCTCAGAACATCCTTAATGGGTGCACCACACCAGAGGATGTATCAGCTACCTTTGGCTCCATTGGGGACTCTTCTCTTCACATCATCCTCCGGAAGCTCTTGGATTTTGTCCTCCAAACCGGTAGGTTCCTCTAAAAATGCCACTGTTCTCAACTGAGTAATCAGGTTCTTGGAACAGTGACTCCAATTGTGTAGTTTCCACCTGTGTTTTATCCTTCCCTAGTAGTTCTACATTTTCAGCTGCCTAGACAAATAGTTGTCATAGCCACTTAACTTTTCCTGTTTTAACTCATGGGAAGTCTCTGACTCCATGATCTACCTTGTAGTGACCTTGCACCTTATTTCACTGCACTTCCTTTGTAGCTGTGACACTACTGTTATTGTTTTTACCTGTACTACATCAATGCACTGTGTACTTACCCCAATGTAACTGCACTGTGTAATGAATTGATCTGTAGGATCGGTATGCAAGACAAGTTTTTCACTGTACCTCAGTACAAGTCACAATAATAAACTAATACCAATACCATCATAAGGAAATTTAAACTTAACACCCTGTGTTTGGAATTCCACTTTTTCATCAGTCTGTGTGTAAAGAAATTATCCAGTTTTTTGATCAGTTCGTGACTGCCTTTTATTCATCTCCCAATACATGGGCAATCACTCTTGGAACAGTGCAAGTGAACAAGTGACAAGCACTTACACATGTTGTTGTTGGCAGGTGGGGGTTTCCAGCGTGTAAGAGCACACCTCTATGGAGCATTATTGTATTACCTACAGATGAGTCAGAAGCCCGATGAACCAGACACCTTGGAAACAGGTATGGTAGCTCTGTATGAGGATATGGTTACTGCAGGTCAAGGAAATAGGAGTCTGTGAGCAATGGCTTTTTTTTAATCTTATGTAGCATATCTGATTTGGAGCCAAGGAATGGAATCTAACGCTCTTAGTCATTTATTTGTACATTGTCTGTATTTTAAAAGTGTCAGACCATTTCCAACACTCCTCTCCTTTTTCTGGATCTCTCTGTCTCCATCTCAGGAGATGAACTATCCACTAACATTTATTATAAACCCACTGACTCCCACAGCTACCTTGACTACACCTCTTCCCACCCTCTCTCTTATAAGGATGCCTTTCCTTTCTCCCAGTTTCTCTGTCTCTGCCACATCTGCTGCCAAGGTGAGGCCTTGCATTCCAGGACATCTGAAATGTCCTCCTTTTTCAGGAAATGTGGCTTCCCTTCTAGTGTGGTTGTTGGAACCCCCTTTCACATTTCCTCTGTTGCCCAGAACTGCTTTCATTCCACCACCCCCCCCCCACCTCCCAAAAGCAGAGCAGAAATGGGGGTCCCCTAGTCCTCACCGTTCACCCAACCAGTCTCTGCATCCAGCAGCCCATTCTTCATCATTACCGCCTGCTGCAACTGGATCCCACCGCTAGCCACACCTTCCCCTCTTCATCC
>JARFYF010000094.1:64174902-64186363 GCA_030265395.1 Rhina ancylostomus | reverse complement strand
CACACCTTTGTTTTGAAGCTCCTGGTGTCCTTTAGATATTATTATGATTTGAAACCATCAATTCTTTGAAGAAATAACATGTATTGAGGTTGAAGGGAAAATGAATGCACTACAGTTAGATTTCCAGAAGATACTTAATAAGGTAGTGCATCAAATGTTGTTGCAGAAAATGAAAGCTCATGGTGCAGAAGGGAGATTATTGCTTATTAGAAGAAGATTGTCTGGCTAACTGCAGGCATGGTGGTGCAGCTGGTAGTGCTGTTACCTCACAGCTATAGTGACCCAAGTTTAAACCTGACCTCCAGTGCTGCCCATGTAGTGCTTGCACATTTTCTCTGTGACCATGTGGGCATTCTCCTGGTGCTCCAGTTTCCTCCCATATCCCAAGAGAAATGTGTGGGTTGGTAAGTTAATTGGCTACTGAAAACTGTACAGATGAGAAGTAGAATCTGGGGAAGGAGGAGTTAATGGGAATGTGAGGAAAGTAAAATGGGGTAGGGTAGGATTTGTGTAAAAATGGGTGTTTGAGTGTTGGCATGTTCTTGGTGAGCCGAGGATCTGTTTCCATGTTGTATCTCTCTTTGGCTTATGAGTGGGCATAAATGGATCTTTTCTTTGGTTGCTAAAATGTAATGAGTTCCGTACCAAAGGTCAGTGCAGGGGCCTCAACTATTTACTAATTACATAGTTGACCTGGATGATGGCATCAAAATTATGGTTGCTAACTTTGCTGATGACACAAAGATAGATAGGAGAGAAGTTGTGAAAAGGACATACGGTGGCCACAGAGAGATGTAGACAAATTAGCTGAGGGATTAAGGATCTGGAAATTGAAGTGTTAATTTGGGACATTGTGAAATTCTCCATGCTTCTCAGGTAAAATAAAAAAAACAGCATATTATCTAAATGGTGAGAGATTACAAAGCTCTGAGATTCAGTGGGATGTTTCTGTGGTGTGCATGGTTCACAAGAGGCGAGTATCGAGTAATTGGGAAAGTTATTTATTGTGAGGGGAAGTGAAAGGAAAGATAAAGTGGTTATGCTTCAGCTATACAGGGCAATAGTGAGACAATTATGAAAACGTTGCCTCTCAGGTTCCTTTAAATCTTTCCCCTCTCACCTTAAACATATGCTCTCTAGTTTTAGACTTGCCTTTCCTGGGAAAGACTGTGAGCATCTACCTTAAGGCATCTCATGATTTTATATACCTCTATAAAGTCATCCCTCAACCTCCTATGCTCCAAGGAAAAATGTCCCAGCCAATCCAGTCTCCCCTTATAACTCAAGCCCTCCTATCCCAGTAACGTCCTTGTGAATCTTTTCTTCAGCCTTTCCAGCTGAATAATATCTTTCCTAGAGCTGGGCACTGCACACAATATTCCCAAAAAAGTGAATACAATTACATGCAAATTGAGAAGGAAGTTTTGGCTATTATCTTGGTTTTAAAGAAATTCCAGTAGCCACTGGCAATATCCTGTTTTCTTGTCACAGATCGCAGATAGTTACCTGCAATTTTGAGTAATAAAGCAATAATTTCAACAATGGCAGTTTCTAAGATGTAAAGGTAGGCAGTTTTGCTGCCGCATTCTGATTATAGGACTGAATAGCATTCATCAAAGCAATATATAAATACTGACACTCTGTACAAGTGACTACATGAATCATAGGATATTGGTAGAGAAAGCAACAATTTGCAATGATGGCTTGCGGGTGAGGATTTCCTGTTCATAGTCCCAGGTTATTCAGCACTCCTTGATTAAAGTCTACAAAACTCTCTGAGAGGGTGGACTATGTGTTCAAATGAAGATTTATAGCCCAAACAAAAGGAGAGAGTAAGGAGATGGGAAGTAAAATAAAAAGTAAATGCAAAAAGAAAAGTAATGCATCTCTAAGAGGGTGAAGTGTCAGAAACATCAGAGCAGTGAGCAGGTGCAAGATTCAACAGTGGGAGATTGGTGAAGTTGTACAAATCTGTGATCCATAAAGGTATTTGATAAACATTTGAAATAAGGTCAGGAACATCCATGTTGTGATGGTGGATCTATTTCTGATGGTGACTTAGAATCAATTACTATTGAAGAGTCAAAGAACTGCTGTGAGTTAATGCAAGAAGCTGCAATTTTGACAGTTGAAGGAGCTAATGCAATGTCAGAATAAACACAGTGCTGAGGAGGTCAAACTGGCTTAGGAAGCCTGTCAATGGACTGAATCTATAATGTGGACTCATGTCAAGAATGTTCACTAACTGTTTTCAAATAGGGAAAACAGCATGGTGAATTTATGTGCAATGTATAAATTAGCCATGTAAGCTTCCGAACATGATGATGTCATCATGTTCATATATAAGTGTCACTGTGAGTGTGGCTTGCTGTCAGTCCTGATTAAAGTGCATACCTTTATTTTGAAGGTTCTGTTGTCCTGTAGATATTATTGAGATTAGAACTCACAGCGTTGTGCAGGGTCTACCCAAAATACAATACATCACCTCATCAGATAGATCCCTACAATGCATAGGACTTCACCGCAATTTTTTCTGCTGGGATGCGTGTATCACCTCAGTAAGTGCTTTTCTTATTGAGCTAAGTGGTGAGCGATGACCATTCACTACTGAATGCAAGAACGACCTGACTTAACACATTGAATATTAAACAACAGTTTTAGAGTCACAAGATAGGAGATTAATATATGTTCCTTGGGCAGTTTCCACTTGGAAGTCCAAAATGGTTTCTGAACCATGCACATACTAAGCAGAGCAAATTGCTTCACAGGTCACACTGGGAGGATTGAGTGCTGAAGTTTAAGGTTGCCATCTTTTGGAGGACAAATAAGTCCACCTTAAACTTGAGGTTTGAATGTATGTGGCCCTGCCTATGCCCACCTCCTCCACAGCACTCAAACTCTTGCAGATTGATGAGAAGAGTCAGCATGGCACACAGAAGCTCTGTCAGAAGTTTGCAGAGAAGGCGGACCAGAGGACAAAGTAATGCAAGAAGTAAAGTCATGGGTGATTCTCCAACTCATCTACTTCCGATTCAATCACAACATCTATTTGTTCCTTGAATATGCTCAAGAGCTGAACACTTACGGACCTCTGAGTGAAGAAATCTCTCCTCAATTTAATTCTAAATGGCTTGCCCTGTGCTGAAACCATGCTGCCTAACACCTACCCCGTCAATCCCTCTCAGAATCTTCTACGTCTCAAAAACCACCTCTCATTTTTCTGAAATCCAATGAATTTAGGCTCATCTTATTCAATTACTCCTCACACGAGAATCCCATCATCCCTGAACCTATGCACAACTCTACATTATGTTGATCTGACACCAGCATTGCCATTTTGAAACTTGGTGCTTCTGCCAGCATCTTTGATTCATAGATCCATAGAGTTATACAGCATAGAAACAGTCTCTTCAGCTCAACTTGTCCATGCTCACCAAGATGGCTATCTATGCTAAACCCATTTGCCTATGTTTGGCCGATATCCCTCTCAACCTTTCCTACCCATGTACCTATCTAAATGTCTTTTAAATGCTGCAATTTTACCTGCCTCTACCACCTCCTCTGGCAGTTCATTCACTATATTCACCACCCTCAGTATGGAGAAACTTGTCCTCAGATCCTATTTCAATTTTTCCCCTCTCACCTTAGCACTATGCCCTCTAGCTTTAGATTCTACTGCCATGTGAAAAAGACTGTGACTCTCTATCCCTTCTATATCTCTCATAATTTTATATACATCCATAAGGTCATCCCTCAGCCTCTTTTGCTCCTGGGATAACAGTCCAGCCTATCCAATCTCTCCTTATAAGTCAAGCCCTCCAGTCCAGGAAACATTTCAGTGAATCCTTTTTGCACCCTTCTTGCATGGAACTCCTACATTGCTAACCTGGCTGCTGGTTACCCATTCTCTCCCTGCCTTCATGCTCTTAAGCTGTGATGTGACCACATTACTCGCAGCATCACAGTTCACAGAATTGTGGAAGCCTACAATGGATGGCGGCCACTCAAGCCATCAATCTCATGCTAGGCTAAAAATTGCCTCATTGACTATTTCTGCATCCATTCTCTTAGTCTGAGGCTCTGTAGGTTATGGCATCCAAGTACTTTCGAAAGAAGTACTTCCTAAATCTCTGTCACTCATTCAGGCATCAGAATCCATTACTTTAAGTCAACCGTTTCCTTCATCTAATCCCTTTTAGTACTTCTTCCAATTATTTTGTCCACGTCCCTCATTATTGATCTCTCTGCCATTAGAATTAGGTCCTTCATATTCAACCTGTCTAGACTACCCACAATTTTAATAACCTCAATTAAATCCCTCCTTAGCTTCCTCTTTTCCAAAAGAAACAACCTCAGCCAAGCCAATCTTATGTATCTAAAGTTCACCAATCCACATGGAGCACTTCCATGCTCTTGTCTGGAGCTAGTACATTGCTTCTGTAATGTAGTGATCAGGACCCCATGCAATAATTTACCTGTAGATTAACTAGGGTTTTGTACAGTCCCTTCATGATCTCCCTGTTCTTGTGTTCAATACTGGAACCAATTAACAAAAGAAGTGTGCATCACAATCACCATATCTTTTATGGAAGCAATCCAATTTATCACAAATATTTGTTGAACAATCCATATGGAATTACCAGTTTGTTGTGTAATCTGTTAACATTATGAGTTAAGTCAGAGTATGACAAAATGATAAAATTTAAGACTTGAGGGTGCATGACCCTTTAATTTGGCCAATAGCACTTATCAAAATAAGTAGATAGGACACAAAGAAAATTGAAATTCAAATCCATTTAAGTTTAGGCACTAAAACTGAAAATTGACCAAATTGAATTTAAAGCAATTATATTTTGTTCCCCTGCTGTTCATATATCAGCTTGTCAATCATGCACGCTGGGGATTATAAGTTAAATCTTACAATCCTGAGTGTAATTTACATAATTACATGTTGAAATGTGCTAAAATGAGGTAATTTTTTAAAAAGCAGTAAAATGATTTAAGGTCAGGCTGTTACTGGAAACATCCTGCCCAGTATTACAATGCACCTATGCTGCCCTTAAGGGAAACCTATTACACAATATATTGTTCAAAGAATTGTTAATATGGCTGTTAGCAAAATGGCAATCTCATTAGAAAACTTATAGAGAACTCTTCTTGAATGAACTGGAATGAAATCAAACTGGAAGACAAAATGAAAATCTAGTAAGATGCAGGCCCTTGCACTTGTAAAATCCAGAAAAAAATACTTGCACTTTAGCTTGAGATTGTTTTCTGATAATTTATTACAGTATATGCAGACATATTTTTGTCATTTAATAATTGCACAGATTACAATGGAATAATTGCACTTGAACTGGACAGCACTCCAAGGGGTAAAGAAACATTCTAATCAGTGTGGAAAAAGGACCGCAAAATTGATGCCTGAGCATCAGAAGGCTGACCTATGAAGAAGGGTCAGGAAAAGCTTTATAAGGAATTGAATGTGAGGGGCTTGAAATACACACAAGTGGAATAGGATGTGTTCTCCCCAGTAATCATTTAGTGCTAACTCTGGCTGCAGACAAGCTCAGAGCTGATCTTATTGTGGTAATAGTATTAAATGTGTTTTTTTAATATTTTTATATATGGGATGTGAGCATCACCAATCAACTCAACATTTATTGCCCTTCCCTAATTGCAATTAAGAAGGGGGTGGGGAACTGCCTTATTGAACCTTTGCAATCTGTATCTGGTTGATGGTGTTCCCAGAATGTTCTCAGATAAGGGATTCCACAACTTTCATCAGGCGATGATGGAAGAATGGCTATGTGTTATCAAGGTGGTATACTGTGTGACTTACAAGGGGAGCTTGGAGCTGCAGGTGTTCCCACACAGCTGCTGCCCTTGTACTTCTGGGTTGTGAAGGTTTGAGAATGTCTGTCACAGAAACCTTGGCAAGTTGCTGCAGTTCATTTTGTAGGTGTGGACTTTACAGCTGCAGTGTGTTGATGGGTGAGGGAGTGAATATTTAAGTGGTGGTGTACAGCTTCTTGAATATTGTTGGACTGACAGTTATACAGAAATGTGATGAACATTCCATTAGACGCCATACTGCCTTGACTACTGTGAGTCAGGATGTGATTTACTTGCCACAAAATGCCCAGCCTTTGACTTGCATTTGCGGTTGTTCCATGTATGTGACTGGTCCAGTTAATTTTATGGTCAGCGGTGAACCCCAGCATGCTGTTGATGGGGGTGGTTTTGTCAGTATTACTGCCTTTGAATGTCAAGGGAAGTTGTTAGACTCTCTTGCTAGAGATACTAAGCACTTGTGTAGCATAAATATTGCTTGTTACTCATTGGTGAGTAAGTGCCATAATGGGATTGTTGGCTACCCATCCATCACTTTACTGGGGATTGGCAGTGAGCTAATGGGATAGTATTGACTTGATTGAAGAAATCCTGCTTTGTGAAGAAGACATAACTGGACAATTTTCCACACTGTTGAGTAAGTGCTAGAATATAAGAACATAAGAAATAGACACAGGAAAAGGACAATTTGGCCCTTTGCTTGACATTCAATAAAATCATGTCTGTTACTTTATTTCAGCACCATCTACCTGCACTCACCCCATATTCCTTAATAACCACAAATCAATTAATTTTGCCTTGAAGATATTCAGTGACTAAACATCCACAGCCCTCTTGCATAGTGAATTCCAATGGTTCATTACTCTCTCAGTGAAGAATGTTCCTCCAATCTCCGTTCTGAATGGCTAACTCTGAGCTGGTGACTCCTGGATTTGGGCACCCACTCCAGGGTAAACATCAGCTCTGCATCTACCCTGGGAAGAACCATTAGAATGTAATACATATCAATGTGATCCCCGCTCGTTCTTCTGAACTCTAAAGAGTACAGGCCCATCTGCTTAATCTCTCATATGAAAAACTTCCCACTGTAGGAATTAGTCTGGTGAACCTTCATTGCACTTCCTCCATCACAAGTATATCCTTCCTTGGGTAGGGAGACCAGCTGCACACAATGTTTCAGGTGTGCTCTCACCAGAGCATTATATAATTAGAATGGCACCTCGACTCTTGTACTCAAATACTCTTGCTATAAAGGTCAACATACCATTTGCCTTGCTAATTGCTCTGAGTGTTGTTGGCATTCTGGAGCAGCTTAGTAGAAGCACAACTAATTGAGAGGAATAAGCCTTTGGCAATGTAGAGAACTTTACCAATCCCCTTATCTTTTGCCGTTTTCTGTTTACTCAAGTCTTTCTTGGTTTCAGGTGGAGTGAGTTCAATAGATTGAAGACTGGCTACTGCGATACTGAAGAAATAGATAGAAATGCTTAATTCACACAATGCTTCAAGTTGAATATGTTGGCAAAAGCTTCAGTTTTGTTCTCACACACTAGACTCCACTGCATTTGATCATCCACTTCACATAGAATCATAGAAAAAAAACAGCATGGAAACAGGCCCTTCAGCCCGTCAAGTCTGTGCTCATCATCAACTATCCATTTACACTCATCCTACATTAATAGTACTAGTATAATTGCCTTGTAGCATTTGTGACTGCATCCCTAATGCCTTATCTGTGGTTTTGGGATCACTTAACTCCTTCTCAAACATGTCCCAACAAAATCCTTTCTCTCTCTCTTATCTCACTCTCAAATCATTTATCTCTCTCTTTTTACGTGTATCCTGCACAGTGGTATTCCACACTATTGCAATCTTCGTTGGTTTCTTCAGCTGAAAATCATAGATTGGAGTCTGGATACACCTTAGGTTTGAGATTCCAACACTGGTGTTTGGCTTTAACAGATAACATTATTGGAGACATTTAATACAAAGAAGATTTAGTCTTCTGGGTATACTTGAGTATTTTGTGATTTATCTTTATTCTATTAATAACATTGTATTTAATCATAAGTCCTCAGTTTAGCGAAACGCCAAGGCGTTTGCCAAAATCCTCTGAAAATGTATGAATTATTTAATTTTGATCAGATTTTTTCTAATTGGTAGCTGTGGATGAACAACTTGTGTACAACTTTATTTAACACTTATATGTCTCCTGAATTATGATGTGCCTATGATAAACTTCCCCCTGAGCAATGTTCAGGCAGTCATTTAGCTCTTTTAACTTGCCAACCACAGAACTCCCACTCCAAAAATAATGATTTATTTTGTTCCTTCAATAATTTGTAGTATTTTGTTGCTGGAAATTATTCTGCTCTATCACAAACTATATTAAATATACACAGTTACTTTGTGTGCACTATATCATTGCAACCATAGATATATTAAAAGTTAAAACAATCGGAAGGCCTCAAATGGGTAAACTGAACAAAATATTTAAAAAGGCCCCAGTCTCACACAGATTTAGCAGTGTGCAACATGCTGGTTTGTAATTACAGCAAAATGCTTGGCAATTACACAAAAGAAATGTGTGTTCAATTGTGTACATTACTGGAAGGAAAATGCTTACTCTCAGCTGATGCAGCTTAACAATGTTGTTACAGAATTTAATGATATCCTTCCTGTTTAAAATGTGTGACTGTATCCTGCATGGGTGGATGTGATTGCAAGGTGCTTCCAGATGTAGGTAGATATTTGCACACATGTCTCACATCATTAGAAATCAATTGTTATGTGCTGTTTAACATCTTTATTTGTTTTAGTGTGAAAGGGTAAAGCCAGATGATAAAAATGGAATCACTATTTTGCTGCAGATGAACTCTCCCACTTCTGCATCAACCTCCCTATGTTTACCTGACAATTGTGTATTTGTTGGAGGAGATTATGATCTCATTAATGCAAGGATACAACAGTAAGCACATACCGATTTGATCTATTTTTTTCCACCATGAATTCCCTGAAGATGAACACATTTATATATTTTTTTTATTTTCAAGGAATTGCTAGCATTTATTTTCCATTCTTAATTTCCCTTGAGAAGGTGGTGATGAGCTACCTTGCTAGACCATTTCTATGGGCATTTAAGAATCAACCACATGGGGTGGGTCTGGAGTGACATAAAGACCAGACAGCAGATTCCCTCTCCTAAAGGACATTAATGAACCAGGTGGATTTCTACTTCAGTCCAGTAGTTTCTGTGATCAGTATTGTTGAGACTAGTTTTTGTTCCAGATTATTAACTAAATCTAATTTTGAATGCTGCCATGGTGGGATTTGAACTCAGTTCACTGGATTGTTAGTCAAGGCCCCTCGTCCAGTAACTTAACCACTCTGCTACTACCATATCCAACTGAAACAGACGGAAGTGCTTTAATAGCAACAACATCAAAAGCTGGGAATTAAAACAAGTGCAAGTCTACTCTAATGTCTTAGAAATGAGTAATTGAACCACAGGTATCAGGACTATCTCTTGGCTGATTTATTTAGTTTGCCTTTAGTTATTTGGTTAAGTACAAGGTCCTCAATCCAGGCACTGGCATCTGTTAATCATTGTCTGAGTAAGAGATCACAAGCAGGTTGATAATCACTTGCAGCATGACTGATGACAGTTGGACGGACCACCACCTAATCCAATTTATCATCTCCATTGATCTGGCCTCAAAATATTAAAACTAACAGAAACCTTTATCTTGGACCCAACACATTGATGCAATCACGAGGAAGGCACGCCAATGGCTCTACTCCATTAGGAGTTTGAAGAGATTTGGTATTATCACCAAAGCCTCTTGCAGATTTCTGCAGATGTACAGTGGAGAGCATTGTGACAGGTTGCATCACTACCTGGTATGGACACTCCAATGTACAGGATTGAAAGAGGCTGCAGAGGTTGTAGGCTCAGCCAACTCCATCATGGGCACAACCCTCCCCACCATTGAAGACATCTTCAAGGGGCAGTACCTCAAGAAGGTGGCATACATCATTAAGGATTCTCACCATCCAGGACATGCCTTCTTCATGGTACTACCATCAGGGAGGAGGTACAGAAGCCTGAAGACCCACACTCAACATTTCAGAAACAGCTTCTTCCCCTCCGCCATCAGATTTCTGAATGGTCCATAAACCCATGAACACTACCTCATTATTCCTCTTTTGCACTATTTATTTATTTTTATAAGTTAAAATAATTTTTATGCCTTGCACTGTACTGCTGCTGCAAAACAACAAATTTTGTGACCTATGTCAATGATATTAAACCTGTTTCTGAAAGATTCAAAAATCTTGGAAAGAAAGCTTGACTGGCCTCAAAAACAACCTTAGGGCTCCCAAACAATAGAAGCTGTGTAATATCCACAGCACCAGGTACAGCTGGCCCAATAAAATCAACACTTATGAAGAGACTATCGGTTTGTCTCAGAAAACAGAGTCTTGTTCGATCAGAATGGCGGAGAGATCCAGGAGATAATAGATCACAAACACAAGCTGTTCTTGGACTGGATTCAAGAGTAACCAGACTGTCCTTCAGAGATCTGGAGATCTAACTCCAACAAAATAGTTGTGATCTGAAGAATAGATAATGGGTGGAAAAAACACAGGATATCCAGCAACTAGCCAATAATCACAAATGTGTGGGTTCTTCACTGTTGTCAAGACCATCTATAGCCCAGGAAACCAAAGATCCACCTTCCAAAGAGCCAAGAATAAGAGGAGAGATCACTGAACACCGTGAGTTAGCCAGTTTCTTCTGGAAGGAGCATTTCAAAAATCTCCCCAACCAAGGATATACATGCACTGCAAGTGACCTTGAGTCTATCCCATAGCTCACAGTTCAGTACAATCTTGGTGCAACCCCAATCTGGCAAGAGGTTGATATGGCCAGTTGACAACTAAAAACAAGAGGCTTCCAGAGCACAAAGAAATCCTTTCAGTACAACAATGTGACAGAGAGTTTCTCTTCTGGTACAATTCATCCCCTCATCTCTCTTATGTGGGAAAAGGAAATCATGACAGATTATGATTTCTCAGAAAGCTTATGATTGTGGCCCTCTTCAAGGAATGAGCTGAGCTTATTTGCAGTAATTATAGGGGAGCCTTCTGCTGGCTGTCATAGGGAAAGTCATTGCAAGGACCCTCCTCTGTCACTGAAGATCTGCCCACAGAAGTGCAATGTGGAATCCAAGCATTTAGAGGTACAACTGATATGATCTTCATTGCATATCAAAATGCAGGGAACAGCATCAACGACTGAAGATAGACTTATTTTACCTCATGAAGTCCTTCAACTCCATCATCTGAGAGAGATTATGAAGGATCCTTCTGAAATGTACTGTCATCTCCCAGCTGCTCCACAATGACGAGCATGCCATGATCTTCACCAACTGATCCATCACAGATCCAATTCCATGTAGATCAGGGTCAAGGGAGTCTGTGTCATTGCACCACCTTGTCTGGAGCAGTACTCTACCTCATCCCCAAGTAGCTCCCTGCAGAACGAGTGGGAAAATGTTCAACTTTTGTCAACTCCACTCAATAACAAAGGTCATTACAACCTCAA
>JARFYF010000094.1:64105531-64117671 GCA_030265395.1 Rhina ancylostomus | reverse complement strand
CTCTCTGCAGTTTCTTGCGGTCCTGGGCAGAGCAGTTGCCGTCCCAAGCCGCGATGCATGCGGATAGGATGCTGTCCATGGTGCATTGGTAACTTAGGAAGCTTGAGTGTATATCAGAGGTGCTGGCAAAAGCAATGTGGATGTCATTATGTGACTCAGACTCATTTCTGAGCCTACTCAATGAGTAGGATTGTGGTGCAACTGAACATTAACTAATTCATTCTATTAGTGAGCAGTCATTGACCTGCACTGGGTGGAACATTTCTGTTTCTAGCCTCCAGGCTATAGGGTTCCTGTCCTAAATCTCACCACCCATCTTTCAAACCCCCACTGCAATCCACCTATGTGTGTGTCCCCTGTGACTCAATATACAATACTCTTCTGTCTGAGCCAGAAGGTTCAAGACTATGACAACATCAGAACTATTTCTATTGGCTCTTCCATCCCAGTAACCCTTCAAGATGTTCCATAAATTCTAGTCTTTTGGGCATCTCCAAATGTAATTGCAGTCCACTGACCACAATGGTGCAATCCCCCAGTACTCTCTTTATCCCTAAATTATGAGCTTAACTCCACATTATCATGCCCCGGGGTTCAATCCATCATTGATCCAGTAGTGTACGCCTTCTGGTGACTGACCAGCTATCCCTTTCTGATTACAGTGTGGATGAGAATATTTCTAAACTCTGCAGGTAATATCAGCTGTCTTCACTGCTGCTCTTTACGGTCCAGCTAACGTTCAGGGCTCAGGCCATAAATGCTGCTTTTCAAATCTCCAGACCAGCTGGCCTTGAGTTCTGAAGAACTCAGTTCACCTTGCCTATGTGTCATCCTCAAACTTGCCTTCATACAATCCACAATGGATCTACAATTAAGTTATATTCCATGTGGGACAATACGTCAGGTGACACTGCATGTGAGCCTGCATGCATACCGAATGGCATATTCATTGCACTATTCCCATCCCTCCCTCTGATAAACCAGCTTTATCCTGTTTTGTTGTAGGTCCATGAGTTTACCATTGTCATTAAGGACATCTGATTGCCGTTCAACCAATATCACACTGAACTGTGACAGGTCAGTGACCTGAAACATGATTTCTCTCTGCACAGGTGCACCTGAATCTGTTGAATATCTCCAGCAGTTACTGTTTTATTCCGGATTTTGAGCACCTGCACTATTTTATTTCATTTATCCTTCAGCAATATTCTTTGCCAGTGGCAGTGACAGGACAATTTCTATTGACCATCTCTGGTTACCCGTCCTACCTGATGTAGGACAGATTTCAGACCCAAGTCAAGACTGAGGGGAAATAATTCCTTCCTTTGAAGGGAATTATCGGTACTGGTTTATTATTGTCACTTGTACTAAGGTCCAGTGAAAAACTTGTCTTGCACACCAATCATACGGGTCAATTCATTACACAGTGCAGTTTCATTGAATTAGTACAGAGTGCATTGAGGTAGTACAGGTAAAAACAATAACAATACAGTGTCCCAGCTACAGAGAATTACTGAACTATTGGGCTTCGATGACAGCTTCCTCGTTGCTCATTCCCTCCTGGATTTATTGAATTCCCTTTAATTATTTCCTGAGATGGTGTCTAGATCGCCACCGTCCAGTTACTGCTGTGGTAGCATTACGGCTAGGTTAGGAGGGCAGTGGATGACAAGTGCTGTGCGAAGTCACTGGTCTGTTCACCATCCAGAGTGATTAGGTTAACGTTACATGGAAAGAGAAAACAGAAGATTGTGCAACTTCGGAAGTGGTCTGGATGAGTCAAACAGCAGAGGGATTTGAGGATTAGTCAAAATTATTCAAAGTGTTCTGAAGATCTCCTGCTCCTTCACCAGTGCTGCACCTGCCTCACTCACTTCTGAAGTCATGAGCAACATTACACAGTATTGTGCCTTCCTGATGTGATCGATTCATTGGAGGAGGTGGGTCATTGTAGGGTTCAAGGTCAGAGCGATTGACAAATGGAACATTTTCACCTGAGTAAGGTCAAGGATTATTTATTCAGCTGTGGAGAGGAATGGGTCAAAAGGTACAAAAATAAATAACTAAAGTACAGTAAGTACAAAAAATAAATAACAAGAATACAATGTGAATAGGCAATGTGAGCCAAGGTTTAGCTTGTACAACATGGAGCGTTGATTACACCTGCAGATCCTGGACAAAGCAATACTGTGAAGAACACCACTCTGGAAATGGGGAGTTGGACAACCATTCACTTACTGACAGAGGGGAGGTTGGATGGAAGTCATCTCATGCTGTGAGGTGATAAAGAATTGGATTTATATAGTGTCCTTCAGGTTTCTTGGATATTTCAAAGTGGTCTGTTAACAACAAATTACTTGCTGAAGTCATTGTAATTGTGTGGTTCACCTGTTGGTGTCACAATGTTGAGCAAAGAGCAAGCTCACAGAGAACCCAAATGCAGCAAACTGGTACAGGACTGGAGTCAGGATACTTCCTCAGGACCAAACATGGGCAGCAACGAGAAGGAATCTTGCCTCAGGAGTTCGAGGAGGAATCCCAACACAAACTGGATATCCAAAGAGGAACAGAGAACACAGGACTGCTCTCGAGTTGACCACTCTGAAGAGCCAAAGCATACTCAAAGGTTGACCAATACTCTGGCAATTAGTGCTAGAGAAACCCAGGTACTTATGCTAGGCCCCTGATGGGGCTCAGGTGAGTGTCATTTTTCAATCAGTCCAGCATGGAATACATGTGCTGTACAACAAGGCATCTAAGAAACCAAGTCAAGGGCCAGTACTCAGAACCATGACACTAGGGGTGAGCAAGAAATGCTGATCATACCACTGATGTTAAATGTTGGGAACTGAAATAATGGAAAATTGCTGAGCCTAGACTTCACTGAGGACAGTGAAAGTTATTCCTCCCATATGCTGTCCAATTGTCCACTACTATTCATGACTAGATGTACCAGGCCTGCAGAGCTTTGATCTAACCTTTGGTTGTGAGATTGCTTAACTCTTGACATTGCATGTTGTTTTGCTGTTAACACATATGTAGTCCTGTATTGCAGCTTCACCAGGCAGGTACCTCATTATTGTTAGGTAGGTCTGATGCTGCTCCTAATTAAAACAGGGTTACCCAGCTTCATTGTATTGGTAGAGTGAGAGATACAAAAGGCCAAAAAGTTGCAGGTTGAAATTGTACATATGTCTACTGCTACTGATACATTGCGGGACATCATGGATGCCCAGCTTTGAGCTGTAAGATCTACTCTTTGTCTTTGCCATTTAGAAGGTTTGTAGTGCCACAAAATACTGTGGACAGTGCCCTTAGTTTATGGAATATACAACAGTGCAGCACAGGAAGTGGCCCTTCAGCCTACACTGTCTGTCGACTATGACGTCAATTTAAACTAACGCCATCTGCCTGTACGTGGTCTATGTCCCTCCATTCCCTGCATGTTCATGTGCCTGTCTAAATGTCTCTTAAACATTGCTATCATATCTGCTTCCACTACCTCTGGCAACACATTCTAGGCACCTCTGTGTCAAAAAACATGCCTTGTAAATCTCCTTTAAACTTTTGTTCTTTCACTATAAAGTTATGCCCCCTAGTATTTGACATTTCCACACTGGGAAACAGACCCTGACCATCTACCCTATCTATGCCATTCACAATTTTATATATTTCTATCAGGTCTTTGCTTGGGACTTTGCCTCCACAAGGGCCCTGGGGTGGTCACCTACCAACTCTATCACGGACAGGTGTATTTGCTACAGGTAGATTGGTGAGGATGAGATCCAGTAGGTTTATCTCCTGCATTAGATCACTCATTAACTGTCATAAATCCATTCTGACTGCTATGTCCTTTCCAGTGATGAATTTTGCAATTTCCATCAGTATCCTTGCAGTTTTCAGTGTTTCCCCCAAATGCTATTCAACATGAAGGAGCAAATCAGCCAAAAAAAGGGTAGCAGGTGGTAAACAGCAGGCAGTTTCATTGCCCACGTCTGGTCCAATGTCACAAGATTTGTTCCAAGTCAAAATCGAGGACTTCCAGATCACACTCTCCTGGTTGTAAACCACTGTGCTGCCCCCTCTAGTGGGTCTATCCTGCCAGTGCAATAAGATTTACCCAGGGTTGACAAAAGTGGAATCTGGCACATTGTCCATGCTGCACATTTCTGCATTTGGCAGGGGGCATGCCACAAATGTGCAGGATCACATTGGGAGCAACTTTGGAATCAAATACCATGAATAATGCCCATGCAACAAGTTCTAAAGAATCAATTTTTTTCAGTGTTCGTTCTAGTTATAATACAAATATACATCTACATCTGTCCTAAAAAGTATTACAAAGCTTGTGGCGTACTCATAGATCCATCTATTTTTTTCTTGTATAATGCTGGTTAGTGATATCTATAGTGAAAGTCAACAGCCAAGGACAGCTGGTTTATTTAACTTTTTTAAGAAAGCGGGAAGGGCCATTAGTGAGTAGATAGATCCATAAGTCATTCCTCATACATGCTGCTCACTGATTATTTCCTCTTTTGAATTTTGTGGACAAATTTCAGTGCCTGTGGGGGACAAAAAAACAAAACTTAGTTTTTTTTTGTGAACTGTATTATTCCAGTGTAACTCAAGTCGTTTGTAAATGGGAATTGTTTATACATTAGGATTGGGGGTGGGGCACGGGGGAGGGGGTGGAGGAGAGAGAGAGAGAGACACACACACAAGTAAAAGAATTGATTTTTTTTCCCCTCTCAAGACTGGTGATGTTAAAGCTATCATTCGTTTCTCTCATTAATCATTACTCTGACTAAATCAATCTCTCGATTTTGAGGAAAGGTAATTGAAGCCAGTCACTCTGTGGCATTAGGCATGTGAGGAGAGAGATGCAGTGCTAAGTAGAGCAGTGTAATAGCACAAACAGCTGCAGAGCCGACAAGCAAGAGCAACATTTTAGTATGATTCAATTGCGTATTTTAAATGTGATAAATGGCCGAGCCATTTTTCATTTGTCGGAGGGTTAGATTAGGTCCTCTGTGGGCTGTAATGAATTCCATTGTTTAGCCACAGTAAATACTTGCCAGATCAATTTTTAATAGAATTTCACACTTTCATTTAGTTTCTTCAGACAATTTTAATGTTTGTTTGTGTATCTCCCTGTTGAACTGAGTTCTTATCTATCAATTGATTGGAGAGATGGATAGAGACATTTCATTTTAACATTGTAACGTCATCAAGGAACACAAAACCTTCAGTGTTTCCATTATATGAAAAAATACTACCTCAGACCAGGAGCAATACTGTGACTTTCTATTTATACCCAAAGGACATGAACATATGAATATACTGTTAAGGAGAAGTGGGAGTAGGAGTGGGTCACACAGTCCTTCAAATCTCCTCCCATTTAATGAGATTGTGGCTGATCTGATTGAAGACTTAACTCTGCATTCCCACCTTTTATTTCACCCCCTTGCTTTTTAAGAATCTATCTGTCTCTGCCTTAAAAATATTCAAAGACTCTGCTTGCACCACCCTCTAAGGAAGAGAGTTCCAAAGGCTCTGGATCCTCTGAGAAAATCAATTTTGTCTCTTCTCTTAAATGGCAACCCTTATTTTTAAACAGCCACCCCTATTTCTAGATTCTCCCACAAGAGGAAATATTTTCTCCACATTCACCCTGTTAGGTTCCCTCAGAATCTTATACATTTCAACCAAGTCACTTCTCACTCTTCTGGACTCTAGTGATACAAGCCTAGCCCATCTAACCTTTCCTCATACAACCTGTCATTTATCTATTAGTGTACTAAATCTTCTCAAAACTGCCTCTGATGTGTTTACATCCTTCCTTAAATAAGGAGACCAATAATGCACACATTTATCGGGCAGGCACAGTAGTGTAGCAGTTAGTGTAACATTTTACGGCGCCAGTGACCTGGGTTCAATTCTGGCCACTGTCTGTAAGGAGTTTGTACGTTCTCCCCGCGTCTACATGGGTTTCCTCTGGGTGCTCTGGCTTCCTCCCACATTCCAAAGACATATGGGTTAGAAAGTTGTGGGCATGCTATATTGGCACCTGAGGTGTGGCAACGTTTGCGGGCTTCCCCCAGAACACTACGCAAAAGATGTATTTCACTGTGTGTTTTGATGTACATGTGACTCATAAAGAAATCCTATCTTATCTATAAGCAGCAATAAGAATGCAATTTTACATAAATCATTTAATCCTGTTAAATCTTCTACAAATATATTTACAAGCATTTTTTTACCACACATCATATTCTGAATTAAATCATTGGTGGTTCTCATCATTACTTTTAAATATCAATCCATCAGTGTGGAAGCTGTTTTGATTTGGAAAAGAAATTTCTATTTTGAGATCTGAAAACTTCTAGTCCTTTCAGTAGTCAGAAAAAAATATGCAATTGAAACTTTTGTACTCTTTAAAATGTTTCTTGGTACCTGCTGACTGCACAGTGACACCATTAAAATGCATGGTAGTGCGACATTAACAAGACAACCCACCTTCAAGAACTCTAAAGGGTAGAGATGTTATGAAGTGAAATTCAGCCCAAGTAATGTTTCAGCCCATTTACCAAGTAAATAAGGCTCATTGCATTATTGGGGTCATTAATTGTCCCAGGGACCAACTCACTTCTTACAGAGAAGATCATACTCTTAACACTGAGCTTCATTTTGACCATCAAACCATGTCCACTCATACCTGAACATTCACCATAGGCAAGACACTGTGTCTCTGATAAGAAATTTACCAAATGAGCTATGAGACGTGTGATACACACCACAACTAATTTTATGTGGAAAATAGCATTGTGAAGTGTGAATTGATTTAGACTTGTTCAAAATTACCTTTAGTACATTTTCATGGATGTTTGTCTCTGAAGAGGCAAGGAATACTACCAGCAAAGGAAAATGTACTTGTTCCCTTGTGTGGCAGGCAACCTTCAGAACCACTATTCCAAATTGAGGTTTGGATAAAAATGCAATGCTACCACAATGTGCTATGTCCCATTCTGTTATACAGGGTTGTAAAACATGTACAACAAAAAAAAACAGGCCATTCAGCCCAACCTCTTTATACTGTTAGAAGACTTCACACAAGCCTTTGCCTGTCCATCACAGACATAGCTCGCACCACACCAGAATGACATGTTAATTTCTGAATTCAGTTATCCTTGTGGTACCTGGGCAAGAGAATCAATTTGGAATCAAATTAGGGATAGTTTGATTCCGTATGTTGATCCCTAATAGTGATGAGATCGTGAGCTAATCTAAATTTAGAAGGTCTTTAACTGTCATTATGGTGAAAGAACACAGTCCCAATTTATTGCATTATCTGTGCTACATATACCCAAAATATGTTAATAACTGCAACATAACACTTTGATCCAAAGATTAGAAATAAAGAAAATTAAAAATATTGTTTAAAAAATTAAAAATTATATTCAAAATCTCATCAACTCTTGAAATGAATTAAAAACATTGAAATGAACAAATAGACAATAAAAAGAAAATTCCCTCCTTCTCCAGGTATCTGATTTCTCCCGCTCACCTGAACAGTGACAGCAGTGCTTGTGTCAGATTTCTCCCTGTGCAGTCTCTGCGGGTAGGCTCTCAAACCTGAGAGCTGGGAAGCTCGGAAAGATGGTGCTGCCCAATGGACTCCATAAGAGATCCACCCAGGCATCACCAGGATACCAGGGCGTCTGGTCAGAAGATACCGCTACCATCTTAGGCCAGTGCCAGGGCTGGACCCTGGCACATTCATGGGGATACCTAGGTAAATCCAAACAGTAGCACTGGGGTGGGCCACAAGATCTGCTTAAATAAGTATCATACTTTCTGAAAGACAAATGTCATTGTTGAAAAAACCTTGAAAATGCATTGAATTCAATGGAACCAAATATACAGAGCTGAATACAGCCAGCATGTGTTTATTTCTGTTACTTAGGAAAAGTCTTCAACCCTGTTATCTCTGGGCTATAAACTTTCAACATTTGGCAGGATTCATTATGAGGAATGCAGAGATCAGCTATTTTTGGAGTGAGTGGTAAGATCACAGTTTCAGGTGTGAAAAAAATACATTTTTAAGTTTGCGCACTCCATCAGGTCCCACTCATAAGGTGTTGCTCACGATGTGTGCAGCTGAGAATTCTGTGGAATTGCCCCAGAGGTGTTAATGGTGCTGTTGTTGCTGCAGTCACAGTGGTAGTAGTAGGAGTAGTAGTAATGAAAGTAGTTAGAGCCTCTGATCTAACAGATCTCGAATCAGCTGACTCTACAAGTTCTCAGGAAATCAGTCACCACATCTCACTTATTATGCTATCACAACAGCAATTAAAGACCCTGTACAATCTTTTGCTTGGTTTATTTATAGCTAGGCCCTTTTGGTGTGACAATTGGTGTGATTTCACTTGTCATTTTAATTCTGTCACAGAATCATAAAAAGCTGGAATGATGAGTTTCAGCAAAGCATGGTTTATTACCAGCTGGGAAATACCCATGGGACGGGGATTTAAACACTCACAGAGATGACAGGGTTATGCAACAGGAATAATCATTTAAAAAAAGTGTAAAGCTTGTTTAAGGCTCCTCATATGACCAAAATCAAATCAGAGTGCTGCTTTGAAAAGCTTGGGGAAACTCAAATGCTGCGTCTGCATGTCACCTCAAGCATTTGGCTATGGCAGCAGATTACAAAGGCTCTAAGTTATACTGCAGTCTCAAAAGCAGCTTTCTCAACATGGATTTACAGTTTGCAATTTATGTTATATTTCTTGCGAGCGCTTTCACCATTTGAGAAAAGATTACAATAATTAGACTTGAGATTTTATAAAGCTAAATTATCAGACTGCCAGCTGGCAAATGATCAATGGAATTAATATAACCAAGAAAGCTGCAGTGTTGAGACTGACACTTGTTTCCCACTGTATTCTCTGCATCCATTTTTAAGTACAATTTCTATGTCCCTTTGCTCCATCATCCAGTGCAACTTGAGTCAGGGTATCTGGTAGGTAGAACCTTTAAAATATGCCATCCAGCTCCCATCCATTCATGTGATTTCAATGTTTTTACACTTGACCTCTTATGGTTCAAAATGGAGTTTGTAAAAGTCATAGCTGACATTTCATGTTGGAACATCTCATGTTGGAACTGACAACAGGTGGAAGAACAAGCAATGGGTGCTGTTTGGAGACTACCATGAACTAGGAACTAAACTGAAGAATAATATTGCAGGGATTATAATGTTCCTGTTATTTCCTAAGACATTTACACAGTGGCATAAGAGCAAGCAAGTTTGTGAGGTAAACACATGGCTAAAGGAGTGGCATAGAAAGGAGAGGGATCATTTCATGGGACACTGGCAAAAGGATTGGGACAAGCATAATCAGCATAATAGGGGTATGACCTGTGTCTGAGTGAAGGGGACAAATAGCACAGCCATGCAGAGTCTGCTCTGGAGTAAAAGGCTTGGGGTGGGGAAAAAGTTAGTTTGAATACATGTTCCAAAGTAAACAAAAAGAGAGAAGAGAATAATTTATCAAAATTTTGCTTTGGAGACTACATGCAGAGGGAAAACTAGAAGATGTAAAGTATTTAATCCAGGAGAGAGTAATTTGAAAAGTGTGAGTAAAACGTTACGAAGTTAGGACAGTATATGTGTGTCCCAAATAAGCCTCCTCAATGCAAACACACAAATTGAATGAATGGTACAAATTTAACTTTGTGTATGGCATTTTAATGATTATCGAGACATGGTTGAGACTTAAATATACTGGGGTGGAAGGACTGTAGCAAAAATGTTGATAGGTGGTCCAGACTTAATGATTAAGAAAGAAGTTACCTCAATGGTAAAGTGGGATATAAGAAGTAAGTTGGTATTGGAGACTTTACAGTTGGAAGTTAACAAATAGAATATGTGCATTGATTGGAATAAGCAGACAAGCTCAGGTCAGAAAGGTAGCAAATTTCTTGAAAATCAAAATTAGTAAATAAAAATAAGGGGGCACTCATTTAAGGCAGAAATGGGGTTAAAGTGTGTCTCTCAGAGGGACATGAATTCTTGGAACTCTCCTTGAAGAGTCATGAAGGCAGAAATAGATTTTTGATAAGCAAGGGCAAATGAGATTGGTGGGAATAGGGCAGAATGGAGAATTGAGGTTTCAGTTAAGACAACAGTAAACTCCTGGTAAAATCAGAGGTTTATAAAATCATGAATGGTAATAGATGAGGATGCTCACAGTCTTTTTCTTGAGGTAGGGAAATCTAGCACTAGAGGGCATAGGTTTAAGGTGACAAGGGAAAGATTTAAGGTGGGTCTGAGGGGCAAGTTTTTCTACACTGAGGATGGTGGGTATATGGATTAAATTACCAGAAAAAGTGGCAGAGGTGGGTAAAATTACAACATTTAAAAGACATTTGGACAGTATATGCTGAGGAAAGGTTTAGAGGGATATGGGCCAAATGTAGGCTAATGAAACTAGCTTAGGTAGACATCTTCATTGGCATGGATGTGGCCAAGAGGCCTGTTTCCATGCGTGTACCTCTCTCAATGACTCTCCAAGTCTCCAAAGGTGCTAACTTTAATATGCTGGAACCACTTGCTTTGTTTTTATTGATTTATTTTGCATTGAAAATGTTTAACTTAATGTTAGAAAATATAAATCAAACTTTTACCTTCACTTTTCTTTGAGTCCAAAATTGGATTCTTCATATCTAACGAAGGAAATTCTGTACTCTGTTAGTTTCAGAAAGACCAGAAGGAAAGAGGAAAGAGGAGATCTGAGAGGTAAGTTTTTCACATGGAGGGTAGTGAATATCTGGAACAAGTTGCCTGAGGAGATGGTAGAGGCAGATAAAATTACAATGTTTAAAAAGCATTTGGACATGTATTTGGATAGGGAAGATGCAGAGGGTTACAGGTCTAATGTGGACAGATGATATCAGGGTGATTGATTAAATTAATTCATCAGTTGCTGTCTTTTCCCTTTGCTGATTTCAATAAAGTTTTCTGTTTGAAGTTAATTTGGCTTCTACTTCAGCTAATGTTTCTGGCATGTCATCGAAGATAGAACAGTATAGCACAGGAACAAGCCCTTTGGCTCACGATGTTGTGCTGAACTAATTAGACTTGTAATTAAATACCTAACTGAACTAATCCCTTCTGCCTACACAATGTCCACAGCCCTCCATTCGCTGCACATTCATGTAGCTATCTAAGAGATTCTTAAACATTTCCATCATATCTGCCTCTACCACCACCCCTGACAGCGCATTCCAGGCACCCATCACTCTCTGTGTAAAAAAACTTGCCCCGCACATCTCCTTTGAACCCTCTCTCACCTTAATGCCATTTCATTTCCTGCCAACTCTCAGTGTAAAGTACTTTTTTCTGTCTTAACGCTTTGTGCTTTTAGTGATAAGTTTCCATGCATATTTTCTAGTTATCAGCTGGATGTTCAACATAGGTGTCTTTTCCTTAAGCATCTTTCATGTTTTTGAACACTTCAGTCCATTGTGTCCTTCATTTCCATTATCTTAATGTAAAGAATGTACAGGTCATAAGAGTATCAGGAATAGGAGCAGGAGTGGACCATTTGAGCCTGTTTCAGTATTCATGACTGTTCTTCTACCACTGTGCGATTTTCCAGCATTATCCCCACAACTTTTGTTTCCCTTAACTTCCAGAAATCTATCTACAGTTTCTCTGTTTGAATGAACACAATGGCTGAGCCTCCACAGACCTCTGGGGTCGAGAAATCTGCAGCTTCATTCCCCTCTGAGTGAAGAAATTTTCCATCATCTCAATCCAAAATGGTCTACCTCTTATTCCAAGTCTTTGTCCCCTGGTTCTTGTGTCCTCAGCCAGGGGAACCATCTTCCTTGCAGTTTGGTTGTCATGTCCTTTAAGAATTTCGTATGCTTCAATGATATCTCCTTTCATTCTTATAGATCCTATGGAATACAGCTTCAGTCTACCCAGTCTGTTGTCATGCCACAAAACAGCCATTCCTGGAGCCAGTCTAGTGATTCTTCACTGCAGTCCTTCTATGTCAAGTTTGTTCTTTCTTAGCTAAGGAGATCAAATCTGTACACCTGGCATGCAGGTGCAGTTTCTCCAAGGCTTA
>JARFYF010000094.1:64063663-64084562 GCA_030265395.1 Rhina ancylostomus | reverse complement strand
ATCCTGACTCCAGTCTTGTATCAGTGTGCTGCATTTGGGTTCTCTGTGAGTTTGCTCAGATCAACATTGTGACACATTGCTAGGAACTATGCACAAGATTGTTAACTAATTCTTTTTCATTGCACAGTATCCACTCTATGATGGACTGTTGTCTACTGGTACCTCAAAGGTTTGATCTAAATAAAAATTCATGTGCACACTCCAGGAATTCCTCTTCCACAGTGTTATTGATAACTTAGTTTGTATGATCTATAAGTAGATTAGAATCACCCATGAATACAGCAGTACCTTTCCTGTAGGCATCCCTAATTTCCTGCTTAATTTCATTCCCAACATCCCCAGTACTATTTGGAAGCAATTGCCCCTGAGCTCCACCCATATAAATTCCACAAGATGATTTTCTGAGTCAATGCCCTTCTTTCCAATCGCATTGATTTCCTCCCTTATGAGCAACACTGTTCCACCTTCTTTGCATTTTGCCTGATCTTCCCAAACTTTGAACATCACTGGATGTTCACTTCCCTTCCTTGGTCACCCTGGCGCCATGTCTCTATAAATAGCAACAATAAATCTATTTGCACTGTCAATTCATTCACCTTATGGTGAATGCTCCACGTATTAAGGCACAATGCCTTTAGGTGTCTTTTTAACATGATGACTCCTCTTAACATGTTTTGCACCCATCCTTTGTTTTCTCTGCCTTCTACTTTTGCTTCTTTTTCTGTCATTTGATTTTCTCCATGTTTCCCCCCTCCTCCGTTTTCCTTCTCAGGTTCCTCTTTCCCTGCATTCTAGATTAATCCACAGTAAATTTCTCCAGTGTGTAGGTAAATTGAAGGGATTGTGGGGAGATAAAAGAAGATTAGTTTTAGGATTCATCTGCATGGGTACCTGAGTGGACTCAGTGGGCTGAAGGGCCTATTTTCATGCTGTTACATTTCTGGGAGGCACCGGGAGCTTAAGAATGTTTGTTAACTCTGCATAGAAGAGTAACAACATCTGCAGGCAGTTCCCAGGGTGTCAGTGTGGACTCAATGGGTTGAAGACTTGCTGCCATGCTGCAAGACTCCAGGAACTGATGATTCAGCAACCCACGTAGTTATTTTAGAGTGGGAGCGCTTCAAAATTACTTCCACATAGAATGTGATATTGTGTAAGCATAGAGTACCCATTAAAGATGCAAATATAAAAGTATAGAAGTGGGAAAAATTACACAGAATGAGTGAAAATATAATATGAACATTAAAGTGATCGCTGCTAGGTCCCTTACTGTTTGTTATATACATTAACAACTTAGATGTGACTGTAGGAAGTATGATTACTAGGTTTTCACATGACATGGTGCCATTGTCTATTCCTGAAGATGATAACACAGGTACATAGGGTTGTGAAGAAGGCATGAAGGACACTTGCCTTCATTAGGCATGGGGCGGCACGGTAGCGTAGCGGTTAGCGCGATGCTATTACAGCGCCAGCGATTGGGGTTTGATTTCCGCCACTGTCTGTAAGGAGTTTATACATTCTCTGGTGTCTGCGTGGGTTTCCTCCAGGTGCTTCAGTTTCGTCCCACATTCTAAAGATTATGGGTAGATTAATATGGGGTTTATAATGGGCGGCGTGTACTTGTTGGGCCGGAAGGGCCTGTTACCATGCTGTAAATAAAATTTTAGGAAAAAATTGTAAATTTTAATTTAAAATATAGCTGGGGCATTGAATATGAAGTCTTGGTTCAACTTTATAAAACTTTGGTTAGGCCACAGCTGGAATAGTGACTGCAATTTCCATCACCGCGCTATAGGAAGGATCTGATGGCACTGGGGAGGGTGCAGAAGAGATTTACTGAGATGTTGCTTGGGATGGAAAATTTTAGTTATGGTGATTGGATCAATTGCAGATGTATTCCTTGGAGCAGAAGAGACTGAGGGGGTGTGTATAGGTATACAGAATTATAGGAATCATAGGTAGGGTAGATAGTAAAACATATTTCCCCATGGCAGGTGTCTAAGACCAGAAGGCATTGGTTTATGTTGAGGAGTAGGGAGGTTTATGGGGGATCTAATAAAGATTTTGTTCATCCAGGAGGCGATTGGATAATGGAACAGACTGCTTGAGGGGATAGTGAAGGCAGAAACTCTCACAAAATTCAACATCTGGACAAGCATTTGAATCACTATGGTTTAACTGGCGACAGACCAACTGCTCGTAAAAGGGATTAATATACGTTAATATGGACTTGATGGCTAGCATAGGCATGGTGGGCCTGTTTCTTTACTGTAAGTCTCTATGACCCCATGTTTTATAGTCAGGAAGATTGTAGAGATCAAGTTTAATGGAACAGAATAGAGCCTTTTGTTCAGATGTATGGAGAATGGAGCTGGGAAACAGACTTCAGAAGAGCTTGCTTTAGCAAAATGTTTAAAGTGGTTATAAAATGATTTACGCACACCAGATATTGGGTAAAATATTGGTTGCAAGGACTTCCAGCCCCGTGCACTGTTCAGTTTGGCCTATGAATCAAGTGACATGATTAGAAACTTACTTTTATTGGCCATCAAAAATGATGCCGTTAAACGTGCTCATTGTTGTTAATGACAAGGAAAGACTAGAATCTGCCCTGAGGAGGTTGTCTGAGACAACCTCAAAAGACCCTCAATCATTCTCCACCAGCAAAATGGTGACACTGGATCTCACCGACATGTTTAATTAGCAATAAATAACCATCCTCTGTTGCTTGGCAGGCAACCAAACGGTTATAGGGTCTGAATTTAGAAATGGGAGAGCTGGTATCCTCACTTCAGGTCAGATTAATTGGGCTTGAAAAGTACAGAAGTCTTAAGTTTTCTCAATCTGATGGTTTCTCGAATGTGACCTACTTCCAGTGCACTTTCATGTGTTGTGAGGTGACTGATGAGGCCAATATGGGACTCACAGGTTCTTCCAAAGATGGGGCAGGAGGGGACCGATGGGGTGCACAGGTGGATTGCTTGTGAGGTGGTGCTGTCCTTCTGCCTCTTACACCAGGCTTCTGTGTGATCCTGATGCATGAGCTTGAGATTCTCAATTTGACCTCCACTGCTCCTTTTGCATCTTGAGCAGTCACAGGCCTGAGATTCCCAGGAGTCGGTGGGGATGTTGCATTTTCCCAAGGAGACTTTGAGCTCATCCTTGAACCTTTCCCTCTGTCCGTCTGGTAGTCCTTTCCTATGACAGAGCTCAGACTAAAATGTCTGCTTTAGGTGTCTAGAGTGAGGCCAGAAAATGATGAGGCCTGCCCAGCAGAGTGAACTAAATGTTAATAACTCATGATTACATTGTCAACGTTGGGGGTATTGGATGTGTTAGCTTAAGACAGGTCACTGACCTTGATTTGCTTATCCTTCCGGTGAAGATACCACTGGCAGTATTTTTTTTAAACAAGTACCTTTCAGCTACCAATACTTTACCCATAAAAGACTCTTCCACTAAACATTACTAAAGCTAAAGGTAGATACGAATCTTGGTTCAGCAATGGCACTCATACTTTGAGTCATTTGATTTGAGTGCTGCTATATAAACTTGAGTAAATCTTACGCAAAATTTAACAAGGATGTTGCCAGAACCCGAGAGCCTGAGTTATAGGGTGAGGTTGGACAGGCTTGGATTTTATTCCTGGGAGTGTAGAAGTCTGAAGGGTGATGTTATAGAGGTATATAAAATCATGAGGGGCATCGAAAAGGTGAATGCACACTGTCTTTTTCCTTGGGAAAGGGAATCAAAGACTGGAGGGCATAATTTTAAGGTGAAAGAGGAAAGAATTAAAAGGGACCAGAGGGGCAACTTCTTCACATAGCGGGTGGTGCATATATAGAATGAGCTGCCAGAGGAAGTGGTTGACACAGGTACAATAACAACTTTTAAAAGACATTTGGACAGGAACATGTATAGGAAAGGTTTAGAGGGTTATGGGCCAAACATAGACAAAGAGGACTAGCTTAAATGGGCATCTTGGTTGACATGGAAGAGCTCGGCCAAAGGGTCTGTTTCCATGCTGTGTTACTCTATGACTCTAAAAACTCTAGGCTGACTCTCAGCTCTCAGTATTTTGTAGTTCTCAGGAAGCACTGTGTCATTAGAGATGTTATATTTCAAATGAGATGACACTCTTTCATTTATATGGAAAAGATTCTATGGCATTATTTGAAGCAAATCAGGCAGGAACATCTTGTCAATATTGGCCCTCAATCATCACGACCAAAACAGATTACCTGGTTGTTTATTTTCATGTGCTTGTGGGATCATGTTGTGTGCAAATCGGCTGTCATGTTTCCCTACTTTACAATAGCAATGACAATTCCAAAATACTTAATTGGATGGAAAACATTTTATTTTACCCTGAGGTCATGAAAATCCAAGCATTTTCCTTCTTATTGAGTGAAATTGTTAGCTAAAAGTAGATAGTGTATTTTTATGGCTTTTACCCCCTAAAATTAGTAAAACTAAACAAACTGCAGGCTTTAACTCATAAACAAATGAATTGGGTGATAGAGGGGATGTTGGTTATCAAAATATAACAGAATTTTTGAACATTCTGATGCAGTGCAATGTTAATAAGACACGGCAAATGGCTTTTCTAATCAAGGTAATGATCTCTTGCAATATATCCATTATCTTGGGTAATTAATTGCTCAGGCACATTTATATCTACAGCCTAAAATGAAAGCGGATTAATATTCATCCAGAAAATCTATCAGAGCAAATGAATGAGATAAATGGTGTTTAATAAAAGAGAGGTGTAAGCGTACTATTTAAAGTAGCTAATGAAGAAGGTTAGTTATTGAAACACATTTGAAGCTGGTGAAGCATATCAGAGTGCATGGTATAAGGAACCAGATCTCACCAGGGAATAAACTCATTATCTGCGGAATAAGCATGATGCAATGGTTATTGTCTTTTAATATTTTTTGTAATTATTCCCATTATTTCCACAGCTATTTAACTACGCAAATGCTAATGATAAAGGTAATTTTTAAGCAGATTCAAAACATTTGCCGGAACAAAGCAGGATTATTTTTCAACATGTGGATGACTCTGACATAACCCTCCAAGGCACTTAAACTTCCTTGATTTGTCTACTTCATTTTCATCAGTTTTTACAAGCTTGGCTTTCTTCTCATTGACCATCTTCCAGAGCTGATATCTAAGGATAGTCAACACAATTACATCCAGATGGCATTGAATGCAGTCCAGAAAATTAATTTGCAAGACACAGAATAAAGAAACCTCACAGGATCAAAAAAATTGCAGAGCAGACAATTCAGTGCACTATACCTTTATATTTAAGATCCTGACCCCGGCCAGATAAATATCAAAGCTGCCTAGTGGCTATTATCAAACCAGCATGAAAAGATTAATAAGTAACTTAGGCAAGTTCTAGGTGGTCTTAGACTCACAACACAAAGCTGCCACAACTTCAGCATTAAATTCACAATCACATTCTGACTGCCCAGTTGATGGCTGATGTGATCAATGAAAAACAGAATACAGTGCTATTCTAAGGTCTTACTTAGGAGCCACCTGAATCATTCTGGTCATATCATCTTTTAGTATTGTAACATCAGTCTGTAGATGCTGACAATACAATAGAGAAGTCAGCACTGAATAAACTTACAAGTCCCTCAGTGTTGCAAAATATGTTATGTGGCAGAAGCAGTGCATAGCACCATGCCTTTTCCATATAATGTATTCAGCTCTATGAATTTCTAGGCTCTATACACACACAGTTAGTTTCACCTCATGAATTTGTCTGACTTTTCCTTCAGTAATGGTCTTGCTGGGGTCATTAGCTAAACCTGCCTTTTTGCTAAGATCAACTTCCATCTGTTTTCTCTTGCTCCTTGTGATTAAGGCGTGACAGGCAACCAATCAGCTCTCAGTAATGAATCAACACTTCTATGCCCTGGTTTTATTTGGGTGGCATTTTTGATGCTGACTTGAGCCATTACACACCACTCAGGCCATGAACAAACAAAGGACATCAAGTAAGGAGAATAATTACACTTAACAGGCTTTAAAGTTTGTAAAATAAAATTCTATAACAACAAATGCTACTGGAAAAATAATACATATTAAACAGATCCATTCTACCAAAAATATTGTTACTTTTCCAAATCTGATAAAATGTTCAGAAGGTGTGGTTCAATGGAGAGACCAATTGAGTGTGCAGTAATTATTCACACCCTGCATTTAATTAAGTGCTGAACTTTCATAAATTATACAATTAAATGCTAAATCCCATAAGACTGTGCAACATTAAAACCTCACTTGGGAAGAATATAACAGATGAAACCACTAAAAAAAAAGTGCCTAATAAAGAAAAACATTATTCTGATATTGTTCTTTTGCTCTGTTGATTTTGAAAAAATATTCTGTACAAATCTTTGAATCACAAAAAGAAATATTTGCTTTAACTATCAACTGAACTGCTCTCTGGTGACTAATGTGAGCATCTGGTAATCATTAATATTAACCATTGCAACCTTTGGGGAATTTTTACATACAACATCTCTCTATATCAATTAAAAGGTTCCCCCATAAACTGCAAAACAGTTCACAATCGGACTCAATCAGCAGGTAGGGGTATTACTGAAATTCCACACTGACATCTTAGAATTAAAGTGCTTCTATGTGTATTTGGCCTGACTAATATTCCTCAAGCATGTATAAAGAGCTGAAAGAAATTCAACTATCTGGAGTCATGGCAGTCAGTCAGAATATGCATTCTCAAAGCACTGAAAGTATAACTCAGTATATTTTCATTATATTTTTACTTGATCCTGCATCGGGCACATCAAATGTGAAATGAACCAATGTTTCCACCGAAACCCAAAATCTAGTGAACCGAGAAAAGTTAGGCAAATCTAAATACATTTCAGTTTGGCCGATTAGGTTCTTCAAATGATTGAGTTTATTCCAGAACACAGCTGAGCAATGGAAACGTGCATATTGTTATGTTTGGCTCCAGCCACTCAAAACATGTTTAATCTGAATTCCACATCTGTGGAAAGAAGCTCAAAGAGTTCCTAGAAACCATTCCCCGGTGCTTTTCTGCAACAAAATTCAGACTAAATCATGTTGTGCTAAGTGTGCAAGCTGCTCATAAAGATACCTCCATGAGTTCTGGTCCTCTGCTATTTCTCTAGGTATGCCAGAGGAATATTAACCAGGCCAAACCCACATAGCAGCACTTGGATGCATGCTCACTGACCCCCTTGAGCACAGGTCAGTGTGCATACACCCTAAATAATGTGGATAGCGAGCAGAAGGTAGAGCATGAGTGAATAGGAGCAGGTGGTAGAGACACTGCCATGAGCACTTGATGTTCAGTAAGCCATTTCATGTATTATCTTGACTGATACATCTGGGGATATGTGTCTGAAAACAACTTTTTCTTAGCACTGAGTTTTGAAACAGAGACTGTGCCAGGCAATAAGGAATCTGCTGAGCATGTGCACAGAACTGTATGTCACAGTGGGTCAGGATTGCTATCCCATCCCAGAGTATGCAGCAGCTTTATGAGCAATTGATGTGGAGCCTCACAGGGTAAAACGCCCAAGGCCAGTTGGCACTTTTCATATGTCAGACTGCTTCTTTAGAAACCTCGAGATCCATAGTAGAACAGCATATTCTCTCCCAGAGACCAGCCATAGAAACTAGGTCCTTTTGTTCTATTCTCATCATAAACAAACATGAAGCTGTGTCTAGCACTGGGGTCATGACTAGAGTGGTCAAAGACGGTTGTACTCTATTTCAGAGCAGCCTCATATCTGGACTCACTTGCCAGCTGAATGTGCATGGGTCAATAGCTGCACAGGGCCAGATTTCCTGTGTGGAGGCAGCATTGGCAGAGTTTACAGCCCCACAGCTGGCAGGGCTGACTGGCCATCTCAGTTTTATCAGACGCTTTGAATCAGAGAGCAGCCAGCCACTTAACAACCCGCTGCCCTCAAAGTAGTCATTTAATGAAGACCAAAGATTGGTTCCCACACTTCTACTTTCTGGGAGAAGACACGGGAACTTGAAAGCCCATACGTCCTCACTTAAGAACAGCTACTTTCCCACTGCTATCAGACTGCTGAACCAATCACCTCTTTCACACCTCATTCCTAGTGGTGCTGCCACATTCTCCTACTCTACCTCTTCCCGTTATTCTGATACTTTAACATTTCTTTTTGCACTACTTCAGATTGCACTACCATCTTTGCCTTATTCTGTTGTTTTGTGCTCGTCATTGTTTTTATTGTTGTATTCATTATTACTATGTTCACTGTTTATTCTGTGAGCTTCAAGCAAGCAAGAAATTTCATTGCACCCCGGTGAATATGACAACAAACTAATCAGAATCTGAATCACAGTTGCCAAGGAGCAGCATCGAAAAAGCAAACAGAAGGTCCTCACTTGTAGGATTATTTACAAGTCACTTGCATTTCAGTTGAATTTCACATTGAATACTCTTCCTGATATCTTGTATAAATTTGGGCAACTTCCATGAATGACAATTCATGCAGGATAAGAGTGCTCGACTATAAGAAAAACAGAAAATATTGGAAATACTCAATATGTCAGGGAGCTTCTGGGGAGGGAGAGAAAGAAAATGAAAGGCCATTCACCTAAAATATCAACGTAGTTTCTTTCTCCACAAGTACCCAGTATGTCCCGAATATTCTGCTTTTACTTGCAGTCTTTGCATGAAAACAGCGGTTTAGATTGTTACTGCAATGAGCAGATCTTTACAATAGTCATCATCTCCTCTCTGAGAACTTGACACACCACAAACAGCACAATCCCATTCTCAGCCTCTTCTGGATCTTTTCCTGATGCATCCAAGAGCTTCCTCAATCAGGTCATAATGCAGTATCCAATAAAATCCCCTGATACTTCAACCAAAAGCAATGCAGAATGGCCACAGACTTATCCAAGTACCTGAAGCCTTTTCAACAAACCTATGGCATGCTCCCTGATGACAAACGTGGAAGCTTGTACAATATTATGCTGTGTTGATCTGGTCCTTACTTCCTGCATGGGGTAAATGTGTTGTATTCTGAATTGTCTTAACATTATATCTTTTTAAGTCTGAGAAGAATGTATTGTTTTGCATAATGTGGTCATAATGGACAACTTGAGCAGCACATGAAATCCTTCCTGATTCACTCAATTCAATTCAATCAGTTCATATTGGATGAGAGTGTCCGACCACGTTAGTGGCATCTATAACCCATAGACCTTAGGGGTTCTACCACTCTACAAGAAATAGAAAACCCTCTCATGAGATATGTGGCTGTCCAAATGGAAATTGCTTGAAATGTTTGGATTGATGCTCAAATCTTGGTATAGATGAATCAATTACCTTTCACCTCAGACTACTGAACCAAGCTGACACTGAAGGGGAGATCCCATTGTGCCACTCTTGCTAAAATAAATGGAATAATGATGACTCAGTGGAAGTTACTGAATACTTCTAGGAATATCAAATAAACAAAAAAAGGCTTTAAGTATATGTGTTTGTTAAATCCAGTTCCATAAACTTTGTAGCCCAGATGTCCATTTTATGTGCGTGCGTGAATGAAAGAAACAATACTGTGCCAGGATGAATACAGGGAAAACTCAAAGGGATGTATCCTTGTGATCTAGGACAGTCAAGGGTGATTAATGTAATTAGGTTTCACAGGCATGGATTCAACTTGTAAATAACAATCCTGGTTAAAAACAATTTATAACAATTCATTCTTGGGATGTAGACATCTCTAGCAAGACCATTTATTATTGGCCATCCTTATTGATATAATTTAGTAGTTTGCACGGTCTTTCAAAGCATTGCTAAGGATTAACTGTATTATAGATAGGATTCTAATAGAGGCTTCATTTTTATGAATTTGTATCGAACCTACAAGAACAGAGGTAGCAAGAGGATGAGGGGTAGATTCTTCACAGTGATACTAATCTTCAAATCTGATCTATGTAATATGCTCTGGGATTATCTAATCCAGGTGTCTAAAGTGAAGACAACAACGCATGAAAATCGGAGCAGGAGTACATCACCTGGCCCCTGAAGCTTGCCTCACCATTTAATACGATCTTTCGCAGACCTCAGCTCCTCTTCTGCACCAGATCCACAAAGCCCTCAATTCCCTGATCCTTTAAAAATGTATCGACCTCTAATGATACAACCTCCACAGGCCTCCAGGGTTGTGAATTCCAGAGATTCACCAGAAATTCACACTCACATTAGTTTTAAATGACTGCCCCCTTGTATTGTAACTATGCCTTCTTGTTCAGGACTATCCCACTAGTGGAAACATCTGAACATCTACACTGTAGGATCTCGTGTTTCAGTAAGGTCACCGGTCATTCTTCTGGTTGGAGGATTGACAGGGTAAATAGAGAGAAAATCTTTCATCTGGTACAGAAGTCAGGAACAATGGGATGTATCCTAATGATCTACAACAATCAAGGGTAATCAGTGAATTAAGCACACAAAGAGGCTATTTGGCCCACCAGGTCCATCCTGACTGATCTTCTCTCATCAGTCTTGGTTCATAGCCTTGTCAAAGCCTTCTTCATGCACAGGATATCAGAAAACTGAAACCCTCTCCCTACAACACAGTAGATCCTGGGTCTAGTGAAAACTTAAAAACTGAAATTGATAGTTTTATTGGGCAAAGCTATAAGAAATATAAAACATAGAACAGTACAGCACTGGACAGGCCATTCAGCCCATAATGTTGTGCCAATCTTGATGTGAATTTATACTAAATGTCCTCCTCTTGTTTATCATCCATATCCCTCCATTCCCTTCATATTCACATGTCTATCTAAAAGCCTCTCAAATTCCACCAAACTTCCTAATTCCACTGAATGTAATCCATTCCAGGCACTTACCACTCTCTGCATAACAAAATTTGCTCCTCACATCACCTTTAAACCTTCCCCCCCCCCAACCTAAAAAGCATGTTTGATGGTGTTTGACGTTTCTACCCTGGGGAACAGATTCTGACTCTCTACCCTATCTGTACCCCTCATAATTTTAAAAACCTCTATCAGGTCTCCCCTCAGCTTCTGCTGCTCTAAGAACAACCCAAGTTTGTCCAACTTGTCTTTGTCACTCATATACTCTAATTCAGGCAGCATCCTCATAAACCTCTTCTGCACCCTCAACAAGGCTTCCATATCCTTCCTATAATGGGGCAAACAGAATTGCATGCAATACTTCAAGTGTGGTCTGACTAAGGCTTTATATAGCTGCAGTATGACTTCCTTACTCTTATACTCAACACCCATACCAATGAAGGCAAGCATTCCATATGCCTTCTTTCCCACCTTATCGACTTGTGTAGCCACTTTCAGTGAAATATGGACCTGGAACCCAAGATCCCCCTGTACCTCAATGCTCTTAAGGGGCCCACCATTAACTGTGTGCTTTTTCCTTTCATTTGACCTCCCAAACTGCAACATTTCACACTTGCCCCAATTAAACTCCATCTGCTACTTCTCTGCCTGTATCTGTAACTGATTTTTTCCTGCTGTGTTCTTTGATAGTCCTTTACGTTGTAAACATCTCCACCAATCTTAGTGCCGTCAGCAAACTTGCGAATGCACCTATCTACATTTTCATCCAAATCATTGATATATATCACAAACAACGGGTCCCAGCACCGATCCTTGCAGAACACCACTGGTCGAGGACCTCCAGTCAGAATAACAGCCTTCCACCCCTACTTTCTGTCTTCTATGGGGAATCCAGTCCCGAATCCAAACTTGCAATTTGCCCTGTACCCCATGCATCTTTATCTTCTGAATCCATCTACCACGAGGGACCTTATCAAATACTTTACTAAAGTCCATGCAGATAACATCCACTGCCTTACCCTCATCAAGCAGCTTTGTCACCTCTCAAGTTTATAAGGCATGACCTGCCCTGCACCAAGCCACGCTGACTGTCCCTAAGCAGGCCATACCATTCCAAATGCACAAAAGTCCTATCCCTCAGTATCCTCTCCAATTGCTCCCTACCACTGACGTGAGGCTCCCTGGCCAAGAGTTACCTGGATTATCCCCATTTCCCTTTCTGAACAAAGGCACAATATTTGCTACTCTTCACTCCTCTGGGTCCTCACCTGTTGCTAGTGAGGACACAAAGATCCTTGTTAAAGCCCCAGTGACCTCTTTACTTGCTTCTTTCAATATTCTGAGATATATGCCATCAGGCCCTAGGGATTTACCCACCTTAACACTTTTCAGAAGACCGAACATTACCTCCTCCTTAATCTCAAAATGTCCCTGTGCATTAGCATGCCCACTCTGTTTTTGCTGTCCTCCAATTTCTTCTCCTCGGTAAGTACTGAAGCAAAATACTCATTTGGTACCTCAGCCACTTGTTCTGACTCCAAGCACAAATTCCCTCCTTTATCCTTGAATGGACCTACCCTCTCCTTAGTTATCCTTTTTTCCTTTATGTAAGAATAAAGCACCTTGGAATTCTTGATCCTGCTCACCAAGGACATTTCATGGCCTCTTTTGGCCTTCCTAATCACCTACTTGAGCACTTACCTGCTATCTCTATATTCCACAAGGGCCCAGATTTTAGCCTCCTAACCCTTAGGTATGCTTCCTTTCTCATCCTGATTAAATTTAGGACCTCCCGGTTCATCCAAGGTTCCCTTACCTTACCATCCTTGTTCTTACTACTTATCAGAAAATGCTGATCCTGAGCTCTGCTCAGCTGGTCTTTAAACAATTCCCACATATCAGACGTGGGCTTGGCTGACAGCAGCTGCTCCCAATCAACACCCTTTAGCTTCTGTCTCATCCTGTCGTAATTTTCCCTCCCCCAACTGAGTAACTTCCACAAGATCCCATTTTATCCTTACTCATGACTATCTTATTATGAGTTGAGATCACTATTCCCAAAATGTTCACCCACTATATCAGGTCTGTCATCTGGCCTGGCTCATTTCCCAAAACTAAATCTAGTATGTTCTTACCACTAGTTTGACTCTCCACATACTGCTTCAAGAACTCCTCTTGGATGCACTGAAGAAATATCGCCCCATCTAAGCTTCTTGTATTAAGGAAGTTCCAATCAACACTGGGGAAGTTAAAGTCCCCCACTATGACAACCCTGTTGTTTCTGCACATGGTTGTCATTTTCCATTCATTTTCATGGAAGTGTTCCTTCAGTCAGAGGCAAAAATGAAGGGAAATAATAAAAACATCACCATGTTAAGTGGTGCTTATTGGTATTTGGATTGCATTCTGTTTGATGGTCTTCTCGCTTATAAATGCCTACTTTATTTACAAAGAAGGCAATACAGTGGGTAATGGTACATTTGGATGCGATACACTTGGTTGGGCCCTGGGGATTTATCCACCTTTAATCGCCTCAAGGCCACCAATGCCTTTTTCATAATCCCGATATCTTTCACTGTTCTCTTTCCTGAATTCTGTAGCTTCCATGACATTCTCCTTGGTAAATATAGATGAGAAGTGTTCATCTAAAACATTGTCCATCTCTGTGGCTCCACACATAGTTGACCATACGGATTCTTAAGGGGACCAGTTCTTTCCCTCGTTACCCTTTTGCTCTTAATATACTTATAGAATCTTTTAGGATTCTCCTTTCCCTTATCTGTCGAGGATTTCTAATGTCCCCTTTTTGCCCGCCTGATTTCCTTAAGTATACTCCTACATACCTTATGCTCCTCGAGGGATTCACTTGATCCCAGCTACCTATACCTGACGTATGACTTCTTTTTCCTGACCAGAACCTCAATATACCCTGTCCTCAAGGCTTCTCCTGTCCTGCAATTGTCTTTTGGAACAAGTCATCTTCTCACTTATGGCCAGATGTCAGAACAGCTGGAAGGGGAAATCAGGTTGAGTTGACTGACTTGAGTTCCACCAAATCGCAGATCCCTAGCAATACTTGTAAACATTCTTCTATGAACTAGGTCAGCAACTAGAAGACTATTGAAACCTCTAGATAAAGAATCATTGAATGCTGCTGTGTCAGGTTGCCTCTTGCAGCCACTTCTGCCATTGCCAAGGTCAGAGGTATATAGGAGGGAATTAACATTGCCAGGCTGATGCCAGCAGGCAGTACTGTGGTTTAAGAAAGCCTTTGTGAGATTCTTAACTACAGGATGAGGTAGGTTTGTGCCTGCCATTCAACGATTGAAAGCTTTTGTTGAATGGATTTACGTCAGAATAAACTTCACATTGACCCCTTCAGCTGGGCAGCAGATAAACCAGCAGAAAGCTTTTCACTGTATCTCGGTAAAGTGACAACAATAAACCAATACTAGTACCAAAAAGCTTGGTGCAAGATCAGCTCATACAATCTTCACAAGTGAGTCAAAAATTCACAAGTGAGGATCCTTTGTAAAGCAGAAAAGTGGTACAACAGAAAATCTATGCCTTCACATCAATTTGAATGCCTTATTTGTATGATCAGTACTGAGCTGAAAAACTTGGGCTTAAATGTCTGTGTAGACAACACACGTGTAAACAAAGCTCTACTGGACAATAGAAACTGTAATATATTCATTGTTTATACATCATCAGCTATCTCATAAAAATGCAGATACCTTTGCTGTAATTGACATGCTATTCTTGACACCTTATGCTGACAGAATATCTTTGCTCTGATAAAAAAAATGGGAGCCAGACTGCTAAATTTCAGTGGAGACACAAGAGACCACAGATGCTGGAATCTGGAGTAACAAACAATCTGCTGGAGGAACTCAGCAGGTCAAGCAGCATGTGTGGGAGGAAAGGAATTGTCGAAATTTTAAGTTGAAATCCTGATGCAGACCTGCTGAGTTCCTCCAGCAGATTGTTTTTTGCTAACTTTCAGTTCTTTCAGTTTAGCAGTTCTGAATAGAACAGAAATGATATATGATGTGTTTAATAAAATATTCAATACCAGGGTTTCAGAAGATGTGTGGGGATGCACTGCATGCTGAGTGCATGTTCTGAAGCAGGAAGGAGAAAGCTGCATAAGTGGCCAGAGCCAACAATGTGAAGTTAACAGCATGTTATGATTCCGTGCATTGATTTGTTACCTAACTTATCAACGTGTAAAACTGTCTGACTGTAATGTCCATTGATTCTTTTCTGCTGCTGTTCATTAAGTAACAAGTATACAGCTACCAACAAAACATCCTTAACAGAGATTAACAGGTGAGACAGAGATCTACCTGCACCTCCCTTAATATCATCTACTGCATTCGGTGCTCTGAGTGTGGCCTCCTCTACATTGGCAAGACTAAACGCAGACGAGGTGACCATTTTGCAAAACACCTGCGCTCTGTCCGTAACCGCAACCCGCATCTCCCCGTTGCCAGTCACTTCAACTCTCCCTCCCACAGTATCACTGAAATGTCAGTCCTCCATTGCCAGGAGGATTCAAAGCACAAACTGGAGGAACAGCACCTCATTTTCTGTCTTGGAACCTCGCGGCCAAACGGCATGAACATTGAATGAATTCTCCCACTTTAAGTAAATCCCCCCCACCATGCTTCTTCTCTTCTTCCCTTTTCTAGCCCATCTCTCTTTTTTCTAGCTCCCTTTTATTTTCTTATTTCTCCTTACCTTTGACCCATCCCCTGGTGGATCTGCTCTCCCCTCCTCCCCCGCACCTACCTATCACTATCTCTTACCTCCATCTACCTACCACCACCTTGTGCCCACCCCTCCCCTCTTTTATCCACCTATCACTACTCTGCTTTTCCCTCCTATACATTGGTCTTCCCCTTTTCCTATCTTCAGTCCTGAAGAAGGGTCCTGACTCGCAATGTTGACCGCCTACTTTTCTCCACAGATGTTGCGTGACCTGCTGACTTCCTCCAGCATCATCATGTTATTCATCTAGATCCCGGCATCTGCAGTTCTTTGTATCTTGTAATTGGATACAGTGTACCAATACAAGAAAGTTTGGATGCTATAGGTGAGGTGTGCGGTAACAGCCAATAGACTACTTTATCTGGATAGAACACAGTGTTTTGAGTGTTGTTTCCATTCACGAAGTTGAAGTAAAGCATCTAGCAGAATGCATAGTGTAACGCTATTACAGTGCCAGCGACCCGGCTTCAATTCCAGCCGCTGTCTGTAAGGAGTTTGTACATTCTCCTTTTGTCTGCGTGGATTTCCTTCGGGTGCTCCGGTTTCCTCTCACATTCCAAAGACATACGGGTTAGGAAGTTGTGGTCATGCTATCAGAACATTCCATGCAAAAGATGCATTTCACTCTGTGTTTCAATGTACATGTGACTAATAAAGATATTTTATCTTATTTTCTCTTATCTTATCTTGTTTTGTGTTCCACCACACTCCTGATGTGGTTAATAGCTGTTCTGAGGCTTTGGGAAATGAGTAACTTGCCACAGGCACCCAACCTCTGAATTGCTTTAGTGCATGTACAGCTCATCCACTTGTGTTTCTGGTTAATGAGGAACCCTGGGAAACTAATGGTGGCAAGGGTACAGATTTTCTACAGGAGATTGTTGAATGATTTTTTTATGTTGGCTGTTTCTTAGCAATTGTGTGGTCCAAAAGTCACTTTCCACTTACAGACATCCAGATGCTCACCAGATCTTCTTCACAGATGTTCCCTTTGTCAATCCCTTCCCGCACCCTCTCTGCAATTTAAAACTCACTTGTTTTTCTCACTTTCCTAGTTCTGACAAAGGGTCTTCGACCTGAAAAGATAAATCTGTTTCTCATTCCATCGATTTTGAGTGTTTCCAGCATTTTCTGCTTTTACTTCTGATTTCCACCATCTGCATTTTGTTTTCGCTATTCATCTGCTGTCCAGGTTTTGCTGTTTCCTGGCATCAGCTCCATTATCTGAGGAATTGTGAAAAGAGTCCTCTATTATCTCTGCCAAGTGATTATTTGGAAACCATAACTTTTTACCAACTGGTTCTGAGCAGGACTGACTCCTTGTTCTGCTGTCAATACAAACTCATTTCCAGGAAAGGTTGCAGGATAATGATCAGAAGCAGGAACCCAGACTAATCTTTCTCCTTCATGATCAGTTGGCACTGGATTCAATTTTGCAGAGATTGGACAGTCCTGACCATGTCTGTCACATTGGCACACTCAACAATATCATTGGCAGCTGCTGAACCATAATGTTTTCAGAACCACTTACTCTGGTAATCAGAATGAAGTCAGCCGATATATTTGTAGATGCTTTTGATACTGAAGGTAGGTTGACAAGGAGGATAAAAACACACTGAGCAGACAAATAATGGAGTTGATCATCAGAGAGGAGAGTTGAGGATATCAATCGCTTTTGCTGCCTTCACATTCCGATCAATCACTAGGATAAACATTAAGATCAGGACGTTTATCAAGGTGACTACAGCATTTTGGCTAAAAGAATGGATAAGTTTAGAAGTTGGTTGTGACAATGGTAGATGCCACAGCCCTGCAGTGGAATGACTTCAAACTAAATCCATTAAACTGATCATTGTTTTGATGATTCCTTTTTAATTTAATCATATTAATTTAACTGACCATTTTACTTTTAAAAAGTGAATTTAATAGTCTGTCTTGTTATTTTAATATACTTGACAATTTTCTTTTGCTTTGTGCTTCATTTTCTAGGTGATATACGCAGGAACATATGTTGGGGTGTTTGATCTTTTTATTCTTACTTTCAAGGGTTGTGGAAGTTGCTAGTAAGGTCAACATTTCTGTCCGTCCCTAATTGCCTTTCTAATCTATTTTGGAGGACAGTTAAGAGTCAACCACTTTTGAAGTCTGAAATTACCTTTAGATTGAACTGGATAAAACTTTCCTTTCCTGAAGGGACAGTAGTGAACCAAAAGGGTTTTTATGATGTTCCTAGAGTTTCACAGTCGCTATTATTGATGCTATATTTTATTGTAATTACAGATATTTAATCACTTGAATTGAAGCTTCACAGCATTGCTCAAAAGAGTGGAGAAGAGAGATTAAATGGTAGCATTCGAAAAGGAAATGGGTTAATATCTGTAGGCAAAAAAATTACAAGGCTGCAGGGAAAGCCGAAGGGAGCGAGGCGTTGTGATTAATAGGGCAGCTCCTCCAAAGAGCCAGTACAGAAACTATGGGCTGACTGGTCTCCACTACATTATTTTTGGAAGTTATGATCGGCAATATTGGAAATCCCAAATCCTTAACCATATCAACAAGATCACTCTTCCATTGTTACCTGTAGCCTTTCAACTTTTTCTTCATACTTGCAGCAATTTCATTAAACTTGTTGAATATTTTAGAGACATGTTTTAGCCTTTTAATTATTTACAATAATTACATTTATAACATCAAACTGTATGTTCATCATATACAAATTCAGAAATTCAAAATAGAACATAGAACAGTACAGCACAGTACAGTACAGGCCCTTCACCCCACGATGTTGTGACGACTTGTATAAACACCTGCTCACTGATCGATCTAACCCTTCCCTCCTACACAGCACATAACCCTCCACTTTGCTTAGATCCATGTGCCTAGCTTAGAGTCTTTTAAATTTCCCTCTTGTATCAGCCTCTACCACCACACCCAGCAGTACGTTCCAGCCACCCACCACTCTCTGTGTGAACAAAAACCTACCTCTGACATCTCCCCTAAACTTCCCTCCTGTAACTTTAAACTGATATCCTCTGGTATTGGCCATTTCCACCCTGGGGAAAAGGTGTTGGTTGTCCACTCTATTTATGCCCCTCGTAATCTTATATACCTCTATCAAGTCACCTCTCATCCTACGCTGCTCCAAAGAGAAAAGCCCGAGCTCACTCAACCTTTCCTCATAAGACACGTTCTCTAATCCAGGCAGCATCCTGGTAAATCTCCTCTGCACCCTGCTGAAAACTTCCACATCCTTCTTATAATGAGGTGACCAGAACTGAACACAATGCTCTAGGTGTGGTCCAACCAGAGTTTTATAGAGCTGCAACATTATCTCGCAGCTCTTGAACTCAGTCCCTTGACTAATGAAGGCCAGCACACCATATACCACCTTAACCATCCTATCAACTTGTGTGGCAACTTTGAGGGACCTATGGCCTTGGACCCCAACATCCCTTGGTTCCTCCACACTGCTAAGAATCCTGCCAACTAACCTTGTACTCCATCTTCAAGTTCTTTCTTCCAAACTGTATCACTTCACACTTATCCGGATTGAACTCCACCTGCCATTTCCCTGCCCAACTCTGCACCCTATCTATATCTCGTTATAACCAGTGACAACCTTCTACACTATCCACAACACCGCCAACCTTTGTGTCATCTGCAAACTTACTAACCCATCCCTTCACTTCCTCATCCAAGTCATTTATAAAAATCACAAAGCATAGGGGCCCCAGAACAGATCCTTGCAGAACACCACTAGTCATCGACCTCCGGGCAGAATATTTTCCATCTATTACCCTCCTCTGCCTTCTGTGGGGAAGCCAATTCTGAATCCATGCAGCTAAGCCTCCAAGGATCCCATACCTCATGACTTTCTGGATGAGTCTACCATGAGGAACCTTGTCAAACATTTTACTAAAGTCCATAGACACCACATCCACTACTCTACCTTCATCAATTTGTTTTGTCACCTCCTCAAAAATCTCAACTAGGATCATAAGGAATGACCTGTCCTCAAAAAGCCATGCTGACTATCCCTAATAAGAATATGTTTCTCCAAATGCTCGTAAATCCTATCCCTAACAATCATCTCCAATAGCTTGCCCACCACTGACATAAGATTCACTGGTCTATAATTCCCAGGGTTATACCTATTACCTTTCTTGAACAAGGGAATACATTTGACATCCTCCAGTCCTCTGGTACCATTCCTGTGGCCAGGGAGGATGCAAATATCATTATTAATACCCCAGCAATCCCTTCCTTTGCCTCCCGTAGTAACCTGGGGTATACCCCATCTGGTCCCAGGGACCTGCCTATCCTAATGTTTTTCAGAAACTTCAGTACTGCCTCTTCCTTAACCTCAACATGCTCCAGCACATGAGCCTGTTCTATGCTGATCTCACATTCATCAATGTACCTCTACCTAGTGAGCACTGAAGCAAAGTATTCATTAAGGACCGTCTCTACCTCCTCCACCTCCAGGCACATGTTACCCCTTTATCCTTGAGCAGTCCTACCCTCAGTCGAGTCATCCCGCTGTTCCTCATGTACGTGTAGATTGCCTTGGGGTTTTCCTTAATTCTAGTCGCCAAGGCCTTCTCATGTCCCTTTCTAGTTCTCCTAAGTCACTTCCTGAGCTCCTTCCTGGCTACCTTATAATTCTCAAGAGCCCTGTCTGATTTTTGTTTCCTGAAGTTGAAGTATGCTTCCTCCTTCCTCCTGAGTGAATATTTCACCTCTCTTGTCAACCATCTTCACCCTACCATCCTTTCTCTGTCTCAATGGGACAAATCTATCCAGAACCTCATGTAAATGTTCCCTAAACAGCCTCCACATTTTTTCTGTGCATTACCCTGAGGACATTTGTTCCCAATTTATGCTCCCAAGGTCCTACCCAATACTGTCCTAATTAGCTCTTCCCCAATTAAAACCTTTCCCATATTGTCTGGTCCTATCCCTGCCTCTTATACTCAACATCCCTACCTATGAAGGCAAGCATACCATACGCCTTCTTTATCACCTTATCCGCTTGGGTAGCCACTTTCAGTAAACTATGGACTTGGACTCCAAGATCCCTCTGTACCTCAATGCTGTTAAGGGGGCAACTACTAACTGTATAATTTCTCCTTCCATTTGACCTCCAAAGCATAATACCTCACACTTACCCAGATTAAACTCCATCTGCCACTTCTCTGCCCATATCTGTAACTGATCTATATCCCACCATATTCTTTGATAGTCC
>JARFYF010000094.1:63878191-63890890 GCA_030265395.1 Rhina ancylostomus | reverse complement strand
AGCGCGGGTGTTCTGTGAAACAGTCACCTAATCCGTGTTCGGTCTCACCAATGTCAAAGAGGCCACACACGGAGCACCGAATGCAGTAGACGATATTAAGGGAGGTGCAGGTGAACCTCTGTTTCACCTGAAAGGACTGTTTGGGTCCCTGGATGGAGGTGATGGAGGTGGTGTAGGGGCAGGTATTGCACCTATGTTAGAGGCAGTGGAAAATTCTTGGGGTGGGAGCAGGATAGGTGGGGATGAAATTTATGGAGATGCAATCCAGCCTTGAGAGAAAGTCCTTGTTTCCAAATAGCTCTGAAGCTACAAGTCCAAACACTGAACTGACATGAGCGTAAATATGCTCCATAAAGACCTTGAATCTCCTTAACAGATCAAGAGATATATAAAATTTTGTGCTATAACTGAATGTATGTGAAATTACGTGTAAAATTCCAGATTCTAATACTTGGGAAGCAATGGATTCATTTCCGAAGCCATTTTGCCACAATGGCAATTCTAACATTTCAAGGTTGTTCTCTGATACTCTTGTATCCGCCATAAAAATATTTCATCTGTTGGCCAATCACACAATAATCTGCAGCTTTAGAAGTATTACTGAATGGAATAGCACGGTGGAAGAAGAGAAAGAAGGAAGAGGTAAGTTCTCACATTAATAGTGTTATTTCATGTCATCCCAAAGCAGTTGAGACATTATTGAAATGATTATTGAAATGTAATCAGTTTGTAACGTGATATTATTCAATGTTTTCAGCATAGAGTATACTAGAGATTACATGTTTTTTGTCCTTCCCAAATGCTTATAGTCTAAAACCACATGGTCAAAATTATTAATAATCTGATTAACAAAAAAGCCACATGATGCAGCAAGATCTTCAATCAGCATGATATTCAGAAGGCTTTTGTAAATATATTTCAGTGTCAGGTAAGCAAATAGTCATATTTGTTTTATAATAAACCACCCAAAAGCAGGGCCATGTGTGAATAATGCAGTCCACAGTTTGCATCCTTGCTTGCACAGTGAGCAATTACCTCAGACTATGGAACCTGGGAGATAACTGTGGGAGACTACTTCTGTACTTAGTCCAAAGACCTCCAAGGTCAGAACTGTCAGTCATCTATGATTAAGGATACAGTGGTGTAAACCTTTACACTGAATACCAATCAACAGCCTCCTGCAAACCCTGGTTCCCATGCACCTATTACTGCCAATGCAAAAGTAATTAGCATGCAGAATACTAACTCATTTCCAGATCAATTTACGTTGCCTACTCCCATAGTCAATTCATCCCTGGCCTTCATTTTGAAAGTAAGTGAAGGCACTTTCCTTTTATGGACTAATTTAGAATTCAGTTATTGGTCTTAAATTTAATAGCTATAGCAAAAAATTCCTCCCTAGTTTCCAACAAAAATTTCACCAACAGTATTTGTTCCACTTTTAACACATTCTTCTCTTATTTAAAAATGGAGATATATGCCTCTTGAATACTCAGGACTGAACTGTGCTTCATAAAATATACCAATGATATTTATGATCATCCACTTCATTGAACACCTGAATAAACCCAAGTCCTTTTTAAATGAATTTAAAACCATTTGCATCAGAAAGAGCTTGAGGTATTCTCCCTAATGCATACCTTGAGGGATGGAAAAAAATATCCTGTTCTTATCAAAGGAAATTCAAAGCTCTGATTAATACCTGGAAACAGATTCCCTCCATCTTTCAGTCCAGATGAAGGGTCTTGACCTGAAATGTCAACTGTCCATTTCCCTTTACAAGTGCTGCCTGACCCAATGAGTCCCTCCAGCAGCTTCAGCATCTGCAGTCTCTTGTGGATGCTATTAGGAAGTTACCAGGAAGGTCTCTGTGAAAGGCACAAGTGCAATCTCTAAATGCCAGCACTTCATGGAAGGCTGCAACACTGGCAAATCCTTGTGCCCAATCTGTCTGCTCCTATAGGATAATATGAACAGACAGATTGAGCCCTGAGTCACCTCTCCTTGGAACTGAGGTGACATCCCTAATAAGGCAATGAACAGCCAACTGTGAGGTGGGGTATGTATCAGCAATAACAGCCTGGAATGACTCTGAGCCAGGAATCTCAGTGACTGTGGCCCAGGCCTTATGGGGAAAGCCATCAAGACACATATATGAGGCTGTATTTGAGATTGAGGAAGGTCACGGATCTCAGTAACTGTTGGCGCTTCAACTAGCATAGCTTTATTGAAACCTCATTTTTCTGTAAACAATCAGTCCATTAACCATAGCTGTATGTGATTCATAACAACAGTGTTACATGTTAAGCTTTTGATAGATGCTTTCCTCCAGTGTGTGTCAGCCTTCCGATCCATAGGAATATGGTTGGTGCATTGATGGTCAGCTCCATGTTAAACATCACTGTGAATCAGGAGCCCCGTTGGCATGTTATACTATTAGAGTCATTGTAACAGGCATAGAAATAGGCTCTTTGGTCCACCAAGTCCACGCTAATCTTTTCACCCATCTACACTAATCCCACTTGCCTGCATTAGGTTCATATCATTCTATACCTTGCCTATTCAAGTGCCTATCTAAATGCCCCTTAAACATTGTGATTGTATCTGATTCCATCACATCCTCTGGTAGTGTGTTACACTTATCAACCACCCACCCTGTAAAAAAACTTACCCCTCAGATCCCCTTTACGACTTTTTCTTCTCACCTTATACCTATGCCTTCTAATTTTTGATACCCCTACCTTTGCTGCAGATGAAGATAAGATGTCTTTATTAGTCACATGTACATCAAAACACACAGTGGAATGCGTCTTTTTGCATCGCGTGTTCTGGGGGCAGCCCGCAAGTGTCACTTTGCTTCCAGCGCCAACATAGCATGCCCACAACTTCCTAGCCCGTACGTCTTTGGAATGTGGGAGGAAACTGGAGCACCCAGAGGAAACCCACGCAGACACAGGGAGAACGTACAAACTCCTTACAGACAGTGGCCAGAATTGAGCCCAGGTAGCTGGAGCTATAATAGCGTTACGCTAACCGCTACACGACCATGCTTGAAGGTGCAAAATTTCATGGCCTCTGTCTTGTCTGAGCCCTCTTTTCAAACAGCTGAGCTTCCTGTTCCCCTTTATCTTTTCATGTGCCCTCCCAAAAAGTCAGCCTCCAGAGTTCCGGCCTTTGCTGTGTCTCTGCTCATGCTTCCACCTTCATCCCTCGCTTTCAGTCATATTTGCAGCAGAATTTTGGACATTGCACATCATCCACCCAACAACTGTAGCCAATCCAACACAAGCATCATTGGCTCAGTAACAAATGTGTGCTGATGTCATTAGCATGTTCCAGGACCTCTGTATTAGCGACATTATTCCACAGTGAGATGTCTGTCATGCACCTGAGGTGACATCGGTGAATACTGTTGAGAATTTTGAAATCCTCTGCATTTGTGATTCAGGTTTCACTACTGTAGAAGAATGTACAAAGGACACAGGATTGGTAGACTCACAGTTTAGTGCTGTGAGGCTGTTGTTTTGCTCACTTTTTTTACAGCCTGGACACAGCAGCTGCAGCATTTGCAAAGCACGTGTTGACTTTAACATCGAGTAACAGATTGCTGGTGATCGGGGAACCAAGATATTTGAAGCTGTCAACAGCCTTCGATAACCTGTCATCAGTGGCTTGGCAGTGTCCTGGAAAATGGCGTTCATTTGTTGATGCTGGTGGTCCATGTGAATTCCTTACAGGCATGAGAGAATCTCACCATCAGCAACTGGAGGTGTTCCTCGGTAATGTGGCATCGGTACAGTATCATCTGCACAGAGAAACTCCCTGATGAGCACCTGGCGCACTCTTACCATGGTTGTCAGGCAGGCAGGGCTATAAAGCTTTCCATTGGCTCCACTATGTAAATAAACACCCTCTGTGTATGAGCCGAAGGCATATGCGAGCAGCAGTGAAAAGAACATGCCGAAGAGCGGTGGTGCCAGATTCCTCTGTGGATATTGAGGAGTTCCGACGTGGCTCATCATTGCTGACCTAATGCCCATGTCTCATCGTGAAAGGAATGGATCGGACTGAACAACATTGACAGGCAGTTCATTATCATCAACAGGAATAATCCTCAACTGCTCACTCAGTCCAATGCCACAGTGAGACTGACAAAGGTGATAAACAATGATCTACTTTATTCAGGGCATTCCCCTTCCAACTGGCAAACTAAGAAGAACATATCAATCATGGATCTCCCTGTTCTTAAACTTCTCTGGGGTTTGAGGTAATTGTTTTTATTCAAGATCTATATCCTGGCCAGGGTAACACAGCAAATACTTGTGCCCCATATTCAGCTGAGAAATACCTTGGCAGTTGTTACAGCCACTGTGGAAGCCCTTGTCCTTGTACAGGGTCACAACATTTGCACCCTGGGGCACAGAACCCTCCATCGAACAAGGATGGGGGGGATTCATGCAGTTGCTACAGGAGTACAAATTTCCTGGGCAAGGAAAGTTCGGGGGGAATGGCATCATCATCTGGACCCTTGGCCCAAGCCAAACAAGCTGACCAATTTACTCAACTGCCCACTGTGGGTTTGGTATCTCTCTCTTCCACAACAGAGAGGCTCTCTGTGGTTGGTTGAAAATCAACAAACTACACGTGCTGGAAATCTAGTATAAAAATATAAAATGCTGGGGGTAGTCAGCAGGTCAGGCAGCATCCGTGGAGGGAGAAACAGAGTTAACTTTTCATATCAATGAACCTTCATCAGACTTCTCTCTCCACAGATGCTGTAGAGCATGCCCAACAATTTCTGCTTTCACTTTAGACTTTCCATGGTACCTGAATCTTGGTGACAATATTTTCCATCAAGTATAAATTGCAGTAGTGTTCCATCACCTCTCCGTCTGCTTACTATGATAAGTGATAATCCCCTTCACCTTTGTTTTTGAGTGAGCTGTTTTCTTTGTGGACAGCCCAGATGCCTTCAAATGTGCCCCTAGTTTTCCTGCATCAGAGGAAACTGGATGTCTGACAGTTACTCATGACGGTCATTGACACAGTTCCTGGCAGTCTGTTGGACTTTAACCAAGCAACTCTGAATGCATTCAGAGTAATTTGATTGGATCTCTTTTGCAGTTGATGAGGGCAGGTCACTTGGTTCATTGACAGGTTCCATTACAGCAATGTTCGTCTTGAAGAAGTTGGTATTTTCCAGTTCTTGCCTCCCATATACTGAAGGTATGGTGTTGTAAAGGGTGTTTCAAATTATATTCTAACCCGCTTCTACATGATGCACGGGGTTTCTGGAACACTAGTTGAGGGGAATCTATGAATTGTTAATTACTCTCTAGGCTGGAGTTGATGCAGAGATGACTTTCTCCTTTGAATACCAGAAGCTCAATCATTGGAGCATGACCTTGGGAGACTCGGGGGGGATGAACGGTGAAACAGTTAAGGCTTATGTTTCTGCATGTATTGAGGATACTGTTAAGAGAGTATCATCCAATAATGATTAGATCCAGCTGGTATCACTGTTCTTACCTTGAATGTCTCCAGGATGCCTTATGGTACAGTTTGCTCTAAAGGTGGCAGTTATACAGAGCTTATGGTAGCAACATAGCTCAAGTAGTCTCTGTCCATTTTTCTTTATATTTACCATACTGTGATGTCAAAGACAAGTGGGACATGCCTCATGGTCTGACCTCGCCTTTGTAATGGGGTCCCCCAGTATGTGAAGATGTTCCACCTTAAGGATTTCTTTGTTGGCAGGATCTGTCAATGTTCAGCCTATCAGATTATGGAGATTTTAAGCTGCCCAAGTATATGGGTACCACCACCCAACTCAATTCTCCCCTTATTCGTTTCAAAGGAATGCAGAACACTACACTTGGCACTGGCTTGGTTGCAGGAGTTACTGGAACAATGTCCTTGTCAGGCATCAGTTTGCATTCGGACCCCACTCCAGACTTTCATTAAGGTTTCTCCATTAGTCTTCCTCTCTCCCAAGATACTGAAAGTCAGTGAGGCTATTTGCCCAGAGCTGTTGGTTTGATTCGAGAGTAGCAATAGTGTGCCTACACACCAGTGGAGTAGGTGCTGCATGAGTGAGGGTTGAACCTCCACCAAGTTTCTTTGAAGCTTTAGCCTGGGGTCAGGAAGGTCCTGGTTTCTGTGTGTCACCACATGGAGACACAACAGAGGACTTGCCAATGGAAGAACTATGTACTGACAGGATATCCTTGCTCTCCCTTTCACCTTGGTCCTGGCCAGTGGTGTAAGCTAAAAATGAAGAGCCTTCAGTGGTACAAAATACTTACAGCAAGTGCCATGTTAACTGCCTTCACTCACAGATGCATCATAACAGCCTGCAATAACTGTTTTTTCCAATCTAACATACATTTCTATTTCGATTAGATTACTTTCTATTCGGTCTGTACCATCTAAAGGAATTGGAATTGGCTTATTGATGTCACGTGTACTGAGATACAGTGAAAGCCTGGCCTAGAGGACCGTTGTGAACTGGAAGCCCACTGATCCTTTCCTATGGTTATATGCTTCACTTCCAAATGTACCCATGTCATTTCAGAGAACAGTTTAAATTCGTGAGCAGACAGTCAAGGATGGGATTATTTTACAACAGCAGTAAAACACAGCTTTTAACCAAACATTACATCTTTATATGAGTAAAATTGTACGCAGGGTTTTTTTGATCAGTGTTTCTTTGCAGATCTTGAAAATAAGATTAATCCTGGTAGAAAGTGGTAGAAGTCCCTTCTATATCATAGCATTACTAAAATCAGTTGGCTTGTATTCAAACCAAAATCAGAAGAATGTGCATATTTCAGGTGGCTGATAAAATTCCATGTGAGTATGCATAAAATTATTGGTATAGCAGCAATGGCATAACAGAGTGAGCCAACCAAGTGAATATTATTGTTAATGAATGATAGAGAGACCATAAGGCATGTACCACTTGCCTTGAACATCACAGTGACAAAAAAATTGCCAGCAAGCTTATGTTGTTGAATGAATGACAGGGCAGTGGACAAATCTAAAATGTATGTATAAAGCATGGATTAAGTGAACATTGACAGAACCTCCTCATTGCCAACAGTGAAATCCTTCAACTTGAACCTCTTTACCTATAATGGGCCCCAAAACAAGAGTGAAGGCAGACCATGAAGTATGTTCCAATTGCTTTGGACATCACAACATGGTGCTGAGTGATATGAAAATTACCAGGAAGATATTATTGTTGAATGATGAGATGTGACGCACACAAATCTGAAGTTACTGCATGAATCCATTTGTATGAATCCTGTTTATCTAATTATAATAAACTAACTTATGTCTTTAAAATGTACACAGACAAGCAGTACAGGTGATTCTTGAGCAGCAAGAATTTCCATTTGGACAAAAGCTAAAAGAAATAAAATATTCTGTTTGTTACTTCCAAAATGAGGAAACAACAAGTTGATTTAATTGTAATTATCCAAGCAAATCATTTACCAGGAAGAGTTATAGTTCGGGAGACTAGACTTAGAAGAGAGGTCAGTTGGGTCCTTTCCACACAATCTGTAATGGAATTGGTCCACTAAAAGCTAACCTAGAAGGCCAAAAAAACAAAATGGATTCTATAAATAAATGTAAAGGACAATTGGATGCATTTCTGGTGAGATTCAGAACAGAGACATTCAAAGGCAACTAAGATTGATCCAGAAAAGAAGGGACAAATTAATTTAAGATTAATGGGCTTTCTTGGTCCAAAAATGGCCAAGCTTTTATATAAAAATACAGATTTCAAATTGGAAAATGTCTTTATTGCTCAAAGGTTCATATTAATTAGATTTACAATGTGAAAAGACACATACTACATGGATGCAATGATAATACAGCCCTTACATGGTATCTATGAGTAATGAGCCAACAGATTTTGTAGCACCAGAATACAAACTGGGTTAACTGCATTTTGGAATTCTTCTTCTGACTCTCAACCCCATGACTGAAAAATCAATTGGATTTTGGTTTAATGATAATGAGTATTGAATTTATTCATTAAAGGCTTGTCTTTGCTTCAATAAACCATGCTTGGGAGGTCAGAGAGAAAACCATCACAGGACCTCAGATAATAGTACTCAGGCCCAGATCAATTTGGGTTTAATAAGATATTGACCCACATAGACATTACAGAATTGCCATTATTCTTCAATGTGATTTGATTGAACAGTTTTGGTGTGATTTATTCAGAAAGTTCACTACCATCAGCAAAGAGGTGGTTCAGCCTTTCATCCATCATCTAAACAATGAAGAAAAAAAATCTAACTTTGAATCATCAAAGGACAGCAATTAATTCAAATAAAGAAGAGAATGATGATTGGATAATTATTTGGAAATAGAAAACAGGAAGGGAAAAAGAATCCAAATTCAAAAAGTAAATTTCCATTCCATTTGTCAATTCAAATTCCCTTCTCACCTCCCAGTTCCTATTTCATATCTGATATCAAATTCTAAGTTGTGCTCAATCAATTCACTGTCTCACAAAAGCATGATTTCCATTAATGACTTGCAAGACAGGAATCAGTGTGGTTCCCTCATTCAAAAGAAATGTTTTAATAAATAAGAGGCAAAGTAAATATTCTGTTGAACAATTTCTTGATAAATGTATGACAGGCTTCAGCGAAATGGGGTGGAATTACTTTATGCATGCTTTCCTTTGAGCTGATCTTATCTCGTAAATTGGATAGTCAAGGTAGTTTGCTCTTCCAAGTTGCCTTGCTTATTGAAGTGAGATGTTTGCTTACCAATGAGCTGAAGGTTTTTGCCTCTCAAAAGAGTGAGATGAAAAGGGATGAGTGGATCATTTTGCTAAGATTGATTAAAGAAATAAAGGGCAAGTCAAAGACCAAATATTGTGCATTAGCAATCAGTTAAGGTGCTGAAGTACAAATCTTCAATATTTGAAAGTAAGAGTGGAATTGACACTTCACATTCATTCCACTTAATAGGTAACACAAAACAGATCAAACATTTAAAATAATATACCAGATACAAATTCATTGATTTCCAACATCAAGAAATCAACAAAAATTTATATAGATGTAGAATCTTTAAAATATAATTATCCCATGAAGAAGCAATGATGAGTCATAAGGGGGAGTTTAGGCTGCTGAATGTAGCAAAATGTTCAACACTCAGGAGGCTACTCAGAAAATCTGAAGCTACAAGTGGGAGATTAAGTCTGGGGAGGGTGTGGGTGGAGGCTAAGGAGGAATCTGAGGAAAAGAAATGGCCTGGCAATTTAAATCGCACAACTCATAATATTTTTCCTGCATAATTGATGGTGTATTTTGTTAAGGGTAATCAACATTTCCATAGCATTGTTAGATGAAATTAAATTTTTGGTCTCTTTGCATTTGATGTACCACACATAGCTTCTTGCACATCATGCAGATAAGAAACTGATGCCATAGAATTTCACACTCCATACATTGTAAAAAGCAATGCATCAGCATGGCAAGAATCAGTGTGGATTTGCAGGAAGGAGAGTGGTGAAAGAACAGGAGGTACAGAGCAAGTCAGTGTGCTTTGAACAATTTTGAGTTGACTTTCTATGGATATAGGAAGAAGAAGATTGAAACGATCAAGGCTAGCTTCAGAGCTTTGGGTTGTTAGTTGTCCTTTACACCTATTCCCCGAGTTATAGCCCAAACCTGTTTAGCGAAAGCTAACTAAGACTCAAAGAGTAAAACAACCCAGAATTCTTTTAAAAGTTGATTAAAACTAAGTAAACACTACGACAAACATAACGTAAAGCAATATAAATAATATAACATAAAAATTTACCAGAAACTACAAAAGAATTATGTTGTAACATTCAATATATATAACACACAACCTGACTAAAGAATGGAAAGAGTGAAGAGTTTGCACTGTATGTTGAGCTGGGGATAGTAGATCAACTGCATGAGACAAAATAAAGATATCACTGTAGTTCAATGGCCATATACCATAAAGTCTGTGAGATATCTTACAAGCACACTACAATCCACCTGCAAGTGAAACAACAGGCTTTTACTAGTTCCTTACACACAGCCAAGAGTAGGGAGGATCCTTTGACATGTCTGTAACAGAGGTGAAAGTGTTTGCCTAATATTGCAATTTTTCAGGTTCAAAGGACTCACTCATTAGAGGTCAGATTGAGAATTTGGGAGTTCAGCCAAAGGGAACAGATACTGCTTAAGAGAGAGATAACTCTGGGAAAGTGCACATGGCCGTGCAAGGATGCAGAGAAACCTGAAGACAGGCTAGAAATTTTGGATAGCCACTGTAGGAAGTACATGTGTTGAAATGTGGGACAATAGAAAAAGCCAACAAGGTAAATGAGATTTTGCAACGATTGTGCTCAGTACCATGAGCCACCATAAAAAGTCATGTGTGTGGGAAACAGTGCACGTGATATGTGTGTGGGAAACAGTGCACATGATGTGGACTGGAAATTCACTTCCACCAAATATCAACAGAAAGTTGATCGAGTAGATGTGGTGAACCATGCAGGGTGTAGAGGCAGGGTCATCTTTACAATACCAGATGAACTCAGTGTGCTTGATGCCAAACAAGATCCACTGTGTGGAAGGAACACCAGTGAATGCATCTATGCCAACATGTTACAGCAGGGGCTACAGGTAACATTTCAACTTGACCTGGGAGCAATATGTCATATCCTTCTGAAGCAAGACATCAGCCCTGAGGCAATGCAGTTGAAATAAAAAACATATACTGTTGATGAGTTAGATGACATTGGGAGATATTCTCTGAGGTGGTGAACCTAAAGAGTCAAGAGATCTATGATGTGAATTTCATTGGAATGGACCAGAAAGATCTCATAATTAGACACAGCACAGTTCAGTCAATGGGGCTGGACAATGGAGATTGTTTCAATACAAGATGCACAAATCACAGATTACATGCAGGTGAGTCTCATATTGGAGGGTCAAGTATCAGACCAGATCTGGAAGGACTGCCTAGAAAGGCCTGGATAGAGTAGACATGGAGAGGATGTTTCCATCAGTAGGAGAGTCTAGGATCTGATGGCACAGCCTCAGAATAAAGGGATGATACTTTAAAACTGAGATGAGAAGGATTTTCTCAGCTTAAGTGTGGTGAATCTGTGAAATTTATTGTCATAGAGGGCTGTGGAGGTCAAGTCATCGGGTGTACTTAAGGCAGAGATCGATAGGTTCTTGATTGGTAAGGGGGTTAAGGATTAGGGGAAGAAAGCAGCAGAAAGGAGTTAAAAAAACAGCCATGATTGAATGGCAGAGCAGACTCGATGGGCCAAGTGGCCTAATTCTACTCCAATATCTTATGGTCTTATCCAAGAATCTGAAGGACCTTGCGCTAAAGTAAAACACATGGAGACTGGATATTTATTTTGGATGTTTCCCCTCCACCCTTTTTTCATTAATAAAGCACAGATGTAACATATGTAATATTGGTTGGTACCACTTGAAGAAATTCATTTCCACAAACAAGGCACAATGAAGAGAACATTGAAAGTCTATGGAGTGAATGAGGTGAGCCAGGAAGGGTCAGATATAGGTCACATTTACAATACCATTGAACACAATGGAGCTGATGCTGGACAAGATCCATTGTGTGGAAGGAACACCAATAAATATGTCTATGCCAACATGTTGCTGCAGGGGCATGAGATGACTTTTCAATGTGAATTGGGAGAGCACAGGTCGAAATGCTGTGTGAGTTGATTTGCTTTGCTTCAGTGTAGGACTTGTCAGAAAGTCAGTCTGCTCCTGTGAAAGAAAGGCAGAGATTGCCTCTCTCCCCGTGAAAGCCACTGTAGGAAATGCTGCTTCGCACAATGCAAGTTCATTTGTGAATAAAGCACTATTTTTTATTCATCTAAATTACCAGTTATCCTCCAATATCTCAAAGAGTGACTGAGGGAAGAAACCAAAACATTCTCCAAGTTACTCAGCTGAAGCCTTAACATTGGTCAACAAGATGTACAGATAGGTTAACATGGGTTTAAAATGGGCAGTGTTGACTTATTGGGCCAAAAAGACCTGTTACCACGCTGTAAATAATTTTTTTTAAATTTAATTTAAAAATTTTTTTTAAAAGATCCTTTTTTGCCTCATTTTTCATGTCTTTGTCCTGGGGTGTTCGACCCCACTTACCTCCTACCACCTCAGTATTTGCAAAATTGCCTTTCCCCATTCCTACTGTTCCCTTACCCTGTTCACCTTTCCAGAAGAACCATCTGCTCCACATATAATTTTTCCAAGATGTATATATTTAACAGAACTTTCTCCGGCAAAAACCACTCATTTCTCTCTGTAGCACTATCCACTGCCACAGACATTCCTTCTATAGGAGACACCATTTCTAATGGATTTTCCACTTGACATGCCATTTCAGATCTATTTCATCTGCAATTTGAACCTTTCCCAATTTCCCAAATTCCTTTGCCTTATGTTTCCTCCTGCATTCACCATCCTAGCTTTTGGAGCTTTCCTTTTGTGTCATTTCTGACCTGACTAAGGTGATCTTCCATCACGAGAGAAACAAAGGACTGCAGATGCTGGAATCTAGATGAAAAACACTATGATGCTGGTGGAACTTAGCAGGCCAGGCAGCATCTGTGGAGAAAAGCAAGCGGTCAACTTTTTGGGTCAGGACCCTTCTTCACGA
>JARFYF010000094.1:63542156-63552205 GCA_030265395.1 Rhina ancylostomus | reverse complement strand
CTAGAAGTCTGATGGGCTCACCCTGAAAATCACCAGATTACAATGCAATTAGCAAAATGAATAGACTTTGGAGATGGGAGATAAAATTCCATCCAAAAGATAATCAATGAGCAAAATTGATGCTCTGTGATCTCCACTCGGAGACCTTTCACTGAAGTGAAATAAAATATTATGTGACATCAGATAGAACATATCACACTGAACCAGGCCATTCAGCACAACTGATTCACTGGCTTTGCCCCTCCCACCCAACAGTTTTATCATTATTCCTTTCTCCCCAACACACTCTCTCAACTGCTTCCCATGCTCAGTAAGGTATAGTTCTTTGTTATGTTATCCTACTTCACAAAGATTTAAGGTGAGAGGGGAAAGATTTAAAAGGGACCCGAGGGGAAACTTTTTGACGCAGAGGCTGGTGGCTATATGGATTGAGCTGCCAGAGGGAATGGTGCAATTATAATGTTCAAAATACATTTAAACAGGTACATGGACAGAAAACATGTAGAAAACTAGGGCCAAATGCTGGCAAATGGGACTAGTTCAGATATTCATCTTGATTGACATGGACGAGTTGGGCCAAAGAGCCTGATGTATAACCTTGACGATATGACTTTAGTGATAGATTCATACAGCATGGAAATAGGCCCTTTGGCCACCAAGACCATGCCAACCATCAAGCATGCATAAACACTAATCTCTTCCTTTTCTTCCCACATTCCCATCAATATCCCCCAGATTCTACCACTACCCTCACCTGCACATTGGCAACAATTTACAGTGGCCAATTACCCTACTAACCCACACGTCTTTGGCGATGCAGCAGGAAGCTGGAGCAGCGAGAGGGAAATCCACACAGTCAGAGAGAGAACATGCAAACTCCACACAAACAGCACCAGAGATCTGAACTGAACCCAGATCCCTGGAGCTGGGACACAGCTCGATTGTCCCCACGCCTATTTCACTCCCAGGTCGCCAGTGAGGTTCTTTCACTTGTGGCCTCTTGGTACCTCAGTCAGGTAGCTCTTAATCAAGTCTCAAGTCAGCAAACATCATCAGACTGTTCCATTTGTTGCGGGCACCACAGCCAATGTGGCGGCTCACCAGACATTCCCGCCTGCCACATGTCACTGACAAGGGGGCAGAAGCGCGGTTTGCTTGATTTTCTCCTGCCCAGTTTGCCTGTGGTAATTAGATTGTACTGGCCGTTACCTCAGAAACTGCAAAGAGTTGCATGCATCTGAAAGGGTGGTGAAGGCAGAGGCCTTCCTCACTTTTAAATATATCCCAGGAAAAGCATTTAAGATGGATAACCTGAGAGCCAGAAACAGGATTACCCTCTAACTCCAATTTAGGCAGAATGGACAAAAGAATCAAATGGTCTCCTTCTATGCTGCAAACCACTGATTCCACACAGACCTGTATTCCCCTTTGTCACTATTACTCACTTCAACAGATACGAGTGGAATCACCCAGAGGAGGAACCAATCAATAATCCAGCTGTGGTCAGTGGAGGGAAGAGATGTGTGCTTTGTGAAGAAAGCTGGGTCACAATAAAACAGTGTTCTAGTTTTATTCAAAAAGGGACTTTACTATCTTGTTTTGCAGAGGGCTTTCGGGAAATAAAAAATAATAAAGCAAAGTTTTCTTCCTAATTAGCACAGTGGTTCTTGAACTAACACCAGTGGAAGGCAAGTCAGTCAGTTGTAACATCAGTCTGATTATTTTGCATGTCCTTATGTTGACGCCTATTTGTACCCATTTCCCGAGCAATGCTACAGCCTGCACAATGACCTGAAACAGCGTTTAGATTTTTCAACAGCCTTTAAAATGACCTTGACTGAACAATGCATACACCCACAAACACACACAAAATGTTTGTATGAACTATGACAGCTTTGTTAAAGGTAAAGGTTTATATTTTACTGCCAAATGCAGCATAAATTTCATGAATTGATGGTATATTTTGACTGTGCTCTCATGAGTGAAAGATGTAATAATGGACTGCTTATGTTTACATTGTTCACCAATGACAGCCGCCAAACACTCAGAAAAGGCCACTGCATTCACTTTCTTGCATGTTTTAGTGCCCTCCTCAAGCTGAAATACTAAGCAGTCACTATGCAGATCCTGTTAAAAAAAACACATTCTGAAGCAATTTTTCCCCTGTTACCATACCACAAAGTCCAATAATTTGGTGGTGGTGTGAATCAGTGAACAAAAGTAATAAAAAGCTCCAAATGTTTCAACTGGCTGACGCTTCTTTCAACCGTAATGCAGAATCTGTTAAGTTCTCCTACAGTGGAGGTCACATTTTGCTTGAGAGTATACTGTGGAAAACAATGTTGCTGCAGATGACGATTTCATTTGCAGCCCATCCATCAGCACAAATCCTTGCTTGGTTTCAGAGGAACTGGCTAAGAAATAAGGAAAGGAATGAAACACAGAGCACATCCATAACCACAGTCAGTGATCCGGCTTCCTTTACTCTTCACGGCTCGGTTTAGTGTGGAAAGCCAATGTTATTTTTGGAACAGTTTCCTGAGGAGACAGTTGACTTGAACACACTAGCAGGAGCCTGTGAACACCTTTAATTAAAGTGCCAGTAGGAATCCCATTACAGCTTTCCAAGTGAATTTCCATCATTACTTTGGACCCTGAAGAAAGATTATTTTTCTTTCAAAACAAAACCTATGTATCACATCCAATACTACATTAGAGATTTTGACATTTGTTAAAAGAGTTCACCATGTCACGAAAGGTTATTCTGAGGACTCCATCAAACAGTGATGTAACTATGTCCTTCCCAAGTCACTTGCAGAGTGCTGCATTCTCACACACCCTTTATTAAGTATGACAAATTTCAACCAGTTTTTGAGATAAATAACTCTCCTCAAATACCTATTTTCAATTCAATCAGCACCCACAACAAAAAGAATACAAGCATCTGAAATTCAGGAAGAGCATCTAAAGGTCACAAATAAGCAGAATATACAACCAGCTGTGCAGAAGGTGCATTTTCCAAATCAGTGTGAAAGATCTGGATTGGACTACCTATGATTTGAACAATTGCCACATAATATTCAAGTGTTATGGGGATTTCTGATCCACTGCTGTAGGGAATGATAAATAGATTGTCGATAGAGGGCTGCTGGTCTACAGAGTCTAGTACTTGAGGCTTGACCACGTTTGCTGGTTTGTTAAAAACAGAACAGTTTCTTCAAACTATCCATTTTTCTGTGCGCAATTCACCTCCAAGAAATCTTTTTCTTTGAGCTTGTCAAGGCTGGCAGGGTTAGAATTGAGGAATGGAATGTTTCCTTATTTTGAATGCTGAATGCCAGCAATGAGCATTCCGAGGTCAGAAAGAGTATATCCAGTTACCACCCCTTCTTGAATCTGCTCAATAATGAGCCTCAGCCAAACCTCAGACTAGAAACCCCTTATGCATCAGTGTGATATTTTCAGTTTCCCACGTCAGCCATTCTCTGGCTCCTCGCATTAAATTTACCAGGTTACGACGTAACTAGTGCTGAATTAAGAGCAGTTTTTTTTTTGTTGTCGCTGTCTTATTTCATGTATCATTATGACCACATAACAGGAAATGCAGATATCAAGCAAAATCTAATCAGCAGTGTCTCCTCACCTTTCTGTATTCACCCTGCCAGGCTTCACCTTTGCATGTTCACTCGGGTTCTCTTCCCCTCTCTGCATGTTCACCCGGGTTCTCTTCATCTTGCCATCTGTTCCCCCGGCCCCTTTTACAGCTCACTGCCTGTTCCCCCAGCTCCCTTTTCAGCCCTTTACCTCCTTTGCTTTCCTGGTTCTATGATCTTCTGTTTCCAACTACAACCCACACACAACCAACTGTCCTGCAACGGTGCCATTGTAGCCTCCGTGAATTCATTCTGGTGCTCTTCATTTCTCAGTTCTTTGTTCTCCCCTTCCCATTCACCCTGCTCCTTTCTTTCAGCTCCTATCTTGGCATGCCACATCTCTCCCTTGGTCATTGAGGTGACCTCCTTCCTTTTCTCCCAAATTCAGAGACGTTTCTGGAGTTCTGCTTCCTTCTCTAAAGCCCCTCCCTTCCCAATATTTTGGTTTTTTTTGATTCTTTCTTTGCCTTAGCTGCAAGTTCTGCTCAGCCAGATGAAATTCAATTAGATGCCATGCACAGGAATTTCTCACTGTGCCCACCAAGACAAGAAATTTCAGCCCATTGTGCACACAAGGTTTTGAATTCTCTGTGGCAACAACTATTGACAGCAGTGGAGGGAAGGAGCAGGTAAGGCCATTCATCTTGATCCACAAATGCAGAAGCAGAAAGCAAGTGCTAAAAATTATACGCTTATACACTAAAAGGTGAACTCTTGATCTTCCAATCTTCCACATCGTGACCCTTGCACTTTATTTGTCTCCCTGCACTGCATTTTTTCTGCAATGTAACACTAAATTCTGCATTCTGTTTTCCTTTTCACTACCTCTATGCACTTATGTACAGAATGATATGTCTGGATGACATGCAAACAAAAACTTTTCACTGCATCCCAGTCACACGTGACAATAAAAAAAAGTTCCAATTTGACCTTTTGCATGATTAGCCAATGCCATCGCACAAGGAGGTACTTAAAGTGACTCCATCCAATCTACATATGAAACCAGGCCCTCTTGGTTAATGGCCAATGCCAAACTCTCAAACAACCTAATATATGGAGACACTCTGTCTTTACAAGAATATTCCAGCTGAATATGAATTCCAAATTTATTTTTGCATTGAGATAAAGAATAGGCAGCCAGAGGTTTACAAAGTGCTACCATATTGATTGCTTTGCAGGAGATGGGGAGTGTTAATCAACTTTGATTCATGTACAGCAGTATTAAGAATCCCCTCATAATACTTAAGAGGTCACATTTCATCAAACAAAAAAACATCACTGCTTATTAGGTTGGAAGATAAGGATGTGTGGGAAGTTGTATAGTACATCAAACAGCATCGAAGCTACCCTAATACAGTGTATATTTAAAAGCTCATATAAGGTTTCAGCTAAAAGAATATGTCAGCATCTCTGACATGGCATAGAATAAGATTCATTCATTTTGTGGTAATAGGATCTTACTAACAGTCCCTCTTGCAACCAGCAATAAAAAACTTTAAGCCATGGATTTGAATGAAAATTTTTTAAAAATTGTTAAGTAATGCAAAAAAACCCAGTTTAACTAAAAATCCTTTGATCACATTATCCACATCTTTGCAATCTATCCAACACATATTCAGTGGATTTAGACACTACTTATCACCACCATCTGATCTCATTGAAACCAACCTCTTTTATAACTCTGTGAAGCAATCCTGTAAAGGGCTTTTGTCCACATCTACATTAAAGCCTGCCAGACACAGTGCAAAAAAAATGTAAAGAAAAACAGGCTGTGAGAAACAGCAAGCAATGGAAAAATTTGTTTGGTTTAGAAAGGTTACTTAGGTGGACTTTAAACTTCTGTAAATTTATTTCAAAATGACATGAGGTGAGTTAAAGTTTCTTGGCCAAAACTCATTTGGCCAACTTTGTGTGGGGCCAGGTGCACAACTATGATAGCACTGCTTGTACCATCACAAAGGCAGTTTTATACACAACTTTACCATGGGAAAGACAGCTCCTCATTATCCTATTCTACATTACGTTTATTGCATTTGATAATCCCCAAGGAGAATCTATTCAGTAACTAAATTGTTAAACTATTCCAGTGAAAAAGAACAAATACTGTAAATAGACAGCAAATTTGTTGTAGCAAATTACTTGGAACTCCCACCAACACAGGCATCACATTATCTAATTGCGTTGGCAAGTAATTTATCCTGTACTGAACTCTATTATCTAACCTGCAGAAAGCTTCCATTGTTTCTCAAAGTTCTCCAAGTATAGACTGCATTCATTTTATGCATTTTTTTTCCATTTGTGTTTAAAACCTCCCTCAAATTCTTGCAAAATATTGATGTCTGGATATGGCGAATAGCCAAAGATTTAATTGAGGGATTCAACGATGGAGAACAATGCAAACACATGGATTTAAGTGTCAATGCATGGCACGCAGTGTGATAGAGCCTCGCAGACCACGTAATGAGTGTCAAATGAGCCGATTTCAGCAGAGGTGCCAGTGAAAACAATACAATCAGGCATTACCCACTCTCCCCCTCCTCCACTTGCCTATCTTCCCCTTCTCACCTGGATCCACCTATCACCTGCCAGCTCTTGCTCCACCCACTTGGCCCCCCCAACCCGCTCTCCCGTCTTTCTTTCCAGTCCTGATGAAGGGTCTCAACCCAAAATGTCGACTATCCATTTCCCTCAAGAGATGCTGCCTAACCCGCTGAGTTTCTCCAGCATTTTGTGTGTTACATTACAAAGGAAAGTAAGCTTCGGTACAGGGCGGACAGAATCAGGCTCATCCAGCAACTGAAGGCAATAAATGATGGAAATGCTTTGCAAGTTGGGCTGCATCCGTGGAGTCACTGCCCTTGCTCAGACATGTTTTAAGTTGCAGAGATGAGAATGTGGCGGTGAGAACAAAAGAAATGTCTGCAATAGGGTGTCAAAATAAACTAAGTGGGACAAATGGTGGTGATGCAGGCTGAGAGAAGCAACGAAGGCTTCTTGATTGTAATTGATCTTTCTGGTCGAGGGATGTAGAAGGAGATGAATGAAGACGTAGAGTGGGGGAAGAGAGAGCGAACAATATTAACACAATATTGGAACTATGAGATGTAGGGCAGGTTTTGGAATTCTGATACAAGAAACCATGCTAAAACTATCCAACAGGTCAGACAGCATCAGTGCAAAGAGAGAAAAAAAGAAATTGAGCTTCCAGTAAAGGTTGATGGCTCTTCATCAGCACACGCAAAATGCTGGAGGAACTCAGCGGGTCAGGCAGCATCTATAGAGGGAAATAAACAGTCAACGTTTCGGGTCGAGACGCTTCATCAGGACTGGACTACATAGATGCTGCCTGACCTGCTGAGTTCTTCCAGCATTTTGTGTCTGTTGCTCCAGATTCCAGCATCTGCAAAATCTCTTGTCTCTCCATTTTGCTGCTCTACTGCGAAGTCTCTTCAAGGTATGCCTGCCCTGAAGAAGATTTCCTCCTCTCTTCGACAGGAGTTCTGTGAGGCCCTCTCTCACTGCTCCCCCGTGATCTCTGCTGCTGTCCAGCTCTTCAACCAGTCCAGTCCTGATGAAGGGTCTCGACCCGAAACGCCAACTGTTTATTTCCCTCCATAGATGCTGCCTGACCTGCTGAGTTCCTCCAGCATTTTATGTGTGTGGTTCCAGATTCCCAGCACCTGCAATATCTCTTGTCTCTCTGGCTTTTCATCAGAACTGGCTAGTTCTTACACAGTCTGGAAAGGCTTATTATCTGAAACTGTTGAAATTGACACACCTAACCAGAAGATAAGATGCTATTCCCTGGTTAGATCTGACTGAATAGAGAACTCTTTGCTTCTTTGTAGCCTCACGACAGATAAAATATTTACATTTTATCAAATACATCACAAACAGATCCAGTCGCCAATACAGCTTAGTGAAGGGAAAACAAAACATTGCAAACCTTCCCACCAAGAGAGGCATCCCCCGCATTCCCACTCATCCAAAGCTTTGGCTGCAACCACAAAGCAGGGGCAATTAATAGATTCATGGTGGATTCCAGGTCTGGTCCCATTTGCTGATTGAGGTCTTCTACCACAAGAGAAGCTTTAATAGGGAAGTTTGAAAACTTTATCCAAGCAGAATGAAGAACCAGAGAAGTTACATGTCCTGCCAATGATGTTATCTGTTAGTAACACAGTGATGTGTTTTGACACATTTTCCACTGATGTACCTGCAGCAGGTGCTGATACACAGATGGAAGCAAAATTACATAAAGTGTACCATTTTCCCCAGAAAATAATTCATACTCCTTTAATTATGTTAACGCAGAGCAAGATGTGTGAGTCAATTGTCTGTTTTCCTTTGATCCATGCTGATTGTTTATCTGGATTGCTGGAGTTGCCTCTGGGCAAGGCATAGATTGAAAGCAACAGGTGCATAGATATAATATGGGCTGTATAATGGACAAAGATAAGGATCTTCTGCTTGTCAAACACAAAGTCAGGAAGATAACAGCAAGCTACAGGAAAGAAAGGGGTGAAGGGGAGTGGTGAAAGAGTGAGGAGAAGGAAACCATGGTGAAGTGTACATCCTAGGCTCTGACAATAATGTGTTTCACTACTTTGAAACGGTTTTATATTGCAGCTTTATAAAACTCTGGTTTGGCCACATACGGAGTATTGCATTCAATAAATGGTTGCCCCATTTATATGAAGGATATGGAGGCTATGGAAAGGGTGCAGAAGAGGTTCACCAGGATGCTGCCTGGATTAGAAGGCAGGGTCTATCAGGAGAGTTTGGGATTGTTTGATCTGGAGCAGTGGAGGGTGAGGGGATCTCTCATCTCACTGAATCCTTTCTCTTCCCTGTTCTTTCTCATTTTCTGAGCAGGACTAAGGGGTGGAACTGGATAATGGCTAGACAGATGACAGCATGGGACACGGAAACAAGACCCAGAAGAGTCCGAGACCAGCTTTCAAGTGGTGAGGAAGTGCAGTGACCAGCCAGGAGTTCAGGTGGACATTCATGAGCAGAAGGGAGATCAGGTCAGGACCAACTTATTTGCTCTTGTGGAATATACTGCAGCACATGGCAGAACAACATTAGTTTTCTTGGAGATATTCATGAGCTTTCTCAGGTACAAGTAAACAGTGCCATGAAGTACTAGAGATGCCCTACAATACTTAATGATCTGCACTTCAATGCTGATCAGATACATATTGGGACAGATGTTATAAAGTCGACAATATTTGTGAATTCTTCTTCAGTTCTTACCCGTTTTGATTTCTTTTGTGACTCTCTTTTGACAGACAGTACAAAGCAATAAAGTATTATGTTTAAATAACTTGGCCCTGTGTAGCTGAATCAATCTTTATTTCCAACAGCTGAGCAGATACTGTTTTGGTGAGATGATGCTGCTGCTCTGTTTAAGTTTACAAAACTCCTGCTGAAGCCGAGGTGCCAACTGCAGTTCTAGATCATGCTTTTCTCTTCTCCCCTGCTTGACGATCCCCACTGAGTCACTTCCCTCCTCCACTGGCTATATTAAAAGGGAGATGCTGCATAATTAACTGACCCCTGGACACAGAACACATCAAACAGTATCACAAAGATCTCCTAACCTCCGCTGTACATCAGGACAGGCATTTTAAGTGCAGGCAGACACCACCCTCAAGTGTGAGGCAACATACTGCTGGATTATAGTCAATCCAGCATAAAAATCACTTTTGTTTAGGAATTTTTTTCAGTGCTGCTACATCATAACCCATCAAGAAGGACAGAACATTTACTGCCACGTTAAACTCACAGCCGATGGACTTCAAGTAATAGCTAAGCTGTAAAATGAGAGGGGCTAATCATGCAACCCTGAGCAGAACATTTTTCTGGTGAGAGTTGGGGGAGGAGATGTAAACTGATCTGAAAACTCCTTTACAATCCATTCTTTTGTCTTATCCAAGAGACAAAAAGGCAGGGTTCAAGCCTGATGCTGAGAAACATGTCTGCCCCTCCCCAAACACACATCTGCCGAATTGTGCAAAGCTTGAGCAAAGACAGTTTATGCCTCCACAAAGTTTACTGTTTTCCATGGCTGAACTGACTGGCAATAGTGCAAACCTCACAGCATCGGACAACTAAAGCTTACATTCACTTGTGAGGACGCACTCAGGGTCACCACCCGTGACAGCCCCATGACTGCCAAATGTTGCCAGTGTAGGCGTAGACCATTAGGCAATAGGAATTGTATTTAAACCACTTTTCCCAAATTCAGTTCAGCTCAAAACATTTCGCAGCCAATGAAGCAATTCTGAAGTACAGTCACCATTGCAAAGTAGGATACGTGGCAGCAATGACCGGAGGGAGATATATTGGTCAAGTCACTGAAGAAAACGCATCTGGTCTTCTTTATGATAT
>JARFYF010000094.1:63372404-63384947 GCA_030265395.1 Rhina ancylostomus | reverse complement strand
TACACTTCTGAAAGGTTGGAGTTCCAGCTTTTTCACCTTCATTTCTGATCAGAACTTCCTCCTAACACCACCACTAAATTACATAACTCAACTTTGAGGTTATACTCCCTTGTCCAAAACTTTTTCCTTAAGAAAGTCTGCCCTGTCAATTTTAAAAATTAATTATAAATCACATTAATTAGATCATCCATTAATCTTCCATATTTGAACCTTGTGTATTAAATCTGCCCCTTTTAATTCTAGTATCACTCAGGCAAGTTTGTGCTGCTACTTCTCCCTGCCCAATAGTTGAGTTTTTCATGTAGTGGAGGCCACATTATTGACTTGGTCTTAAAATGAGAAAGTCAACTGGGTTCCAGAGGTGAGGTGAGTGTGACCATCCTTGATACCTTGGCAGTGTTTGAGTGAGCGTGGCATCAAGATCGCTGGTAAAATTGAAGCTTTTCTAGGGCTTATGTCCTACACTGGCCAAAGGTCTGTGGTTTTAGGAGGTCAGTCATTTCAGACCTAGTATATCACTGCTACGGTTGTCCTTGGCTCAATCTTTTCTCACTATTTCATTAATGACCTTTCCTTTCACAATAAGATAAATAGGATAGTCACTGTTTATTGCATACTTCAATTCTATTCATAACTCCTCATTTATGCAGTAATACCTTGCAAATATTCAGACATTTGAAACACATTATTCACATGTATCCCTCCAGATCACACATCACTCAGATTTGGAAATTTGCTCATGTTCTTTCATCGTTGCTTGGTCCAAACCTTGTAACTCTCTCCCATCAGCATTGTGGAGGTTACCAGAGGGCTGGCATCTGTTTAAGAAGTCAGTAGTGAAATGTCTTCATAAAGACATTTAGGGATGGGCAATAAATGCTGGTCTTGCCAGCATGTCAGAAATGAATATTAAAAGTACGTCTTGCACTGAAGTAGCACAGTGTGGGCAGGTCCTTCAAAATAGAGGCAGCATGGTAGTGTAGCTGTTAGTGTGACACTATTACAGCGCCAGCGATCAGGGTTCAATTCCCATCATTGTCTGTAAGGAGTTTGTACACTCTCCCGTGTCTGCTTGGGTTTCCTCCAGGTGCTCCGGTTTCCTACCACATTCCAAAGACGTATGGGTAGGTTAATATGGGTTTAAATTGGGCGGTACGCTCTCATTGGGCTGAAAGGGCCTGTTACCAGGCTGTAAATAAAATTAAAAAAGGAACTGAAACCGTGTCTCAGTTCTAATGAAAGGTTGATCCCTGCTCTATGCAGGTATCTTCTGGCTTGGTGGGCATGTTTCCAAGAACTTCATTTTTATTTTGACACTAACAGTGCATGATTTGCCTTTGCTGGCTGTATTTTGCAAATTACCCTATAGTGGAAGCAGCAGTTGTTTCTGAGGCACTGGTAGTCAAGACATCTTCTTGAAGCAGCGCTTTACCATCAAAGTGGTTGTATATTTTGAAACTTGTTTTTTTTCCCTGACTGGTGATTCATGTCAAATTTGAGCAGGTAGTCATGAACAGGACTGAAATAAAAGGTTTTCGGGCCATGAAAGTTAAATAAAATCTGAGACTGGGTATTGTGCTTAGAAGAGCTTCACTGCCAGTCCTCTCGGTTTGATTATAAACTGAATGAAGGGGGGGGGGGGAAGATAAGAAGGGACTGTTAACTTTTGAGCAATGGTAAACTTCAGCAGTGATATTCAACTACCGGACCTTGGTTTGGTAATACATCAAATGTTTATATATCACGAGGTGACTACACATATACCTTTAAGATCTATGTGAATCATGTGGCATGACATTGGTTAAGGATTGTCTGTCTTCCATGAAAGACACTGGTTGAGTTGCTCTCTCCTTTTTGCTAGCCTTCCCTAAAAGAAACACAGAAATGTCCACCTTTGCTGTCACCGGGTTACTTCAAATCAGTGATGTTGTCAGACACTCTGTAAGATGAGCTCAAATCTGTCTGATGAAAATTCTGATGAAGACAGGGGATATAAAAATAAAAAATTCTTTGGTCTGTGAGCTCTCTGCTCATGTCGAACACAAACAAAAGGCAAGCCCTGGATTTAGCCAGGTCTGTCAAAGAATTTGGTAAGAATATGTGTTGTGTGCTATTTTGACATGGGGGAAATTGTTGAAGCGGGATCAAATAGAAACCTTCAAAGTTTCACACAGCATAATTGGATATGAGCTACAGCGTTGCTTTATTGCATGAGAAAATTAATCAATGGAGGTAACATTTAGGGCAGATATCAGTCAAAACATCATCTAAAGAGTGACACAGCAAGAAAGCACTTTTGATTCACTGCTGACGAATATGATAGATGGGGTTGGTGAAGGGATGATCATTCACATTTCAGTTCTTGATGGAATGACCAGCCTCCTCATCTGTACTTATCCTGTGATCTTGTGGTGTCAAGGCTTGCAGAACGACAGGTGTATACTGTGTAAAGCCAGCCAGCTGTGGGTTCTCCTGCTTGGGTGACAACAAACTGTTTTGGTGCACTGTCTGTGCCCTACAGTTCAGTCAGTGCTGGGAAAGGTTTATACTGTATCAGTGTTGGTAAATGTGTAATATATTCTGCTGCAGACTTTGATAAAAAGCTAACAAATGCTCTGAGGCTGTACATCGTTCTGAATATCAAGTTGGGAAGTGAGAAGACACGGACTGAATTGAATCAAGCATATATTAAAAAAAACACAAAACAATAGGACTACAAGTTACTCAAATACTTTCACTATGTTCTCTGTAGAGTACAAAGGTTCCATTAAATTTACTCCATACTAATTTGCTATAACCCCAGTTTAACATCCTGAGCCACATAATTTTTATGGACTTGCAATTGTTGCAAAGGTAATACATTAAGCACCCCAAGTATTCTGTGAATTTAACCTGTGAGATACTAAGTCCTATAGAACAGAAAAAGACCCAGAGTTGATCTCTCTTCAGTTCTGGATCAGCTAATGGAACAACATTAAGATAATGATTAGGGTGTCTAGCTTGTCCTAGTAACCGAACTTGTAGCCTCTGAGCCAAAAGGTTCTGCTCTCCCCAAAATTTATCTACCAAATAGCATCACATAAACACATTAACTGGTTGTTTATGTCAATGTTTGCGGAACACTGTGCACAAACTGAATGCGGCTCTTCGCCACATTGCAAGAATTTGTAAATACTTCACTGACCGTGAAGCACAAGTATATCATGGAAGTTGCTGTATTTTAGCAGATTATTCCATTCTATGACTGGGAATGACTTCCAGGTTAGGAGGGGAGAAACTCTGCATAGTTTAACTCCTGATTATTTTTGTAGATGGCCGTCACGTGAAGATAAGATTTGGTTGGGCTCTGTTTAACATGTTGTCTAAACTGTTACAAGACTCATCATTTGTCAGAATGCTGGTGGACCCATAGCCTGCATGTGGCCAACATGTTCAGACAAGACAGTGAGAAACCTGGACAGAGAAAGGAAAGTGACAATCCCACAATAATTGACAGCACATACCTCCCTTTAGATTCAATTCATAGAATTAAGTCATCTGCTTAATAATTCTTCCTCTGAGCTTTGCTACGATGTCCACAGATTTGTTTATTTGGATTCTCTAGCCAGGAAGCAATAGCAATAAGACTGTCCAAAATAACTGTGCTACTCAAATCACTCCAATTCCAGAATCCTTTTGAAACCTCATTTTGTATGTCCATTTATCCTCTTTTCCCACAACATTCTTAAGATTTAAGATTTAAGATCTTTATTAGTCACATGTACATTGAAACATAGTGAAATGCGTCTTTGTGTAGAGTATTCTGGGGGCAGCTTGCAAGTGTCGCCACACTTCTGGCACCAACATAGCATGCCCACAACTTCCTAACTTGTATGTCTTTGGAATGTGGGAGGAAACCGGAGCACCCAGAGGAAACCCACACAGTTACAGGGAGAATGTACAAACTCCTTACAGACAGTGGCCGGAATTGAACCTGGGTCACTGGCGCTGCGATAGTGTTACGCTAACCGCTGCATTAATATGGCCTCTGCCCTACTAGTGTATTCTACACTCATTACCTTTGTGGTAGAGACATCTCTCTTGTCCTTTGTTCACAACTTAAAGTATATCCTGATACTCTCAATTCTTTATTCTAGATGCCACAATTCCTTTAAAAAGTTCTTTATCAACTCTGTCCCTTCATAATTGTAAATACTGTTATAAAATCCTCCTACAATTTCCTCACTTGCCCTGCAGACAGTTGCAATATTCCAGATGTTGTGAAGGTGCTTTGCTTAAGTTAGCAGACTAATAAGGCAGAGACTTGGGTTAACAAACCAGAGACATGAGCTCAAATCCCACCATGGCAACTGAAGATCTTAAATTCAATCAATAATCTAGAATTTACAACTATTCCATGAAACTAAACTGCTGTTTCCAAAAGCCCTCAAGGAAGGAAATGCACTGTCCTTATCCAGCCAATGTCCAGATCTGCAGCAAGGTGGTCAGCTCTTATGCAGCTGAGCAAACCACAGTTGTATCTTAATCACTTTATTAAAACAGAAACAGAACAAAACTGGATGGACTGCCTTGACTTGAATTTGACATTGGATTTAGATTCGGCAAAGTCACTCCCAGCCCAGTAAACATTTCCTGGATAGAACACAAAACAGTACAGCACAGAAACAAGCCCTTCTGCCCACGATGTTGTGCAAAGTAAACTGGTAACTAAAAGACTACTAAAGTAGTCCCTTCTGCCTACACATCCATACACCTCCATTCTCTGCATATTCATATGCCTATTAAGAACCTCTTAAAGGCCTCTTTTGTATTTGCCTCCACCACCACCCCCGACAGAACATTCCAGGGACCCATCACTCTGTGTAAAAAACCTGCCCCTCACATCTCCTTTGAACTTCCCCCCCTCACCTTAAATGCATTCCCTCTAGTATTAGACACTTCAACCAGGAAAAAAATACTGGCTATCTACTCTATCTGTGCCTCTCATAATTTTATAAACTCCTGTCGGGTCTCCCCTTAGCCTCTACTGCTCCAGAAAAAGCAACCCAAGTTTGTCCAACTTCTCCTCATAGCATATCCCCTGTAATCCAGTCAGAGTCCTGGCAAACCTCTTCTGCACCCTCTCCAAAGGCTCCGCATCCTTCCTATAATGGGGTGAACAGAATTGAATGCAATACTCCAGATGCAGCCTAACCAGAGTTTTATAAAGCTGCAACATAACCCCCTGGCTCTTGAACTCAGTGCCTTGACTAATAATGCCATATGCCTTCTTTACTACCCTGTCAACTTGTGCAGCCACTTTCAGGGAACTATGGACTTGGACCCCACTTGGACCCAATTTCAAAGTCCTTCTCACAAACATCTGGTTACTAAAGTACAAACTAATCAAGCATGAACTGACATTATCATCTTTGTGAATAAGATGCCATACTCCTCTGTCACACTCCCTGCTACATTCCATCCTTCCTGCAGGACATATCCAATTATGACGGTGATACAGGCAGGAGGGAATAATCCAAGGAATTATCAGCATTGAATCCAGATCCTATGAAGCCTCAAGGAATCAGCTTGTATATTGACAAGAAAATCTTGTCCCAATTATCATTACTGTCCTCTCTAAACTTATTAATATTCCTCCATGTTGATTCTTCTGTGGGTGGGGGCCTTCACTGTCCATCACTAAGAGCCATTTGGTAGCATCACCACTAACTGAGCTGGCTGACCAAGTCCTGAAGGATAAAGCTACCTTGAAGGTAAGCAAGCCAACATGAGGGATAAACTCATTTGACCTGCCCTTCACCGATCTCTCTTTGGCCAATGCACCTGTCCATAACAGTATTAGTAACAGTGACCATTGCATGGTTCTTCTGGGGTACAAGTCCCATCTTCACACTGAAGACACCTCCATCATGTTGTATGGCACAACACACATGCTAAATTGGATAAACTCAGTTCAGATCTGGCAGCGCAGAATTGGCAGCAGAAATATCAAGCACCACAATCAGTGAGCTCATAGGCTGTCTCTCGCTCTGTTGCTATCAAGTCAAGGGATCAACTCTGCTTTACTGAGGGATGCTGCAGCAGTACTGGAGGGGGGGGGGGGAAGAAGGCAGTGTACCCAAAAATGAGGAACCCATCCCAGTGAGCTGGACTACCTGCATGCTAAACAGCAAAAGCAGCATGCAATGGTTAGAGCTAAGTGATCCAACAAAGATTATAGCTCTGTAGTCCTGCCAGAGTCATGAAAGGCAGTGGTCAATTAACCAGAAGGTGACACTGAAACCATCCCCACCCTCAACATAGCTGTGCCCAGCATGTGAATGCTAAAGACAAGGCTGAAAGAAAGTTATTATTTAGGGCAGGGGAACTGAATGCAAAATAAGTGAGGTTATGCTTCAGTTATACTGGGCATTGATGAGACCACATCTGGAGCACTGTGTACAGTATTTTCCTCCCTATTTAAGGAAGGATGTAAATGCATTGGATGCAGTACAGAGTAGGCTTAACAGACTAATTGTCTTATGAGGAAAGATTGCACAGGTGAGGCCTGTATTTGCTAGAACTTAGAAGAGTGAGAGGGGAATAAACTGCAGATGCTAGAAATCTGAAATAAAGAAAGAAAATGGTGAAAATACTCAGGTGGGCAGGCAGCATTTGTGGAAAGAGAAACAGAGTTAAAGGTTCAGGTCATGACAGGGTGGATACGGAATGCACATTTCACCGAATGGGAGGATCAAGAACTGGGAATCACTATTTAAAAATAAGGATCAGCCATTTAAGATAGAGATGAGACTTTTTTTCCCCCATTAGGGTTTTGAGAGTTTTTGGAACTTTCTTCTTCAAAGGGTAGTGAAATCTCGATATTTTTATGGCAGAGGTAGAAAAGCAAGAGTGTGAGAGGCTGCTGGACCCAGGCAGGAATGCAGAATTGAAGATATAATCTGATCATCCATAATCATATGGCAGACCAGATCAGAGGGGCTGAGTGTCCTACTCTTGCTTCTTAACTGAATTTATGGCGATATCTATTTGTTCAAAGTAAAATAGTGCAATAGAACAGTAAATAAATTCAGAGGTAAAGCTTGAAGGTCATATTTCAATTCCAAAAATATTGCATTCAGTAAATCTTTCATTATCTGCAAAAATCATCCAAGTGGTGCAAGAACAAGCCTCTGAAAAGAGTAACTAAAACAAAATAGATGACACATTCAGCAACTGCTCTCTGACAAAAAGAAGTTGGGAATTTCATTTACAGAAAGACATTGAATTATAGGGAGTGGGATATGTATTTGGGAGCTTGGAATTTTTGATTTACAACCACGTGTGGATCTGAGCTTGTTGATTGGTTCTCCTTAAAATTCCCTTGACTGGAATCATTGGAAATAAAAATTCTGTGTTCGCGAGGACAGATGACCAATGCACGTACTTGGGTCACATCTACAGAGTTGAAAATTTACCCCACCAACTTGCAGGATGGCTTCAGAAACAGAAGAGGAATTTGCTGAAACTTTTAGATCTCCCCCAGGAGCTGGTTTGGGAAGAAAGGCAGAAGAGAAGAGCTAACATGTAAGCCACAGCTGATGCACCAATTTGTCCCTTGCTACATTATCATTTTCACGCATCCAGGGAAATGCATCATCACCAAGACAACATTCTCTCCAGGCAGAAATGTTCATTGGATCAAGGAACCTTACAACACAGAAGTAGGCTACTTGCTTATTGTGCCAGTGCCAGAAATGCAATTAGTCCTTCAACACTATAACAAGCAATATGATCCACTAAGCTATGAATGCAATTTTGTGTATTATCAAACAGTTTCATGGTTTTTGCCTTAACTAATTTGTCAGGAGGGCGTGCTTCTCATTTTAACATTATTCATTGCATGTACCTGACAAATAAGTTCAGGCAGATCCAGATCCAACAAGATCTCTCACTCTCACATTTTGAGGTGGCAGAATACCTTCTGATGATGGCAAGAAGAAGAAAAATGGGAGGAAAGCAGGAGAAAAAAGATAAAGATCCAGTCAACAAGATGGGAAGCAAGGCCAAAATGGTGAAGAGGGTCAGAGGGAAAAGTAAGAGACAAGCTCAACAACCAGATTCTGTTTGACAAAGCCACCTATGATAGCTGTACCAACTACAAACTGATCACACCTGCAATCATATCTGAAAGATTAAAGGTCAGAGGTCTTCTGGCCAGAGCTGCCCTTCAGGAACATAGAACATTACAGCACAGTACAGGCCCTTCGGCCCATGATGTTGTGCCAATATTTTATCCTGCTCTAATATCTATTTAACCACATAGCCCTCCATTTTAACCACATAGCCCTCCATTTCTCTATAATTCATGTGGAACTCCTTACAAAGGAGATGATCAAACCAGTGTGCAAATGTAATGTTCAAGTTATCCATACACAAAACACCAAGGGAGAGGATGCACCAGTCACTGCAGATGACGCATAAGCACGATTTGAGATGAATTCCAAGTGAAGATATTGGGACATAACTTGTTTTGGATTGTTTCATTTGACTGACTAGAAAGAAGCAGAAACTCTGTGCTTTGTTCGCCAGCCATTTATTCCTTGTACAGGGTAGAAAATTTTTCTCCTGTTTGCCCCAATACAGCCTTTTTAAACCTGTTACCTAAAAAAGTGGGCAGCACAGTGGCTCAGCAAGTGGAACCACAGCCTCACTGCACCAGAGGCTCAAGTTAAATCCTGACCTCGGGTGCTGTCTGTATGGAGTTTTCACTTTCTTATTGTGACCGAATGGATTTCTTCTGGATTCTCTAGTTTCTTCCCACATCCCAAAGGTAGGTTAATTGGCTGCTTGTAGTAGGAAATAATTAAATGGCTCTGCAGCACTGTAGTAGAGAACAAGAGGATGATCATGCGCAGAGTGGTAAAGGGGGACTCTGCAGAGTTGGTACCAAGCAGAGAAAGTCTGGAACCAGTTCAAACCAACCTTAAGCCATAAGCCGCAGGCCAAAGTGAACTATAATACACACGTGCCTGGTTACCAGCCTGACAACCATCCCTAAGCTCCAGGATGGAAGCTTGACATTGCACATATAACGGAAAGACGGAACTGCACACAGCTCATGTAGCACACAAAGTGCCCAAGCTTGATGGCCGAGGTAGCACATGGGCACTGAAGCTTGACACTGTAAAAGACTTCCCTCACTATGTATACACAGTGCATGTGGGGTAGAGATAATAGGGGAAAAGTAGATAAAGAGTAGTATAAGAACAATGGAAACATGGAAACTCTGGATCAGGGAGCATTCGCTGCAGGACAAGTGACTCCCCTGTTGACGTCAGCTTGTAATAAAGAGCAAATTTGTTCTGAAGGTACATCAGAATTCTTTCTCCGTGCGAATTCTTTCCATCTACACTGCTGTAAATTGCCCCAGACGTGTAGGTAAATGGTAGAATCTTGGGGGCTTGATGAGACTGAATGGAGAATAAAAAATGGGATTAATTTAGATTAGTATAAATTGGTAGTTGATGGTCAGCACAGACTCAGTGGGCTGAAGGGCCTGTTTCTGTTCTGCATGTATCTAAGATGTAAAAAAAAAGATAAGCATAGTGTTAAAATCAAGTATTGGTCTTACTCTGACCATCTGTTCCTTCCTTTGAACACACAGTAACTCCAACACAAAAATTGTAAACATCCCTGCCACCCAGATCTTCACAGAAGTGTAATTATTAATGCTGTTGTTTCCCATCCCACAGAAGGAGATGAAGGAAATAAAGAAGAAAATGCTACAAATGGTTAGGTCAGGTAGGGTACGTGGAGAGAGAAACATTTAATGTTCCAGGTCAGCGGCTTTTCATCAGAATTGAGAGAAAACAGAGATAAAATAGGATGAGGTTAAAGTTGGAGAGAGGTAGTGAGAATGAAAGAAAAGGCAATGCCAGTATGGAGACTCGGGGGGGGGGGGGGGTGATTTTTAGAAGTGGTGGAGGGGCTGAATGAAAGAGGAAGGTGAGAGTGTAACAAAACAAAATGTTGTAGAGTGGTAAAAGTCAGAGAAGGCAAATTAAATCTGAAGTTACCAGAAGAACAGAGGAAAGGAAACACAGTGAATTCTGAAAATGTAAGATAGAAAGCTAGACTTGGTGATTATCTGAAACCGTTGAATTCTGTCTTGAGCCAGAAGGGCTGTAATGTGCCAATCCAGAAGATGCAAAACTCTTCTTTGAGTAGGACAGTGTAGGAGGATAAAGACAGAGGGCAGGAAATTATGGTGGAGAAACAAGGACTGCAGATGCTGGAAAAACATGATGACGCTGGAGGAACTCAGCAGGCCAGGCAACATCTATGGAGAAAAGCAGGCGTTCAACAATTCGGATCAGGATCCTTCTTCGGAGAATTATAGTGTCAGGTACCTGGAAGCTTAGAGTCAGACAGAAAGGCAATGTTTTGAAAGCAGTCACCCAATCTTGGATGTAGAGGAGACCACATATAGAATACCAAGTATAATACATCCAACTGGGAAAAGTATAAGTAAATCACTGCTTTTGGAAGCTACAAACGAATGCAGAGAATTGTAGTCTTTTCCCAAAATATGCAAGAAAAGTGCAGAAAGCAAGGTGAGTTCCCGAGCAACTTGTTTACTTGTTTGTCGTATCTTGATTCAATCATAATTTGCTCCCTTCAGAGGCAAGTTTCAATTGCACAGACCATGGCAAGTTCAAGCAAGGTTCAAAAAGGTTTTGAATGCAATACAAGTGCCTTACAGTATAATGTGGAATGAGCAGGCACTGCAAATAGATGCTGTGCATTGTGTCACATTGCGCTTTAGGAAAATATTTACATGTTTACTGAAGGTGAGATTCAATATGCCAGGCACTAGGATGAGGATGAAGAACGAAGAACACCTTGAATTTCTGCAGCAAGAATGAAGGAAGACTCCATTTATCTAACATTTCCTTACCCTCGGGACATCAAACGGCTTCACAGCTTGTTAAGAATTTTTGAAGGATAATTATTTTGTTGCAATGTTAAATGCATGGCAACAAATTTGTACGTTACTAAGGCCCATAAGCAGCAAATAAATTATGGTGAACTAATCTACTTTGTGACTTTGCTTTAGCACTAATATCCAAGATAATGAAATGAACTTCCCTACATATATTTGCAGTAGTTCTATGGGATATTTCACTCTCTTCTTGATGGGGAAGAGGGGATCCAGCTTTAACATTTCATTTGAATGTCTTCCATAGTACAGCAACTTTTCAAGTATTAAACTCAAATTCCAGTTTATCTTACACAACTGCCGAGCCTACAATATTTTCACTCAGGGACCACTGGGCTACAGGAGACCAAGTACTCGATGTGAAGAAATTTATAAGAATGCTGGTAATATCTTTAGATTCATAGAACAGTACAGCACAGGAACAGGCCCCTTGGCCCATGATGTATGCGCTGACCACGATGCTAATTTAAACTGCACATCTGCCTGCACACAGTTGATATCCCTCAATTCCCTGCCTGTTCATGTGTCTATCTAAATGCTGTTTAAACATGTCTGATTTCAAAGACTGGGCAAAATTGAAGGAAGCAATATTTTTAAATTTTTCTGAAAATAATTAATCTTGTGGCATTAGCTAAGAGAGTGATGTACCTGTGTTATTATACACATCTCATGCTATCTGTGCGATTACTGTTAGTACCAGTTATCCATCAAATCTTCATTTTATCATTTTCAAGCTATTCTCCCACCATCCACCTACACCAAGTGTAACTAATTAACCTAACAACCAGCATGTCTTTGGGATGTGGGAAGAAACCAGAGCACTTGGAGGAAGACAATGAAGTCACAGGAGAAGATACAAACTCTGTACAGATAGCACCAAAGGTCAAGATTGAACCCAGACTGCTGGAACTGAGGCAGCTGCGCGACCTGCAGTGCCACAGCTGGGAGGATCAGATAAGAAGGTTTCACCTCAGGATCCTTGGAATTCCAAATGCCTACGATAACGATTTACAGATTGAGATGGTTCTGCGTCATTACTGAGAACAGTCTGTCTCTTTCCCATCAGTGCCTCTTCTGCTTCTCACTGAAAGGCAGGTGCTGGAAAGTAAATAATGACACCTGTATGGTTCTGTGCTTGGGCACGTGTGTGTTATTGCAAGTCAAGTCACTAGAGCAATGATTCATGCAGAGGCCCTTGCAAAATTGCAATCTCCCCCGATGAATCTTCCCACCGCGTACTTAAACATGTCAGATCATGCATTCTCTATGCTGTGGGCTGTAGATCACATTGAAAATGATGTTGAATCTGCAGTGCAGAGAAAGACTAGTTGATCTGATAGGTTTGAGCAGGAGACTATGCTCCATTCTCATCACTAATTTCTAGAATGCAGCACCTTCCACACTGTTTTCTTCTTGATTATCTGAGCTACCCTTAAATGCATTTCTGTCATTCACTCAGCAACTGCTAAGTTCCGCATTCTAACCATTTTATAAGTGAAGAGGTTTCTCCTGGAATACTTAATGACCACTTGAGTTCCATTGGGATGATCTGTGGGGAATTG
>JARFYF010000094.1:63279369-63290812 GCA_030265395.1 Rhina ancylostomus | reverse complement strand
GGCCTGTTTGCCATCGTAGAAGTTTTCCTAAGCATTCAGATCTAAGCGGAATGAAACAGTTGAGGAAATGGTAGGAAAATCAGTAGAGATCTCTTCTGAATTGCTACTTCATTCCATCTTTTCCTCTGTCTGCTAAGAAGGCTCCAACTGAAGTAAACCTTTTCTCCTCAGGTTGCCTCTTGGGATTGCAAATTATTTGCTTCCACTCCGTTTCCATCTGTTCTGAAGTGACTGATAAGTTAATTAGGAGACACACAGAGTCTGCTGCAGATAGAATAGGTGCGCCGGTGGTTTGAGAGGTGGTGCACTCCATTGTTGTTTACACAGGGCTTCCAAATACTGCCATTGCATGGATATTAGGGTCCCAGTGCCGTTCTAAAAGTTCCTTCTCTAGTTTGAGAAGGGGAGCAGTCTTGGAGCAGCAGTTCCCATGAACCAGTGGAGATGTTATTCTTTTTCCAAAGAGGCTTTGAGAATATCCTTCAATTGCCTCCTCTGAACGCCTGGTAATCTCGTTTCAGGGTGGGACTCAGAATTGTGTGCCTGTTTCGGGAATCTTAGTGTTGAACATTCAAATGATGTGGGTCTGCTCTGTATTTGGAGACTCAGTGCTGAAGTTGTTGGCCTGGGAATGCTGATATTGGTTCCATATCCTCCCAATGGATCTGGAGGGTTTTGTGGAGAGAGTATTGGTGGTATCTTGCCAGTGCTTTGAGGTGCCTGCTATAGATAGCCCAGGTCTTAGAAGCCTGCAAGAAGGCAGGGATCACTGTTGCCTGGTAGACCACGAGCTTTAGGTTGAGTTTTAAGGTGCTGCTCATTAAACACCCTCATCAAATGGTCAAACGCTGTGGTGGCACTCTGATGGCGAAGGTGATTTTCGTCATTAATGTACGTGTTTGCTGAGGAGTGGCTTTCAAAATATGAAAAATAGTCCATATTTTTTAGGGCTTTGTCTTGGATCTTTCTTGAGGTAGTGGCAATGGATTAGTGGAAGACTTTTGTTTTTTAGATGTTTAGGTTAAGGTGCATTCTCTTCTGTGCTTCAGTGAAAAACGATTTGGAATTGGCCTCTGAATGTGTACATAGAACAATACAGCACAGGAACAGCCCCCTCGGCTCACAATGTTGATGCCAAACATGATGCCAGGTTAAAGTAATTCCATCTGCCAGCATGTGGTCTATATCCCTCTATCCCTTGTGTGTTCATGTGCCTGCCTACATGCTTCTTAAATTTTCTATCTTATCTGCTTCCACCATTTCCACTGGCAGTGAGTTCCAGGCACCAACCACTCTCTGTGTAATAAAAATTTGCTTTTCAAAAGCTCCTTTAAGCTTTCCACCTCTCACCTTAAAGCTATGCTCACTAGTATTCAACATTTCTATCCCGGAAAAAAGACTCTATCTACCCTATCTATGGCTCTCATAGGTCCTCAGCCTCCAACGCTCCTTAACAAAAAAATCTAAGTTTGTCCAATCTCTCCTTTTAGCAAATACACTCCAATCCAAGCAACATCCTGATGAATCTATTCTGCACCTTTTCCAAAGTTTCCACAACCTTTCTGTAAAAGCAGTGACCAGAACTGCAAATGATACTCCAAATATGACCTATCTAAAGTTTTATACAGCTGCAACATAACTTCCCAATTTTAATACCTAATGCTCGACCAATGAAAGCATGCATGCCATACACTTTCTTTACCAGCCTATCTACTTGTGTTGCCACTTTCAGGAACCTATGGACTCGTACCCCAAGGTCTCGCTGTACATCAATGTTCCTAAGGTCCTGCTGTTAACTGTGTACTTTCCTCTTACATTTGAGGAATGTGCAACACCTTACACTTGTCCAGATTAATCTCCACCTGCCATTTCTCTACCCATATTTTAAACCAATCTATATCCTGCTGTATCCTTTGACAACCTTCATTACTATCCACAACTCTGCCAATTTTCAATACAATGCAGTTTAAACAGTTTCCCATTCGTTCTGAAAATTAACCCAACTCCAGTGGGAAGCTGATTGGAGGTGAGGTACAGTGATGCAGTGAGAAAGAATGAGTAAAATATTGGGGTGATAATGCAGCCTGACTTGGCAACAGCCTGCAAGGAGCTGGTGTCAGTTATGGACCTTTTGGTTAAAATTGTGGGGCGGCATGGAGGGAGAGAGGCAAGCTCTGCCAGCATCCATTTAGTGGTGCCTCCACCACTAAAAAGTCAATACTAGGTAATGTCAGAAGGGATCCTGGTAATCCATGTTAACACAATCTCCTTTTGAAAATTACACTAGTCAGTTCCATTCTCTATTCTCAGGCTTAACACTGAGGCTAATTTTCAAAGGTCAGTTTGGCTTTTGCCATGTCCACTCAGACCTGATGACAATCTTGATCCAAATGAGGACAAAAGAGATAAATTCACAAAATGAGTTTAGTGTGACTGCCCTTGACATCAAGGCAGCATTTGACTAAATATAGCATCAAGGAGCCTTGATAAAACTGAAGTGAAACACAATCTCTACTGGTTGGTGTTATATCTCGTACATAGGGTGATGATTAGAGTTGTTGGATGTCAATCATCTCAATTCCAGAATATGACTGCAGAGCCTTCACAAGAAAGAATGCAATGGATTAAGAAGAGGGTCAGAAAGTGTAGCACTGGCCACAGGATACTTTGCCTCTGGCTTGACCTTGCAGCTGCGGTATTTAGTGGATAACACAGCTACATTTCTGGTCAATGGCCCGGATTACCAGTGGAGATGGCTCTGCCTGGAGCTAAGTATAATTACAGACCACTGAATACCTTCCTCAGCTCCACTTTTCTGAATCCTGTTAAACGTTGAAGATATAAGATAGCAAAGCTTACAACTTCCCCACATCTCCAATACTTTGTGTCATACATACGCTTGGGCTACCGGTATATTCTGGGCCTAATGGTGTATGCAGGAGGTGTGTCAATACAAAGCTTCTGGGGCCTACAGCAGTCCTGAATCCCGGGCTGCAGGTTAGCTACACTTGGAAACTACTGCACTTGGCCACTTCTTCACATACAAGTTCTGAAGCAGGAAGTCAAAACATTAAGGATTAAAGAGACTCATGCCTAACAGAACTAGAAACTTAATGGATAATGCAGAATCCTTGGTGCACAAAATATAGATGTGACAGAATTATGAGTTTTGAGAAATCAAATAACCTCATCAAGCTTTGGGCTCACAGTGAGCTATCAGCGTCTGTGGCTTTATTCCACATCCTCGATACCAGTTGTTCTGGAGATGTGCAAGAGGTGTTTTGAAGACTGATCTTCCCCTAAATCTCTGCAAAATATCAGCACAGATTGAGAATGAAATGTCCTTGAAAATGATAACAAAAATGGTTTTATAGTTCTACATGTGAAACAAAGTGAGCAGCAAGTTTTTAAACACACTGTAGCTGTTCCTTTTTTGATACACCAATGGGTGAAGTACACTTGGATCCTGGTTAACTGCACATCCTATGTTGAGAGGCTTGATAAGTGCAGGCATGGCAGTCATGGTACATCTTAATTGAGCTCCTGACAACTGATGAAACAAAATTCCTGGATGGACCACTGGTGAGAATGATCTTGGTTTGGGTGACAATGCCAACTACCACTGTGATTAACTCACTGTCCATCATTGCCTCTCAAGATTCACATGACCTCCAATGTGATGGATTTCTCTGCACACACATGTATTGTACCCAAGTTCCTGCTTTCAGAGTAAGGCAAAAGTAAGAAAGAAAGGTTTTCTAAATCAAATTCTCATTCATTTTTTTTTGTCATTTCCAGCATTCTACTTTGATTTTAGTCCACCCTCCTAATTAAGGTGTAACTTTCAGAGTATCTTCTTCTCATTGATTTCTGTTTTCCAAAATAAAGTGCAAAGCATTTTAACTTGATAGTTCTCAATTGTGAACATGAATTCAAAAATCATTGAAGTTTGTGCATGTTCAGGCGTTGTGAGTCCAAATGGAAGGAAGTCCATCTAACTTGGAAGCTGTGTTTGGATTCAGATTGTGATCTTGTGTTTGTGATTTTGGAGCTTAAATCCATATAAATCCATAGGATGCAATTTTACTCTCACCTCGTTTGGGCAAATCTAACATTAGGCATTGGTAAATCAGACAGACGGTCCTCTTTATTAAGATACATTTCCCCCTGATGATTTGCCACTAATACACATAATTAAAGTTTCACACTCTGATCAAAGTGAAGCCACAATTAAGCATCTTGATGATTGGAACAATATTCTAATGAAGCAACTGACCTTAATAGAACAAATAGGGGAAGAGGTTCTGTAGCTAAGGAGCAGAATAAGCAAAGTTCAGGCAGAACAAATAGTATCTTAAGATCCCTGAAGTGGAACCTCCAGGACATGATATCATGAACCATGGCTTTGGGAGACTTTGCAATAAAATGAGTCAGCATTTCCACTTCAGTGTTTGAAAGAAGAGTGTTAAGAATGGAGAGGATCATCTGATATTCAAGCACAAACTGTCTTGCTATTTTTCCATTCTATTAAAATCATTAGCACCTTCTGCTCAAATTTATATGTACTGGTAGAGTCTTATGCTTGAACGTTGAAAATAGAAATTCACCTTAATGTCTTTTTGTTCATGGCTGGAGGCAATTAATGAGCAGAACTCACAAACATGAATAAAGGTTACAGCAAGAGGAAAGTTAACTAGAAAGTGACATAGAACAAGCACAAAACTATCCAAATATCCACCAGCAATTCCCCAAACCTGCCCCACCCTCCCATCATCCACAAACCTATCAAATATTTGGACTTTTACACAGGTCCTCCCCAGTTTACAACAGGGCTCATTCCTGAGAACTTCTCATAACCTGCAGCAGGCAAATCCATCCTACCATCTCCCAAATGCTCAATAATTTGCAGGGGCTGCACATATGTTGGTCAGTCGTAACCTGTGGAAAACCTATATAATCAATTGAGACTTATCAGCCTTTTTCCCATGACACTTGGAAAAATTATGCACCTGGTTTGAAAGGAGTGTTTTGGCTATTATTTCTTGTTACAAAAAACCATTTAGCACCAATGTAGTTCAAGTTGTCAGCTGGTGTAAGCAAATCATCCAAGTAAATAGATCAATCCAATCAAAGGATCAAAGAATCATACAATGGTACAGCACACAATGGGGATATTTGGCCATCACGCCTACCACAGCTCTTTACAATTAAACCAATTTTTCTTTCTCTTCAAACGTTTATCCATTCTCTATTGAAAGTTGCTATGAAGTCTGCTTCCATTACATAGTTAATGCATTCCAGGAGACAACAACTTGTTATGTGCAGCATTAACTAATTCCTTTGGTCACCTCTAGTTTTCTAGGATTCACTTGAAACCTGTGTCCCTTATTTACCGACCATTCTACCACTGAGAACAGTTTGTCCTTACTTACCCTATCAAAAGAATTTATAATTTTGAACTCTATCAAATCACCTCTTAAATTTCTCAGCTCCAAGAAGAACATCATCAACTTCTCTACAGTCACCCACATAACTGAAGCTCCTCGTCCTTGGCACCATTCTAACAAACCTGCACCATCTCCAAGCCCTTGAAAGGCTTTGTAAAGTGCGTCACATAGAAATTAGCTCAATATCCTAGTTAAAGCCTCCAAGTAGTTAATAATGGTTTGACATTACTTCCTTAATTTTATACCTGCTAAGTAGCCAGAGATCTGATATTCCTTTTTAAACAGGCTTCACAACAGATACATGATTTGTGTAAACAGATACATGGTCTCTCTGCTCCTACACCCTCTTAAAATTTTTCCATTTAGTTCAGATTTCTTCTCATTTCTATCCTCACCTCATATTTGTCTGCGTTGTTTCATCTGCCATATGTTGGCTTGTGTAACAGCCTGTCAATGTTCTCCCAAAGTCTGTTAATATCCTTCTTACAATTTACTATATTTTTGAATCTCCTATTATCTGCAAACTTTGAAGCAGTGTCTTGTGTGTCCAAGTTCAAGTAATGAATACGCTAAAAGAAGAATGGTCCTATCGCTGATCGTGGGGAAACAAGTAGTATACTTCCCAAGAGATTAAATAAACAGCTGCACACCATTACTATCTACTATCTGTTCCTTAGATAGTCTGGCATCCATGCTGCCACTGTACCTTTAATCCAATGAACTTTAATTTCGCAAACAAGTAAATTATGCAAAACTCCATCAAGTGCCTTTAGAAAGTTTAGATTTACAACAACCATGAACTCCTTATCAATTCCCTCCATTGTTTCACTAAAGAACTTGATCAAGTTAATAACAAACATCAACTCTGTTTCTCTTCCCACAGATGTGGCCTGACCAGCTGAATATTTACAGCATTTTCTGTTTTTATTTAGACTTCCAGCATCTGTAGCATGTATAATTTTCATTAACTCAATAAGGTTCGTCAATCACAATTTGCCTTTAAGAAAATGCAGATCGACTTCCATTATTACCCCCATAGCTTTCCAAACACTAATTAATATTTTTTTGACTATTGACTCCAAATTTTCCCCATCACAGACATTAGGCTAATTATCTGGTATTTGCCAAGCTTTTCTCTTCCCCGGTTTTTAAATAGGAGTGTAACATTTAAAATCTTCTAGTCCTCTAGCACTAATGCAATATTGAAAGAGGATTGGGATATTAAGGACAGAGGTTTTGAATGTACATGTACAGTCCTCAGTGACTTGGGATAATTTTAACTGGGACTTGATATCTTTTCTACCTTAAGATCACCAAGTTTTAAGTAAATCCACTAATCTATTTGCAACCTGTCCAATAATGGCAGTGTCCTTGTCACTTGTGAAAGCAAATGCAAAGTACATCAACCATGCCTTTTGTCACCACAAGAAGATTCAGACAATCCCACCTTTCTCTTGACAACCCTTTAACTTTTAACTTACTGAGAAAACACTTTTACCGAGAAAACCAGCCCCAGTTGGTAACTCTAAATATGTTGTATGGTCACGTTAATACACTCTACTGTCGTCCCAAGCTTCATTCCATTGAACCTCAGAGACAGAAAAAGAAATACTTATGCAACTATTGAGTGTTTTTAGTACTTCTGACTAGGGATGAACTTGTGAACTTTTAGGATCCATTTATATTATCTAAATTGTCTGATGGTTCTTTGAATTTCAGCACCAGAGAAGTAGAAATTTTCTCAAGTATTGTGAAAACTGAAGCTATTAACCATTGACTCTGTGGCTTTCTCCTGCAACTGGGTGAACCTGGACTGGACTCCTTGCTAATTTTGTTACATTTTTGACCCAGGAATGAGCTTTGAATCACTTATCCACATCATACTTTTGATTTGTGCCATTCCCAACTTCATCTGTTTTGGTCTGTCTGCGCTTGAAACCTCATCAATGCATTTATTACTTCTCAATCAGACCTACCTTCCTTGATCCACCATTGCTTCCAACCCCTCCAACACCACTCCCCCACCCCCCGGCGCACCTCCAATACTCCCAACCCACTTGAATCTTGAGGTAATCAAAATGTCCGAGCTTATACCAAGTCCCATTCATCCTATGCTTGTTGTCTTCTATTGCTGACCATCATTGCCTTGGCAAAGCAGCCAACACAATCAAAGACCCCTCCCACCTCGGCCCTTCTCTCTTCTCCCCCCCTTCAAACGGGCAGGAGATACAAAAGCTTGAAAACAAGCACCATGATGCTCATGGATGGCTTCTATCCCACTGTTATAAGACTCTTGAGTGGACGTCTCATACGATAAAGATGAAATCTTGATCTCTCAGTCTGCCTTGTCATGCCCCTTGCACCTTATTGTCTACCTGCACTGCACTTTCTCTGTAACTAACCCTCTGTAACACAGTATTCTGCATTCTGTTATTGTCTTTCCCTTTGTATTATCTAGATGTCTTGATGTTTTGGAACGATCTGTATGGATATCACACAAAACAAAGTTTTTCACTCTATCTTGGTACATGCGACGATCATAAACCAATAAACCAAAATCTAGATTTAAACATCATTGCATCTGTTTTAAGCTTCCTCGGCAACCTCCTCCTGTCTTACATCTCTCTGAGAGGTCTGTGTTCCTCTTATACTGGATTCCCTAGATTTACTGAAAAAAACAATGTACAAGCCTTCCCATTACTTCCCATTACTGAAATTACTTCAGTTCAGGCATTTAGTTTTCCCCACTCAGCTTGAGGTCAACAATAGAAAGTAAAAATAAATCTTGAAGTCCTATTTATTCCACTCAAATGTAGAATGTTGCATTTTACAATTCTGTTTCAAGTAAACTTTGGTAAAATATGAAAACAAACATGAAAATACAGATATCAGCAAATGGAGTTTTGAAATTTAAACATTAAATTCTGTGGAGCCTACCTTTATTTTGTGAACACATAACATAGGCTGCACCAATGTACAATTCACCCCTCTTGTTTAGCCCCTTCCAGAAGTACCCAAGTTGATGTACACCAAATTTTACAGTAATTGCTCCATAATGAGCAGCATTGCCTTCACCAGCCAAGACCCTAAACTCTGAAGTTTTCTCCCAAAACTTCTTTGCGTCTCTGACTTCCTATTATTCCTGAAGATGGTTCTTAAAATTTTGGTCATCTTCCCAATTATTTCCTTAGAATTCTAAGTACCAGATTCTGTTTGCTCATGTGCTATAACTTGGAGTGTTAAAGGTGGTTTATAAACTGTTTCTGTTGGTCATGCTCCATTGTTTCATGGACACAGTCACATGAACTTGGTTTGCCTTTCTCAGTTTGACTCTTAACTTTCATCATCCAGGGAACATTACTTGTTCAGAGAATACAACCGAGACAAAATCCACTTCCAATCTTTTAAATGAAACTGAGAAATAAAATAGAAGAAATCTTCCCAGATCAAGATACTTGTTTACTATTTATTAAATTGATAGCAATATCCATTTAATATAGTAAAACAAATCAAGAGCTTGAAAAGTGTTCTCTGATAGCCCATAGGTGTGGTGGATTAAATCAGAATGCTTTACACAGTTTCACTACTATATAATCTCCCCAAAAATAACTACACAATTTTGTGTGAAACTGGAACTTTGTGCTAACTTTGAAAACAGTGCTTTTACCTTGCTGACTTTAGGGGGCTAAATATGTCAAAATTTTATTGTAGCAAAATCTTTTGGAAAGAAAGATGAAAGATGCAATTTTCATCTTAGGAAGATGAGCAGAAGATTGCATCTCACATAGTACCCCAAATTTAAAGCAAAGAGCAATAATGTGACATCTCACTAAGATTTCTTCAATTGTTTACCAGACTTGGATTCCAATGATTGATGCACCTCATCATCTCTAATTGGACTCTTTGTTGCAGAATACTCTCCTCTTTCAAACAAAGTCATTCCTTGTGGCGCCATCTGGTATCATAGAATCTATCTGATCACTGAAGTCTGTAGCTGACTCTCACCTCCCCTCTGATACTGAACCTTCTCAATTCAGTCTGAATCCATTTGTATGGGGTAAATCTGATCTGCAAAGCAGGAAACTCAAGGTTGTTTTAATAGTTTATTGTACTTACAAATACTAATATGTTTTATTTCCTTGAACACTCCCTCTGTTCAATGTTAAATACCAATGAAATGCACAGCCTTCTTTAATTCTAGTTGATTTTGAAAACTGCACACCCTAGTGACAACACAGAAGAGTCTGCTCCCATGTGCGCAGAAGACTTCTGTAATTCCTTTGCAAGTTCCCATCATTTCTCTAGAAATCTTCTTTCATGATACAAAAATCATAGTCACAGAGCAATACAGCATGATACAGGCCCCTCAGCCCAACGAGTCCATGCCAACTATGGTGCAGTCCCAATTTCCTGCATTCACCCCATATCCCTCTAAGCCCTGCTTCTCTATGTACCAATCCAAGTGCTTCTTAAATGATATGATTGTACCTGTCTCAACCACTTCCTCCAGCAGCTCATTCCATATACTCACCACTCTCTCTGCATGAAAAATTTGCCTCTCAGCTCCCTTTTAAATCTTTCCCCTCTCACTCTAAATCCCCCTAGTTTTGGATTCCACTACCCTGGGGCAAAGACTGTTACCGTCCACCCTATCTATGCCTTTCATAATTTTAAACATTTCTATAAGGTTGCCCCTCATTCTCCTACGTTTCACGGACTAAAGACCTAGCCTGACAAACCTCTCCCTACAACAGGACCTCTGGTCCTGGCAACATCCTTGTAGATCTTTTCTGCAATTTTTGCAGTTTAACCACGTATTTTCTATAACAGGGTGACCAAAACTGTACACAATACTCCAATTGTGACCTCGCCAATGACTTATACAACTGCAATGTAATGTCCCAACTCTTATGTTTAATGTCCTGACTAATGAAGACCAGCGTGCTAACTGCCTTTTTCACCACCCTGTCTATCTGTGATGCCACTTTCAATGAACTATTCACTTGTACTCCTATGTCCCTCTGTTCCATTACACTCCCTAGTGCCTTACCAATCATAGTGTAAGTCCTACTCTGGCTTGACTTTCCAAAATACATCATCTCACACTTACCAGTATTGAAATCGATGTGCCACTCCTCAACTAACTTCCTTAACTGATTAAGATACCCCCGTAATCTATGATAACCTTCTTCACGATCAACATCTCCTAATTTCATGTCATCCGCAAACTTACTAATCAAGCCTTGTGTATTCACATCCAAATCATTTATATAAATAATGAACGACAAGGGTCCCAACACTGACCCCTGCACCACACCACGAGTCACCTGCCTCCATGCCAAGAAATAACCTTCAACCACCACCTTCTGCTTCCTACCTTTGAGTTAATTTTGAATCCACCTAACTAGCTCTCCCTGGATTCCACGGGACCTAACCTTCCAGACCTGCCTACCACAAGGGACCTTGTCACAGGCCTTGCCAAAGTCCAAACAGACAACATCCACTGCCCTACCCTCATCTACCTTTTTGATTACCTCTACAAAAGACACTGAAAGGTTCATCAAACACAACTTTCCATGCACAAAGCCATGCAGTCTCCTCTCAGTCAGACTCTGTCTATCCAAATGCTGGTAGATCCTGTCCCTCAGTAACTTCCCCACTACTGATGTCAGACTGATTGGCCTGTAGTTCCCTGCCTTGTCCTTGCGACCCTTCTTAAACAACAGAACAACAATAGCCACCTTCCGGTCTTCGGGAACTTCACCAGTGGCTAATGATGAAGCAAGTATCTCCGCAAGAGCCTTTGCAACTTCTTCTCTAGACTCCCATGAAGTCTAAGTGTGCCTTGGGGATTTATCCACCTTAATGCACTGTAAGGCTGCAAATACCTCCTCCCTGGTGATACGAATTTCCTCCAAAACATATCCACTAGTTTCCCCTCATCTCTTGAGCAACCATGATTTTCTCCTCAGTAAACACAGTGGAGAAATACTTGT
>JARFYF010000094.1:63255655-63270526 GCA_030265395.1 Rhina ancylostomus | reverse complement strand
TAATTGCTGTCTATTGGACAATAACTACTTTGCTAATACAGAGGAATATGAAAACCACTTAGACCACCCCACCATCGACCTTGACACTGAATGACATGCACAGCAAACTTGCTCCCAGCCCAGTTGATTTCACAAACATCCAGGGATTAGGCTCTAAATTAGAAGATCTGTCACATACACTACATGTCTACCCTACTCAGACAACATGGTCTCACATCACAGATTATTTGGCCATTATGTGGAAGTTTGTTATGCACACATTGTTGGCTGCATTTGCTGCACTGCAAGAGTGGCTACCCATAAAAGTAACCTCATTGGCTGTGGTGTGCTTTGGGATGTTCTGAGATTATTGCATTGTACTATATAAATCCGCCTGTACAAAAGTTTAGAACACACAGGGTCCAAGGTGAGCTGACCAATTGGATACAAAATTGGCTTGATGGTAAGAGGTTGAGTGTGGTAGTGGAGAGTTAATTTTAAGATTAGAGGCCTGTGACTGGTGACATGCCACAGAAATTGCGGTTGGGTGCCCAGTTGTTTGTCATATATATTAATGATTTACAAGAGGGATGTAGCTGGCACGATTAGTAAGTTTGCAGATGACTCCAAAATAGGTGGTAGAGTGGACAGTGAAGAAGGTTGCAACAGGAAATTGATCAACTGGGAAAATGGGCAAAGGAATGCCAGATGGAATTTAACTCAAACAAGTGAGAAGTGATAGGTTTTCAGAAGTTAAACCAGGATGGGACATGCAGTGAATGGCAGGGGCCTGGGGAGTGTTGTTGAACAGAGAGAGCGAGGGGCACAAGTAAATAGATCCCTGAAAGTAACAACACAGGTTGACAGGATGGTGAAGAAGATGTGCTTGCTTTTGTCAGCCTTACATTGAGTTCAGGAGTAGGGACGCCAGGTTACAGTTGTACAGAACATTGGTTAAACCACACTTGGAGTATCGTGTGCCGGTCACCATAGTTTTGGAAGGATGTAATTAAGCTAGAGAAGGTGCAAAAGGATTCAGAAGGATGTTGCCTGGACTGAAGGGCTTGAATTATAAGGAGAGGTTGAAATAGGCTAGGACAGTTTTCCCTGGACCGAAGGAGGCTGAGGGGTGACCTTCTTGTACTTTATGAAATTATGAGTAGCACAGATAGGGTAGATAGTCACAGTCTTTTTTTCCCCAGGGTAGGGGAGTCTAAAACTAGAGGGCATAGGTTTAAAGTGAGAGGGGAAAGATTTAAAGGGGATGTGAGGGGCAAGTTTTTCCACACAGAGGGTGGTGGGAATGTGGAATGAGCTGCCAGGAGAGGTGGTAGGGGCAGGTACAATCGCAAAGTTTATGGAACATTTGAACAGGTCCATAGATGGCAAAGGGAAATGGGCCAAACATAGGCAAATGGGATTAGCTCAGTTAGGCATCTTGATCAGCATGGACGAGTTGGACTGAAGGACTTGTTTGTGCTGTATAACTCTATGAACCTCTGAATTCATGAGATCTCTTTTTTTTCTGGTGGTCCAACATTGTCTGTGATGATCCTTTGCACTATGGCAACAGTTCAGGAAGGTAAGATGGTAAGAACTTTGGCCTGTCGTTGCAGATTGATTAAAACAGTACTCACTCACCAGGCCAGAGATCAATAACATACCAGGAGTAGTACTTTAACAAATTCCAGGCAGCTGGCATCAATTGGAATTCCTGTACTTCTTGGTATTCATTAAACACTATTAGAGAGGCCTTGAGTATTCCAAGAATTTTAAGTCTTTAAATAACGCTGACAGTTCCAATGTGAGGAACACTACAAAAGTTCAACAACTGAAACATCAGAGTAACAACCAAAGAAACAAGGGGCAAAAACGTGTCCTAAGTCAAAGAGTAGTGTTCTTTAATTTTACTAACCTCTGTTTTCAGATCCATAGAAGCTGAAGGGAACGAGCCCTTTTGTCTGAAAAGCTTCAATACACCAGCTATAATGTTAGTTAGAAACTATAAGTCCATTTTTGCCTCAAAGCTGTTTCACTATGTATGCTTTAATGGAAGCTAATTACAATGATTGGATATTCTGTGATCATGACTATCAGGTGGAAATATGAAATGAGCTGAATATGTTCAATGTAAGTTAGTTCATAGGGATGAAGGAAAGATTGATTCTCCCCACAGTGCTTTTGGGGAAACAGAAACATTATAATGCAAGTAAGGCCTTTTGGATTGATTAAAGGGAAAGTCCAAAAGCTCAGTATAGAATGTAAATGATATAAAAAAAACTGCTGTGTGGCCCAGAGCAGTTAAGGCGAATTCTTCATTACTTATTAAAAAGATATTTGTACAGAATATTCCAGTTGATTTAAACTGTTATTAAATGGGTTTCTGCCCAGAGGTTATCGACCACAACAGAAAACAAGATACAAAGCAGACGCCCAATGGATCACAACAGGACAATCTTTCACATTTAAAACTCTTTAATTCAATCCCATCATTATTGTGCAATCCGACCAAACATTTCATTTTACATTTGAGGTGCTGTCTGTTAAGTACTCATTGAGAGGGAAGAAAGTGCACGCTATTGTCCTTCTTTTCTGAGAAGTCAGAATTGCTTTTTCTTCTTCTGACTTTGCTGTTATTGAAGGACTCGGTTCAAGGAGTTGGCCAAGTTGATGGTGGAGATGATTCATTAGATAAACACCACCTCTGGATCATTCACTCTCGTCCTCTGCCATCTTGTATTTCCCCAGCTGAGATTGCAACCAAGTGATCAGATTTGTCAGTTACTACTCCAAAAGATTGCCCAAATGGCCTGTTGGTACAAATTTCTTTTCATAACTCTAGGGGATTATGCTTTAGAATACATGACTGCACCACATTAGATTGACAATGCAATTCAATGGAATAAAGATATAGTTTTTACTTATATAGCACCTCCCACAATCTCAGGATCTCTCAAGACCTTTTACCACCATTGTAAAAGTCAGCATCATCAAACATGTTATGCTCCAGTCACTGGTAGATAATATGGTTAAGACTGCAGATGGGAGATTGGCTTTCATTAGTCAGGCCATTGAATAAAGAAGTAGAGAGGCTGTGCTCCTATATTACAAAATCACAGTCAGACCTCAGCTGGAGTACTGCTCAAAGTTATGGTCATCATTGCTATAGGAAGGCCGTGATAGTACTGGAGAGGGTGCAGAGGAGATTCACCAGGATGTTGCCTGGGATGGAGCAGTTCAGTTATGAGGAGAGACTGTCCTTCCTGGAGTGGAGGAAGTTAAGAGGGGATGCTTGAAGTATAAAAAAGATTATGAGGGGCATGGCTAGGGTAGGTGGCAGGAAACCTTTCCCTGTATCAGAGGTAGATAAAACTAGAGGATATAGATTTATGATCAGGGGTAAGAGATTCAGAGGGGATATGAGAGGGACCTTCATAACCCTGAGACTGGAAAGTACCTGGAATGAACTGCCTGACAGAATGGTTGAAGCTGGGTCACTGACAGCATTTAGGCTATGGACCAAGTGCTGGTTGATGGGATTAATATGGAAGGGTGCCCACAGGTGAGCGCAGGTGAGTTGGGCCGAGTGGCCTATTACCATTCTGTACTGTTCTATGACTCTCTGGTCTAGAAATACTTTTGCATTGTGCGACATTTTAGTGTGCTAAGTGATTGAATTTTGTCTCCATTCATGCATACATTATGTGTTTCCATCCAAGTGATGTGCATCTGTTCAAAGGGGAACCAGGAGTATGTAATGTTGCCATAAGGTGTGGTGTCATTTGAGCACTCAAGGCTCTCAAAAGCTTTGGAATTATCACACTGAGTTTACTGGCCAATAAAGCATTGGGCCATCTGTGTGACCCTGCATCAGCGCTCACAATGAGACCAGGTGACATAACAGAGACAGGGTGTCAAAGCTGGGACTCTGTTGGTCCTCATCACCTGGGCACATTGTAACCTTCCCGACTCTGTACCAAATTCTCCAACCTAAGTGACTCCCCCTTTCTGTCTGTTATTTTGGCTCAGTTTTTATTATTCTAGTTGTATAGTCTGGCCTGTTTGGCATGACCCATAGCCTCGCTATAAACAACACATTATATGGATGTAAAGAAAACAATGTACTTGAAACTGCCACCATTAGTGAAACTGCCACTGGTCTCACCCTATCAGAGATATTCACTGTGTTCTACCCATTCCTCACCGACTTTCACCACAACTGAAAACTAAGATTTTCCTCTCTTTTCCTGTTTGGTTGAGGGGTGCCGGACCTGAAACATTTCTGTTTTCACAGGTGCATATCCTGCTGAGTATTTCCAGCATTTTCAGTTTCTATTTCAGATTTTCAGCATCTGTAGTTTTTTTTTGATTTTCGCTCTGTTAGTCTCAATGGCTCAGAACCACAATGCAAGATGTATTTCTCTGCTGAGATGTGGAGGAGTTGGATTCCAATCTTCATTGTTTCATTTCACTTCTAATACCATCACAATGTATGAATTCATATTTTCTTGTCACATCTGTCAAATCCAAATGATGCAACAATCACCGAATAGGCAATGTAATCAACCTCTCCACAAAATTGCACTTACTTATTTCAGAGCAGTGATTTTATTGCAAGGCAGCTCATCTAAATGGTTCTCAGAGAAAATCTATACATATTCACAGAACCATACTGTGGTCACCTCCACGCATTATTACTTTGACTCTGATAAATAAACAGTGACAACAATAGTTCATCAATGACCAGAGAGGTGAAACTTAGCAAACAGAGGTGTCATATTCCAGAATGCCGAGAAAGGGATCTGCACAGAAAGCCTGGAAAACCTAGTTGGATCATGTAAAAAGACTGGAAAAATTGGAGCGACCAGGGTATGCAATAAATTTGGAACAGTTTATTTATTTTGCCTGAGTTCTAAAATTATGCCCAGCTCACAGTTAATTTATACTGTAAACAAATTGAAAAATAGGATGGAAAATGAAAGAGAAACAAGTAGGAATAAATTAAATTAATTTCTTTAAGGATCTTAAATGAAGTATTTATGCAACACTGTGATAAACTGTGGCAATAAACATAATTTAGTGAGCTGATCGAGAGAGAAAATTTGGAACCATCATTGTAGAAATGAGTGGAGTGATTATAATGGTGGAGTTTCTGCTCCGAGGCCTGAGTGCAACAATGACAGAGTGAAGAGGATGAAGTTAAAGATCAGACTGTTTTGGAGATGCACAATGATCATGGACTCTTATGCTTCACACTGACAAGCTGTTTTTCCCATGGAGGGTATTATCTTTTCCATGGATGGATTAAGTTTGGCCATCCTTAAGCAGTTGTGAGTTAATAGCTGGTTAGCTTTCTGATTGACTGGAAAAAATCTCAGGAGCGAAAAGCTAATTGACTTAAACATGCAATCAAGGTGGGGAGAAATTATGCCTGGTTCTCTCTCTCTGGAGCCTGCACTTGTAATAACACCTTGGATGCTTAGCTTTCAGTGAGAGTACAGACCTGCCACTCTTGACATGCCTCTCACCACCTCCACAGTCCACCTCAGTCACACTGTGGCATCAGTGCTTGAACAGACATGTGTGAGCCAAACATTAACAATAGTGCATTTGGAATGATTCTTATTGAATTAAATATATACTCATACTACATAACCATCATTGCTTCAGAGTGGTAGAATATCAAACTGAAACCAAAGCTTTAAACTAATTCAAAGATCCTTACTTATCATAATGTAGCATTTAAACCAAACTTAAGCACATTTGTCATTGTGTCAATGCAATAACAATGGTCATTTTGATTAAAAGCCACCAACTTGAAATATTAACTTTGTTTCCCTCTCCACAGCTACTTCCTGACTTGCTGGATATTTCTTGCATTTTCAGTTTTTATTTCAGATTTCCAGCATTTGCATTTTCATGATTTTTGATAACTTCTAATTAAATGGTGTTATCTTTGTGGCAAAATACCTCAAGGCACCTCACAAGAATATCTAGCAAACACAGCTCTGGGAAAGAAGACCACAAATTGGAGACACGATCACTTGGTCAAAGGTTGGAAACTAGAAAGGCTGGCGAGGGATGAGAAAGCAGATTATTGAGATAGAGGTGTCAAGAGTTTATTAGAGAAGTTGCGGCAATGAAAAAGTTTAGGGGAAAACGCAGAACCTGGGGAAAGAGAAATGTTAATCATATCAACTAGTGGGTTGCAATCCATAAATGAAAGTCAATGTCACAAGCGCAATTGGTTTGTTGCTCATTTCAATATTTTCTTCATTTCTTAGGATGCCCGCTTCATAATAATGCAGCTTTACCTGGAAAAAATCTATTATCATCTCACCATGCACGAGGAAGGTTGTATGGGACATAACCCTCATCACAGGCCTGGTGGATCAAATACGCTGCTTCTGTGCTATAGACTAATGCAACCAAATGCAATTGGTGTTATGGGGGCTGCTTTCATTAATCAGATTATAAGGATAGTGGGGAAACCTATACAAGTCTGCATAAGGAAAGAAATTAAGCTCCAGAAAACTAGATCTATGTAAATGATCAGTTTTAAAATGCCTGCAATGCATCAAGTTTTGTACTGCGTATAGTGTACCTGAAATTCAAATTAAAGCAACATTCTCCACCCATCACTCTATTAAGGAAATTAAAAGTCATTTTCTGGTAAATGGACTACAGCTCTAACACAAGCCATAGGTTTTCAAAGATTTCCAGCTGAGACATCCTTGACAAATATTGACCAGATCTTAGAAGGCTTGCCTGGAGATATTAATGCCTACTTCTGGAATCGCCGTACATGCACAGCACATTGCTCCCTAGGGAAATTTCTGAAAGGAACAATAACTATAACTAGGAAAGGAATGCGTCAGTACAGAATGTTTATTAGTGTATACAGCAACAAAATAATGAGATAATATGTCATCAAACAGAAAAAAATGAAACGTGATGATAGACTGACAGAAATCCTATGAGCTGACAGAGCCACTGGGCTCTTTTGAAATGCTTCTTAAGTTTTAGAGATGCTAGTTTTGAAAATCTGTAAATTATATTGACATTTTTAGTTTAAAAATCTGAGATAATGCAAATTTGCAATGGTGGAACAGAAATTGAATGCTCCAAAATGTCATAGGATTGTAGGAATTAATAGATAAAAATGACTAACATTGATTCAATTCACCTTCTGTTTTCCTAGTGGTTGCATGGTGGAGTTGTTGAGTAATGACAGCAATCTGTCTTGGCTTCAGCAGATTATGTAAAACCCAGTGGTGGATTGTTTTGGAAACTACTAGAAGAAGTTCAGTCCTGGTTGTACTTGTGGTGTGTCTGGTTATAGTGCTGATCAATAATATGGCTCTGACTCTAATCTCAAAGGAAATGGATTTTGGAAATGGGACACAAAATACTGCTTTCATTTATTGCATTTTTCAAGGGACCAATTTAACCTTCTGGAGACACAAGAGACTGCAGATTCTGGAATCTGGAGCAACAAACAATCTGCTGGAGAAAAATGGGTTGAGCAACATCTGGTGGCAGAGGGAGGGGGGAGGAATTGTCGACGTTTGAGTCGAAACCCTGCATCAGGACTCAGATAACCTTCTCTCCCTTGAGATCCAAACATATTTGTCCCCCTCAGTCATGAACAGCTTCAGTTTGGATCAAATCAAATGTAACCTCCTGAGGCATTTTTATTGAAAGCAAAATGAGCTACACTGAAGTTAGATGAAAATAAGAAGAAACTGTAGAAGCTGGAAATCTGAAAATATAACAAAATGCTGGAAACATTCAGCAAGTCACAGAGTTACTGTTTCAGGTCAAAGACACTTCAGTCTGAAACATTAATTCTGTTTCTCTTTTCATTGAAGGTAGACTTTGTGTGAAAGGTGAACAAACCCAGGTATAGAATCTCAGATTGTGTCTGGGTTCAGTCAGGTTGGCACAGATGGAAAGGCAATGGTCCAATACATTGTATTGTCTAATCACTCTTAGACCTATGCTTGGAGTACCCCTTCTGTATGTTCTATATTGTGTTTTTTTTAATATGACTGAGCTCATTAAAGCTGAAGTTGAGTGTAAAACCAAAAAAGGAAATTCAAAAATATAATTGTTCAAATAAACATCAATGTTCATTTTGAAGCTGCAAGATAAATCAGCAGACTTCAGGAGATGGATTTTCAACCTGCACCCAGCACCCTGCTCCCCACCACCACCCTGCAGTGACACTGGAGGTTTCTAGAGTAATTGCATTAATAATTACCACATAATTGTACTAGCAGTTGAGTAACATGCAGCAGAGCTACAGTTCATCTCATTATAAACTGAACATTAATGCTATAGGAAATTAAAACTTTTTACTTTTGTAAATTTAAATGAAACATTTTTTACTGTTGGCATCTTGATGTCCAAGTGCAGTCAGATTCGAGATAAGAAGAATAAAAAAAAGGTCATCATCTACTAGCTTACTCCTCAGCTAACAGCCAAAGAGTTTTGATAGAACTAATCTCTATCGTGATTTTCCTCGTATCCACCTACAGTTTTGGCTTTGTTGAAGAACCAAATATCATGATTATTATTGTTACTGGAGGTCAATTATCTCAGTGTCACTGATCAACACCAACAAGAAAGAGGCTAACCATCTACCTTTGACATTAAATGGCATCAACATCCATTGACTGGAAACTCATCTAAACCAACAGCGGAAATATAGTTGCCATGAAGTAGGTAAGTGACTGATATCTGGATGTCCTTGACTCAGTTCCTGCTTTTCCAAACCTTGTCTGCCATCTGCAAGCCACTAGTCAGAATTATGATGAAATACTGCCTATTTGCATCTCCAACAACACTTCAAAGTCTGTTCATCCTCCAGACAATTGCCAGCCATATCTTCTTGTCATCACCAACAAGCTCCTTGTGTCACAATGTTGATCGAGAGCAAACTCACAGAGAACCCAAATGTGGCACACTGATACATGACTGGAGTCAGGATATTTCCTCAGGACTAACACAGGCAGTAACTGGAAGGAATCTTGCCTTAGAGATCGGAAGAGGAATCCCAACATGAACTGGATCTTCACAAAGGAATAGAGAACACAGGATTGCTCTAGAGTAAACCACTCTAAGCAACTAGGAGCCAAAAGTAGACCAATACTCTGGCAACTAGTGCCAGAGGAACACAGGTACTTATGCTAGGCCCCTGGTGGGGCTCAGGTGCGTATTGTTATGTAATCAGTCCAGCATGGAATCCATGTACTGGACAACAAGGCATTAATGGAGCCAAATTGAGGCCATAACTCAGAACCATGACACTTTGCCCTCACTGCTGTGATGCTGCCTTTGTTCACCCATAAACGTCTTGGTGCTTTGCCCCCAGCTTCAATTCCTCCATTTTTCATGACCCAAAATACTGGAGTTGTGATGGTATCATGTCAGTTCTCATGATGCAAATCCACCATTCATTAGATGCCAAACATAGAACTAACCTTCTAATTTGCTGCCTCTGTCAAAAAGACACTGCTGAGTGTATTGAGTTCACTTCCTGTTTTCTCACCACCTTTCCATCCCCACTGGTCCCATTGCATCAGTGTTTTATCAGTTCCATTGTCTTCCAGTTAAATTGGTTTTACTTTGGTATCTATGGAAAACACCATTCACAGTAAGTAATTGTCTTGCATGATATTATTTTATTTCAAATGATAAAGATACCTTGAAAATCTGTTCTTATTCAATACCATTTCACTCAATCACATTGTATGAGTTTATTTTATTCACTTGGATACAAACCAAAGGAAGATCTCCTGTATTTTTTTTATTTACAAAGAATAGGTGTTCCAGCGAAAGAGCTCATTTTGAAATGGATTAACATATTTTTGTACCTTGTGATTGTGCAAGAATCAGCAATGATTTAAGAGATACTTAATCACCATGCACTACCAAGCACTCCTGTGTAATATTGACCTTCAGTCCTTCAAGAGACATCGTCTGATGCAAGTCAGTTTAAACATCAGTATCAGCAGGCAAAAAGAGCAAAGACTTTAAAATTTGTGACGAATCCAAATTCTACTCTATGAAGCTACTGTTCAGAAATTAGGCACAAATTGACCTGACTGAGTGTAAAAAAATGTCTAGAAAACACCCAAAAACATTTTCTGTTTTATTTGAAGTTTGACGTTCACAAATGACCTTTTCATCACACAGACTAGTTTTACCTTGGGCTTCACAAATAGCATCATGTTGGGTGTGGCTCACAAGATCAGCTTCTACAAGTCTCACTGTTTGCCATTCACGACTGAAGACACTATTTGGCATCATTCCCTCAGTAATGGCTCCCTGATCTTGTCAAGGCATCAACTCAAGGCAAAGTAATCATTGGTTATGTGTGGTATGTAGCATCAAAATAGCAGTTAGCAGCAAACCAACTAAACTTGAGAAAAAAAATCACATCACACATCTTCACCACTGTTTTTAATCAATGGCAGTTACCATATGTGATCTGTCTGGATGGCAGGCAAGCAAAGCTTATTTTATCTATTCACTTCTAATCTATTACAATCAACTCTTGCTCCAGTTCCTTGTTCTGGTATTCTGGGTGCTCCAGATGGCTCTCTCTCAAAAGCTCGGTGAACTATAAGGAAAAAAGATTTGCACTACAATGAGTGGATCAACAGACATTGGAAATCTGTGGGAAGAGTGACTGCTTGAGTATGTTGCTTAGATTTACAGATTTACATATATTTGATTCATAGATGAATATTTTGCATAACGTTGCAACACAGCATATATCACCATAAGAAATATGTAGGCTTTTATTTCCCTGTACCCTGAAAACAATTCCTTATGAGGATTTGCTCAATGAACTTTCTATGATTCATTGTAACAATGCAGTACCAATTATTCACATGACACAATGCACAACACGAAGAGGTGACAACCTTAAAACTGATCACAATGAGCTATCACCAGATGTGCTCAACTATTGACGTACTCACTATACTTCCTTCTCTATTTCAAGACAAACAGGAATATCTACCCTCACCCTAAGCCCATGCATGATTTATGTTTTACTGCCTATATTTATATTATAGTTTTTTATACAATAATTGAAATCAATGTGCTCAGTGTGTTCTTAATTTCCAACAAAGTTTACTGTGGAAATCAAAAAATCTGCAAATGCTGGAAATATAAAACAAAGACAGAAATTGCTGGAAATACTCAGCAGGTCAGGCTGCACCTGTGGGAAGAGGAACTGAGTCAACATTTTAGGTCGGAGATCCTTCGTCAGACCTCACTCTGACAAGGGGTCTCCGATTTGCAACATTAACTCCATTTCTCTTCTCACAGATATGGCCTGACCTGTTAAGCATTCCCAATATTTTTGTTTGTTTTGAAGTTTACTGTTAGATTATGGACTAATTCACATGAAACTTGTGAAAGGAACTGAAAGTGTGAATAGATTATTCAAATTCACAGATTACATCTAAAAACATCTGGTCTTTTTCTAAGCGTCTTCACCATGCCTTCTATTTCAATTATGTTATTTGTTCAAAAAAGCAATTCAATGTGAAAAGTAAAGGATGCTTGAGTCTTATGGTAGCTGATAAGCTTTATGATATAATCTGTCTGTGACTGTTGTGCCATTTTACATTGGCTACCACTTCAACAGTTATTAGGCTTGCCTTTTTATCCACACTCAACTTTGCATACTTCACTTAATGCCCTTAACTTAGTCCCTTTGAATGGCTGTGATACTTGCTATCCTTAGTGTCAAGTAAGTGTGCTCAATGGGCTTTTAGCTTCCAAAAGAGTCTGTTGCAGAATGTCCAAACTTATACACATGAGACATGAGGACTTATTGTGCTTGCTTTATTCAAAGACTGTTTCTGGAATTTCTATGATTCATTGTAACAATGCAGTAACAATTATTCACGTGACATGATACACAACACAAAGAGGTGATAACCTTAAAACAACAATCACTGCTCACATATTGAAATGATTTGAGAGAACTTTACCTGCAAAAGTGTGACATGCATCATACCCTCAACTTGTTATTCAGTACTAAGTTTATAATAAGAATCTGCAACCAGTGGTCTAGAGTAGGAAGTGTCATTCTGAGTTTTTATTGCTCCTGCAATTGGTAACCTCACTTATGGTTTTGCTAGTTCCTAGTTTGGGTGTTTATTTGGAAGTGTTCACATTCTTAAATATTACAATAAACATCTGTCCAATTCAGCTGTTGCCAAGTTATTCTCTTGAAACCACAGAAACAAAAGTGGCCCAAGTTCCAGTTCCATATGTTGAGTCACCTGGGACCCTGGGCAATACAGTCATTGTTTTCATGTCTTCCCTTTTCCTGAATTATAAGGTGAATTAATCAGGAAAACAGTCAGAAATGCTTAATCTCTTCATGTCCTACATTAGCATAGGCTTTTTCTCATCAGCAAACCTGGATGCATTATACTTGATTCCCTTACCCAATATAGTCAGTGGGCAGCTGGGGCAACATCACCAATTCTAACTCCAAAATGATCTGTGCATTGTTACTCTCCAATTATTGTTTGTCACCCAATCCCCAGTCCATTTTACCCACGAACTGTGAGCTCTGATGTTGTTTAATAATCATTTGTGTGGCACCTTATTGAAGGCATGAAAGTCCAATTATACAACATCAGCTGGCCCACCTTATCTATTCTGTTCCACTCACCTCTTCAATCATTCCTTGTTTGTGAATACCTTTAAGTACTATTGACTGTTTACCTGATAAATTCACCTTATAATTCAGGAAAAAAGGAATAAATGAAAACAATTGGGAAGGTTATATTAAATGAAATAAATCACTGAGGAAGGATTGCAAGACTCACCTTTTGTGAACGTTAGAATTATAAGTAATGAACTAAACTTTGCTTGACAATAAATAAAAAATAGAAATGTTCTTCCCTCCTTTGTAAATTACTGGCTAAGAATTTAGTGAAGAATTGGGTAAGATATTAGTTACTACAGTCATATAATTGGCTCAATTAGTGTACTGTCCAGTATTAAATATCACTAGAAAAAAACTCATGTAATAATGTTCTGGACTAGTAATCAAGAGGTCTGGTGTAATGAACTGAAATCGTGACTTCAAGTCCTACCACCACAGGCAGGGACTTCAAATTCAATCAATGAAGGAAAAAAAATCCTTAAATATATATCTGGAATCAGGAATGATGACCATGAATCTACCAGATTATTCTAAAAGCTGATTTTGTTCCTCACTTTCCTTCAGTGAAAGCCCTTGTTCCATGTTGTCGGTATCTGACTGCAGATCCATGGCAATGTGCTCAATTCTTAACCGTACTCAAAAATGGCTTAGCCAGCCACCTTGTTTAAAGGCAAGGTTGGGGATGGGAGTAAATGTCCACAGTCTGAGAATCACTTTCAAAGGTCTAACAGTTCACTTGTATTCTGTAAAGAAAGTGCGTGCATGCAATCTAGGTCTCAGCTTTAATTTGATTGATTGTATAATGTGGCTAAAACAAGCAACATGGAAAAAAAGGCAGGTTTTTAAAGAAACTACTCAATGCAAGGAATTAAATTTATATTGTTGATAGCAAAATGAGATTTCAGAAGAAAGTGGGATTATGTTGAATGCAGAAGTTAGCCTGCCCACTTTTCATGGTGTAATTTCTTTAAAGGCAAAACAGACACTACAAGAAGGAAAGAGGAAAGATGATGAACCAAACAGGGGGAAGGAAGGTAGTTTTCAGCAGCACCCAGATATGTGATTGAGTACTTTCTTTGAAATCTCGGCAGTCATGTCAGAATCTAGGATGAAATGCAATAATCCAACTAGGCAACAATGAGGGAATTTGTCTTTGTATTCTATTGTGCTCAGTGAGTGCCATAGGTGATATTGACAAAACTTAATCAACTATACAATTATGTATTGGATTTGCTATTCCATTAAACTGCTCATCTGTACTCCCCTTCTCTTCCCTCCAGTTTGTTGAAACATTGATTATGATTACCGAATCACTGAATCACATAATGACAGAATGATCACAGCATGGAAGGATTGGCCTTTGAGTGTACATTGGCTATGTGGGTTTATCCAACTAGTGTCATTCCCCTACCTTTCTATCTTCCTCCACTTCTACCCCTGCCAGTGCATTTCAAACCCCAACCAGTCGATGTATAAAGGGATATTGTTCCTTCAGCCACTTTCACCCACCTTCATTCCATGTTCTCTTTTACTTAACCCTTCCACCAATGGATAATTTTTTCCCCTTTATTATATCCATACCATTAATGACTTTAAATACTTATATCAGATTCTCTAAACATTTCCCTCTGATCCAAGGAGACCAATCCCAACTTCTCCAGTCTATCCACGTAATTAAAGCAGTCCATCCCTGCAACCATTGGAGCAGATCCCCCTGCACCCTCTTTAAAGCCTTCACATCTTTCCTAAAGTGTAGCAGCCGGAACTGGACACAATATTCCAGTTGTGGCTAAATCAGTTTTATAATGGTTCCTTGATCTTGATCTTGATGGTGTCACGATCTGTACAGCCCAAGAACTCATGGACTTTTTAAATTATTTTCTCAACCTGGCTGCAGCCTGTAAAGATTTGTGCACATATACCCCCAGAGCATTTAAAAAAGACACTTTTCAGCATGAAAATACAATCACAATAGAGTCATACAGCACAGATACAGGCCCTTATGCCCAACCAGTCCATGCAGACCATGGTGCCCACCCAACTGGTCCCAATTTCCTGGGTTTGACCCATACCTCTCGAAGCTACATCCCTGCAAGTATCTATCCAAGTGCGTCTTAAATGATACTATTGTACCTGCCTCAACCACTTCCTCTGGCAGCTCGTCCCAGTTTAACCACGTCTTTCCTATT
>JARFYF010000094.1:63179481-63197408 GCA_030265395.1 Rhina ancylostomus | reverse complement strand
TTCAACAGCAGAGTCTGAAATAATCCACTACCTGCTAATGAATCCCTCAGGGGTGCTTTCATCACCTGCAGTCTGCACTCCTCTAGTGTTGTCCCAATAATGCATAAACATCACCTCAATTGATCTCTGTCTGAATTTGTACAGTCCCATTCACTCATCACCAAGTGCATTTGTCCTTGGTCCAGTGATTCCCTCCACAATTCACCTCTGCCCATCTCCCCACCCCTCTTCCCATGCCTCTCCATCCCAACAACCCTTGATCCTGGGCTCTTGCGCATCTCCCACTTCCCACGTTTCACCATTGACAGCTCTGCCTTCAGCTGCTGGGCACTAAGCTCCAGAATTCCTTTCCCTTTCCCAAACATCTCCATTCCCCTGAAGTTAAGGGGATCGAGGACTTTGTAGCAAGTTGGGTAAATGGAATCGATCCAGTGAATGGTGAAACAGACTAGAGGGACTGAATTGTCCATTCCTCTTCCTGGTCTACTGCCCTGTGTTTTCACTGGGGCCTTACCACCGTCTGAGCTCCTGAGTTGCACTGGTCTGTGTGTCTGGCTTGCAATGCTCCTGGGGTTTCCTTACTTCTGGGACTGTGGTCTGACTGCTGGGGATTGAAGTTACAGATGGCATCAGGACCATTGTACAAGGGAGTGATGGGATGGTGGGAGAGCAGACCTCTTCCTGTGACTTGCTTTTCTGTGTTCCTCTGGGTTTGTGCCTCTTCCCGGTAGATTCAGCTTCTCTTATGTCTTTGATGATTTCTTTAACTGTCCTCTAGGCCATTCCAGAGAACAATCACATTGCACAAGGACAGCAGTGGACACACTGGATTCATCTACAAACGCGGGAAAATCACTTCCATCGTGAAGGATAGCTCCGCTGCCAGGAACGGGCTTCTCACCGATCATAACATCTGCGAGATCAACGGCCAGAACGTCATCGGCCTGAAGGTGAGGCACAGTTCGTGAAGCTTCAATAACCCACGTGCAAGAATGTCTCAGATGTTGGAACGATAAATGAGAAAGCTGGAAATACTCAGCAGGTCAGGCAGCATCTGTGGAGGGAGAAACAGAGCAAATATTTCTGGTTGGCAATCTCTCTTCAGAACTGGGAAAAGTTGGAAGGTAAAGTGTGTCTTATGAAGCAAAGGGAGGGAAGAGGGGACAAGAGATCAAAAGGACAGGTGGAGGATAGAAAGTTGGTCGTACTTGGGTTGTTTTCTCTGGAGCGTCGGAGGCTGAGGGGAGACCTGATAGAAGTTTATAAAATTATGAGGGGCATAGATAGGGTGAACAGACAGAATCATGTCCCCAGGGTAGAAATATCAAAATCCCAGAGGACATGCATTTAAGGTGAGAGGGGGGAAATTTAAAGAAGTTATGTGGAGCAAGTTTTCCTTTACCACACAGAGAGTGGTGGGTGCCTGGTTGCTGCCGGGGTGGTGGTGAAAGTAGATACGATAGTGGTGTTGAGGTGGCTTTAGATAGACACATGAATATGCAGGGAACAGAAGGATATGGATTGTGTGCAGGCAGAAGGGATTAGTTTAATTCAGCACAGACATGGTGGCCTGAAAGGCCTGTTCCTGTGCTGTTCTTTGTGCTATGATCACAAAGTGGGTGAAGGAACTGGGTGAGTGAATACCAAAGGGTGGGGCTGGAGGGGAGCCAGTACCTGACGATACACGAGGGGCTCTGTTGCATCAGGCCAGGCCAGCTTTTGTCTGTCCATGGCCTCCTCTACTGCCAAGCCATTGCTTCACACAGATTGGAGGAACAGCACCTCGTATTCCACCTTGGTAGTCTCCAACCTGACGGCATCAACATCGATTTCTCTATCTTCCAGTAACCGTTCCCCTCTGTCCCATTTTTCCCTTATCCCACTGGCCCCATCACTCCTTCTCTTTCCCCTCCCCCACCCTCTCCATCTGCCCATCACCCGCACACTCCTCCCTCCGGTTCCCCTCCTCACCTTCCCTTTACTCCATGGTCCACTGTCCTGTCAGATTCCATCTTCTTCAGCCCTTTGTCACGTCCACCTATCACCTCCCAGCTTCTTGCATCATTCCCCCTCTCCCCCATCTGCCTTTCTTCCCCCTCTCATCTGGATTCACCTATCACCTGCCAGCTCTTGCTCCACGCCTTCCCCCTACTCTTTTATACTGGATTCTCTCCTCCTTCTTTCCAGTCCTGATGAAAGGTCTCAACCCAAATTGTTGACTGTCCATTTCCATCCATAGATGCTGCCTGACCTGCTGAGTTCCTCCAGCACTTTGTGTGTTGCTCCAGATTTCCAGCACCTGCAGTCTTTGTATCTCCACAATATTCCAAATGTGGCCTCACCAACTGCAACGTAACATCCCAACTCAATTAAAAGGACCACACTTGAACACTGAGGTACTGTTCTCTGTATCTCTCTGCCCGAGTTTCAAATCCTCAATGTCCTGACTGAAAAAGGTCAGTGTGCCAAAAGTCTTCTTCACCACCCTGTCACCCGCTGCGCCATTTTCGGGGAACTGTGTACTGGTAGTCCTGGGTCCCACTGTTCTACAACACTGCCCAGGTCCCCACTGTTCACTGTGAAAGTCCTTCTCTCAATTGTCTTCCCAAAATGCAATACCTCACGCTTACCCAAATCAAACTCCATTTTCCATTCCTCAGCCCACTTACCCAGCTGATCAAGATTCCTCGAGTTCCTGGTAACCATCTTCACTGTCTACAACACCTATTTTAGGTGTCATTTGCTTACTTCTACCTTGATGATGGATGAGGGTGGGAGAGATATTTGAACTACTTGCCATAATGGAATGCCAGTGTCAGTCTGAATGAGAAAAACTGACAGAATGTTATCATTTATTTCCAGGTGGAATTAAACACAAAAGTGGGGAGGTTATGCCTCCATTATTTAAAGCAGTAACAAGACCACATCAGGAGTACTGTGTCTAATTTTGGCCTTTAAAAAATGTTAAAGCTTTAGAAGCAGTTCAGAGAAGGTTTATTGACTGATACCTAGATGGGTCAACTGTTTTATGAGGAAAGAGTGGACAGGCTCACTTTAGGTCCATTAGAATTTAGAAAACCAAGGGCAGGAAGTATAGAAGCAAAAGATCCTGAGAGTGGCTACAGAGAGAGTGTTTCCTCTTGTGTGGGGGAATCTAGAACTGGAGGCCCATGTTTAAAAATAGTTGATCTTTTCACACAGATGAGGTGAATTGCTTTCGGAGGTCACGAGTCTTTGGAACTCTTCCTCAAAGGACTGTGGAGAGAGAATCCTTGATTATTTTTTAAAACAGAGGTAAACACAATTTTAAAGGGGGACGAAAGGTGACCATGGGTTGATGGGAAAGTGGAGCAGACACTCTGATCAGTGATGATCTTATGAAATGGTGGGACACCCTCAAAAGGCCGAGTGGCTGATTTTTACTCCCAATCCCCATGTTCATATGCACATCTGCATTTTGTGCATTGGGAAAGTGTTATTTCTGGGTATTCCAAGTCTTTGTGGAACTACATCTTCCCGTGCAGCAGAAATCCCTAGTGTGGTCTACAGATTAATTCTGGAGGCTTTGGCATAAATGAAATTGAATGGTGCAAAATATAAAATAAAATATTAAAGAATTAAAGTGGTTATAATGAAAGAAGTTTATGAGGTAGAAAATGGAACAAACATTCTGGTGGGTGAATCCAGCAGGAAACAAATGCAGGACAGAACTTTACGACATCTTAAATGGCATTAAGAAAGCCTTAGGGGGGGGTCACCTTAATATTATCTATGGAGCGAACAAGACCTTTGCTGGAGGTTTACAGGACAGCATTGTTGGATCACCCTCTGTGATATGGCATTGAAATTGACTGCTGGTTTCAGTGGTGTTTCCCAATGGACCACAGAAGGTTTCCACAGCTGCTGGCATTGCACTGAACCACTTTTTGAGAACTTGTTGCTTCAGGGAAGTGATACCATTGAGTGAATAGATAGTGCAAATGACAGCAATAAGGTGGGAGAGAGGTCCTGGGAAAAGCAAGTTGAAGACTGGGAGTTGGGAGGGTATAGAAGAAGGTGGATATGTTGAAGAACAGTGCCTGCAGGAGACATGTTCTCTCTGCAAATTTGCAAAGGGACCAGGAAATGAGCTCTACAAAGACACCAGTGGAATCTCTGTATATACTTTGGGGAAGCTTGCAGTTCAAGTTAATACTCACGTCTGCTCAAGGCTAAAAAGGATGGTGGAAGAACATCCTTCTCCTTGGCTTTGATGTTTCGCTGACCTCCTTAATGTAGCAGTAAACAGCAAACAGAGATGTGGCAGAGATCAGGAGCAGCAGCTGCGAATGGTCCTGAGGCTACAAAAGTAAGTCACCATGAACTTGACCTTGACAGGTAAAGCAGTCCAGCATGGGGCAGTCAATTGCAAATCTCACCAAAGAAATGCAGTCTGTTATGCCTTTGAATAGCATTGTTTTAAGGACAAAGCTAGTTGTCTGGGAATAAATGGGAACTGTTAACCACTGCAGATAAATCCTGCATGTTGCACAATTATTGATGTTATTTGGGTAGTTTTAGACTAGGAAGAAAAGTGCTCAGGCAAATGAAAATCGCACCATAAAAATAATGAAATTACCAATGGGTGCCAAGGTAGCCCAAGATGGGCATAAATTCTACTCTGGGTTAAGGAGTCCTTAAGTGCTCAATATTATTTCCCTTTTGGAGTTGTGTTAAAGAAGACCAATATCTGGAAATTTCCTCAAAGAATAAAGGAAATCTGAACACTCAAACTGACTGAGATCAGATCAATGAACATTTCAATAAATACGCTGAGAATTTGAAGTTCACTCCTGTGCCAAGCAGGTGTTGCATTTAACACTAATACCCTTTTGGCAGAATCCCCCCTGCCCCTGAAAAAAATAACAATTGGGAAAATTCACCTTTAAAGTCAGTGTTTTTCATCTTGATTGCTGCATTAAAACAGGACCTGCATGATTCCCAGTGGCAGCTGCCTGCTGAGAACACAGCTGCCACATCATTGCTGTTAAAGAGCATGGCAGGGTAGTCTGTGTTAAAGGAATAGTTTCCTTTGTAGCTGTAACAGAAGCAGTGTCAGAGATGAGGAAAATACAGACGAGGGGAAAAACAAGAGTGTTCAGCATGTGTGGCTAACCAATCCCTGCAGTCATTGACACTGATCAAATTCTGTTCCACAAGAGGCTCCAAACCACTCTGAGATCACAGTGCATTTCTGCTGTGTGCAGCTGCAGTAAGAACTCTGGGACCTAGTCACATGCAGAATATCAGAACATTCAAAACTCAGGCAGGGAGATACAGAGAGAAGTACCTCAGCAGCCAGATAAGAAGTTTTAATTCACATCTCCTGGATCACTTGCTGCAAAGTTGACTCTCGTTTAACTGAAAATTATAAACAGTGGTACTAGGTTGCACATAACCCACATTTGTGTAGGAATGATAATGCACATTAATCCAAAATGACACCAGGAGAACTTCAGCTATGCCAAGGTGAACCATACCAAGTGTTTGCATCAATTTCCCAATGGGCAGGACTGCCAATGAAATGGTTATTATTGCATTAAAACAGCAATCCCTTCGGAAAATGGATGCAACTGGGTCCAATTGCTGGGCAATCGTTCAGCAATGGCATTAAGCGTAATTAAATTAAGGCAGACAGATGACATTGAGATGCAGATTAGATGCAAATTGCAGAATATTTGAGAGGCAGAGCAACCTACCCCTTTTCCTAAACCACTTAGATGAACTGAAATAGCCAAAGATTCAGTACTAGTTGTGCGAATCACAAGTGTACATCATCAGAGGGGATGGAGTTGAAAGGGATTGTGATAAAATAGCATTTCTGAAGAACGTAACCAAAGGACAATCTGTGTGCATCTGCCAGTGCTCCCAAAGGAGAGGACTAACAAAATTCAGATGCTATATAACCAAACTAAATAGCAATAATCACATTAAAACTCAAGCCTGCTGGTTTTGTAAATGACCATGATCCATACTCAAATTTTCTCTGGATTTAATGAACACTGTATAATATAGCTTTGCTCCATAGAGCATGTACTGGATACAAACTTTAAAAAAAGAACTGATAATAAGCAAGTTGGACCCTCAGATGAGTTTGTAGTAACCCTATACCCTCCTACTCTCCCTCCAGCAAATGGATATCAGCAAGTATTTTCTTTCTAAGTAAGGAAGAATGAAAAGCAGGACAATACCATGAGAATATGGAAGAAAATGCAAAATCATAATCATCAGCTTCCTTTGAATTCTGTAGCTTGTATTCCCTCTTAAAAATAATAGACCTTCAGCAAATGAAAACTAGCACATGTAAACCTGGGGCCTTTCCAAACTCTACTATCCTGTTCACCCATCACCTTTGTGCTCACTGGCCATTATTGGGCTCCCAGAAAACCAATCCTCCAATTTTAAGATTCTCATTTTGTTATCAATTTCCTCCAGGGCCTCACTCTTCCTTATCTCTCAACTCTCCTCCAACAATTCAGAAAAATCAATTCTCCCCTCCATTCCAGCTTCTAGTGTATCCCTAAACATACCTGAAGCACCTTTGCCAGCTTTGCCTTCAGCTGCTGAGTCTCCAAGCTTTTGATTCATTCCTTGCACCTCTTTCCTCCTTTGAAATCCTCCAAAACCTGCCTCAGTTACCAATCTTTAGCTCGTCTAGTGTTACTACCTGGCTCAATATCACAGTTTGATAATGTCATGTAATATTTTTACAACTTAAGGTGCTATAAAATTGAAGTTGTTGTTTTAATGGCACAATGCCAACAAGAGAAAACAGGGACATAATTCTGTTGAAAGGAAGTCACCTTCAAATCAAGCCTGCAAAGTGTTCTCATACATACAAGAAATAAGTAAACAGAACTGCAGGATATTTGTTTGATTTCCTCAGAGATTAATTCCACTGCAGTTTATTGGTTCTGTAATTAAGCAATAATGGACAGACAGTATACTGGCTTGCCAATCAGGCTACAGATTGAAGGTCAAATTTGACAGTGTAACAATTGTTGCTGTTCAATTAAAGCTTAAAGGGGCCTGTTCACCAGGTAAGAGGATCAAGACAACATTTCCTGGCTGCATGTCATTGGTCATACTCCATTACTATACATGTCCCTGTTGCAGAACACTGGTTAAGTACAACATGGTCCTGATCCAATCAATCTGTTGAAGAAAGTTGTTGGTCCTCACAGTTAGTGACAAGAATGAACAACACTATCTAAGTAAACAACTCTCATAGCCCAATTGCTAACAGAGACAACTGCGGCTGCAGAAGTGAAACAATACAGATCACCTCTTGCACTATCATGAACTTTTCTCCAGTTGTATCTTTCTTTGTACATCCCAACCCCTTTCACTGTCTTGTATAATCTTCTACATGTTGGCTGTACCTTTGTGCCTGTGATGCTGTTGCAAGCAAGTTTTTCATTCTTTCCTGTCATGTGACAAGCCTTTCCTGTCACATGACAAATAACTTGCCAACAAGCCATGGCTAAGACAGCTTTTTTTTCACAGTGTTTCTTGAGGAATAGATGATGCGCCTGATACTGGGGAGAACTTTCTTGCTCTTCCCATGATGATGCACAGAATTCCAAAGATTTCAAACTGGGTGAGGGGCATTGTGACGTTGGAACATAGGAGGCTGAAATTAGAAAAACAAATAACTTCAAAGCATGGAATAGAATTTGAGTGGCACAGAAGGAGGCTGTTCAGCCAACTGAATCCATGCTGACTCCTTGCAGAGTAATCCAGTCACATTCCTTGGGTCTTTCCTCAAAAGTGTTTACGCTTCTGCAGTTGGCTTTTGAAAGTCATGACTGCATTTTCACCACTCTCTTAGTTTACACCTTATTTACTCCCACTCTTTTCTGTCCATCACCTTAAATATGTGTCCCAATTCTTGAACCACCATCATTTGGAACAGCTTCCCTTTCTTTTTGCTGTATCTAGATCTGTTATATTCTTATACATAGCCATGTTTATAATTAGAATATAAGTATGGGGTTGGATGTGGTAGAAAATAAAAATCTTTATAAAGGTGGGTGCAAGTAAAGAAGTTTGAGATCTCTGCTTAAATCCACCTGAGAAGACAAAGAGAATTTAGTTCAAAATCTATTCCAAAAGACAACACCTCTGACAGTGCCACATTTCCTCAACAGTACACTTAGTAATTATGCACTCAAATCTCTAGAATGGGGATCGGACTCAAGCCTTCCAACCCAAAAGCTGCAACACTACCTTCTGCTAATGTTGGCACACTCATACATTCAGCTGCCCAATTGCCTGTTTCATTCTACATCCTTCAACTTTGTTGTCTGTGTGAATTTTAAATTTCTGGTATTCTTGAACAGCAGACGAGCAAAATTATAGTATGTGCATGTTATTGAAAAATCAGAATGTTCCAATTTCCTGAATGTGACTGCATTAAGATAAATGTTAATAGGATTACTTCATGATATCAAGTAAACCTAATCTACTCATGTTATTCTTTAAGACCTCTAGATGTTTCATTCATTACTTGTATATTTTTAGTGTCAGCTGCTTGCTCACGTCCTAAACCATATTTGGTCTACAGAACAGAAAGGAATAAAGGACAAAATAGATGGACAGTGATCATTTGACCAAATGTACCCATGCCACCCGTTTTCTGAAAAATCCAAGACTAATGCATTGCTCTGTGTTCTCCTCCAACAGCGCACCCGTTCCTCTAATTCATTTACCCTATTTTCCCTTAAGTGATACAATGGTCCCATATCAACTACTTCCTCTGACAAGTCATTGCATAAAGAAATCCCCTCAAACTGCTCTCCACACTTAAATTAAATTGATGACTCCTTGTCACTGATTCCCCAACTGTAGGAAATAATCTTTCCCTATTCAATCAATGGAAATGCATCATAATGACAATCCACTGAGGTACAGTCAAGCCTCCATTATAAATGTCCCAATTATCTGCTTTCCTCATTATCTGCCAGCAGTTAAGTAGGATAAAATCTTTTCAATCTCTCCTCTCTTTTTGGAATGTCTGTTTCCAATATTTATAATATGGTTTTGACAAAAGCTCTTTCACTCAAGATTTTTTCATTATACTCTTGATTAAAGACAGAACAAATTGAGTCTTACTATCTCCTCAGGGAATTCCAAAGCATTTCTCAGCAAATGAAGTAGTCTGGTGGTGCAGTCGTTATCTCACATATGACTTAGAGGATGATGGGAACCCAAATTAGATCTTCGAGTGAATATGGAAATTATTGCACCCTTGGTGATTGGAAAGGACAGTGGCATTATGGATTGGGAGTGAGCCAGTGGATTCTCAACCAGGGCAAAACAAGAAAATCATGGAAGTAGAAGAGAGTTTGTCCCTCTTTCTGGAAAGAGGCATAGAGGCCCAAGTGGAATAATGAGGTTGGGGTGGGTCGGGAACAAGCTCTGCCCTCTGATAGGCAAGAAGAAGGACATCAGAAGGAAGCAGTTGGGGATAGGAGCACTTGGGGTCTTGGATTAATGAGGTAGCTGATGATCTAGGTAGACAGATTGGAGAAGGCCTGTGCTGTGCAAATTAAGGAGCAGTGACAGCCATGGGTGGTCTGAAATTATTATAGTGTTTAGATATAAATTGCAAAAAACATAATTAGGCATGGAAACTCAACAGAAAAGGGTGGTGATGGAGCACTTCAGAATAAGTGGCAATAGCAAGAAGAAGAAGAATCAGGCAGGAGATGTACCAGCGAGGAAGATACAGTGGCACAGCTGGTAGAGCTGTGTCTCACGGTTCCAGAAACCCGGTTCGATCCTGATCTCTGGTGTTGGCTGTATGGAGTTTTCATGTTTTACCTATGATCATACATTTTTCCTTTGGATGCTCATGTTTTCTCCCACATCTCAAAGGTGTATGAGTTGATTAGCTGCTGTAAATTGTCCCTGGTGTGTTGGTGAAGGTAGAATCTGGGCGAGTTGAGGGGAACATGGGGAGAATAAAGTGGAATCGGAGTAAATGGATGAGTCGTGGTTGGTGTGGTCTTGTTGGCCCAAAGGTCCTGTTTCTATGCTTTATGGTCTCTGACTTGTTAGTACTTTGATGCTCTTACATGGAAAGCAAACCAGAACAACTAGAGGAGAGTAAGCATAATTAAAGTGTGAGACGTACATCTGTTGGAAAAGGCTGTGTGTGGCAAATCTCATTGAGGCAAACTGCTGGTACTATTGAACAAATTACTTTTGTTCTATATTTTGAAGCCCACATCTCCTGCTCAACTAACCTGTCCATCCTTTCTGATGAATCTCAAGAAAAAAATAGTTAATATCAAAACTGTTAGTTTGGTTGAATCTCACTTCTAATGTTTTGGCCTTTTTAGTCATTCACTTTAATGGTGCTGTGGCATACGGAAGGAAAATCCCAAGTCCCTAGGGTACGCTATCCTTTTCCAAGAACTTCCGACTTGCTTCCTTCCATTCCTGTAGGAGGATTAAGTTTGGTAGTGGAATAGGAATATACACAGGCATCTCTTCAGTAGGGAGTTTCTGTTGCTGGCACTTGGAAAACAAACTGATCTGTATATAGATGGATATAAGTCTGACAATGGGATTCAGGTCAAAGCAAGGACAGAAGTCCAGGAATAGGAGTGGAACATTTAGAACATTCACAATGTAGACTCCTCTGGAGTGGGGAAATTGTATTCATGTCTCACCATAAGAATATATTTTTCCCTTTCATTCTCATACAGGTTTCTCTGGAACTAACTGATCTACTGGTGGAAAAAAAAGGTTTCTTCTCTTTTACTCTGTCAGACCTCCTCAATATTTTGAGAGTTCATCCTGGTTCCACCTTAGAAGTCCAGTCTATCACCACCATTGCTCTAAATTAATGATCCTGTCTCAGTCAAACCCCTCTCCGATGCCCTGGAAAATATCTGTTGACCTTGGCTGAATTCTTCACCCCTCTCCAATAATAGACCAAAGAGACTACCAGGCTGATTTGTCTGGGCTCTTCTGTTTCTTTGGCCAATAACAGTTTTATTTTAAAATGAACTTAGAAATAAATGTCTACCTTTGTACTCTACATTTTATGAAGCATTCTTTGCAAAAATGCTACACTGTAGTTGACATTTTGTGCAGGTACATCTCATCTGAAATGAATGAAGTGCTACTCACAGTAACTTTTACACACTAGTTTCATGTTCTGTTTCTAATTTATTCAGATTTTTCACATTGGAAATTGTAGATGGAAAAGATAATTAAGAAAAATGTATTGAACCAGCTTTGAGTTTATGAACAGTTTCTTAGGTTTAGTGATAATCCTATTAGATGAGAACATCAAAGTAATTTTAAATAAATTCACATTTAAAAAGAACTCTCAATTGATAATTAAGTCCTGACTAGAGAAACGAGTGGACTGCAGAGTTTTCTGGAGGCTGAATGTTATATAGAATGTATTACCAAGGAGAGTCCCAATTGATGGAAGCAGATTATCAGAGAAGACAGTGAAACATAGATCTTCACTGAAAAAAAAGCCCCAATATTGCATCATGCAACTTAATAACTGATTCCCTTCAGTGACCCAAACATGCCTTATTTTCAATTTTGGGACATTTTTGCAGAATGAGATGTGAGAAAAACAAAATGAACTTTTTATCAACACTTACTTTAAGAACATTAAGAATAAAACTGTTGAGAGTCCAAAGATGGTTCACTCCTGAGCTGATTAGAAAGGCATGCGATAACTCGTCCCACCCCCAATCTCCCAACGAAGAACATAGAACATTACAGCAGATTTCAGGCTCTTCAGCCCACGATGTTGTGCTGACATTTTATTCTGCTCTAAGATCTATCTAACCCTTCCCTCCCACAAAGCCCTCCATTTTTCTATCATTCATGTGGCTATCTAAGAGTCTCTTAAATGTCCCTAATGCATCTGCCCCCACAACCTCTGCTGGCAGTGTGCTCCACTCTGTACAAAACTTACCTCTGACATCCCCCTTATACGTGTCTCCAATCACCTTAAAGTCATGCCCCATGTTAGCCATTTTTGCCCTGGGAAAAAGTCTCTGACTGTCCACTCAATCAATGCCTCTTATCTTCCTGTAAACCTCTGTCAAGTCCTCTTTCTCTCCAAAGACAAAAGTCTCAGAGGAATTGGGGAGATTTCTTATAGGCTGCTGCAATTTAGTAATAATTTATATTGCAATATAGGAATGAGGTCAGATGAAACAGATCATTAGAAACCAATCCATATCAGGCCTACCAGCAAACACCATGGGAGTTGGTATATAAAAAATCAGTGGTATAAGCAGGAAATTTTATTTTGTACGCATTTCATCCAAATATTATTCCTCTGCTTTACAATATGTTGCACATTTCTACTTTGGTCTAGATACGTGTTGTCTTGGAAACTATTGATATAAACAATAATGCAATCTTGTTATTTTTTAACCTTTAGGGTTTTATGTACAGAAACAAACATTTTGAATCAATGCATGTGTGGTGGGTGTCTACGTTGCTTTGAATTATTCACCTCTTTTGCCCCTTCATTTATTTTCTATTCCCTCATGGTGGGATGGTTTACTGCTTTTATTAAAATGAGAACTGGATTTTATATGGTGCTTTATCATTTGTCTCAGTAATGTCTGTAAATGTTTTATTTGCTGTGAATCACTGAAGTGCCGTTGCTTATTTTAAAACAAATGCATCTCCCAATCTGTTCAAAGCAGGGTCCCACAAGCAATAATGGGCTATAGGAGATTTGTCTGCTATGGATAGTGTTCGCAAAGAAAGTAATGTGTACTTTGCTTTCTGTCTTACAGTATTCTACTGGATCAGGCCCCTTGAGCTACCTTGGTGTATTGTTTCCACCTGGTACACCTGACAATGCATTAGAACACAAGTAGGCAATTCAGTAGCTCAGTCCTGATATACCAGTTATTCACATTATGAGTGATTTGTAGCAACCCCATTTACCTGATTTGGTTCAATATCCCTACACACAAACCCAATAAATATCTATCTCTGCAGTGTTCTGATCAAATATTCAGCCCTGACTTGGAGCCACAATTGAAGACAAATGATAGCACTACAAATTAAGCCACCAGAGATGCTAGTTACTAATTGAGTGCCTTTTGTTACTGATTCCAGCTCTGATATTGGGAGGGTACATGTGAGGTAGATTAACAGTCACATTGACATCCTAAGAGGAATGCAGACTCACCACTTCTGCTGGAAATGTTGAGTCCATTTTATCCTCTCAATTTGCAGAAAAGATTTAGTGTGTCCCAGTGGTCCCATTTGATACAATATCTAAATTTCAAACTATTAAGTAATTTGTAAGTTCCAGATAATGCAGGGCCTGTCCCTACAGTTCCAGCACTGTCTGATCTATAATGTCACATCATGCAGAAACACAACTCCTAGGTTAAGGTGAATCACATATGAGGATAAGTCGTATACAAGGTCTGCTGTGACATTTTCACAAATCCTTTGAAAATGAATTCTTTATTTTTCAAAGACATTTTTGAGTTCTGTTAGTTGTTGGAAAGGTCAACTAGTGAAATGCTTTTAGTATTCTATTTTTTAAACCTTGCAAATAGTTTTCAATCTTCTTTCAGTTTCTTTCAGTTTGTCCTTTGGATGTGAGTATCTGTGGCCCATTTCTCATTGATTTAACTATATTAAGTCACCTGCCCAGTTTTTAATTGGAATTAACATGTAGGTCTGGTTCTCTCTTTTAAATGATATAAGTGAACTGGCTGGATCTTTACAAACATTTGTTACCAACTCAATAATGTCCCAAATTGCAACAATTGAATTTGAACTCATAACTCTGAATTATCCGTCCAGGACAAGACAACCACATGCATGTGTCTCAGGAAGCTTTGAGAAATCCATTTGGTGTTTTCTGGATAAGTGTTTTTTTTGTGCATAGTGACTTTGGAATGCATTGGGGAAAGGGATTATTACCTATAACCTGCAAATTTAGGTTCTCATGAAGGATAACATCATTGTGTACATACAGAAATATGCTTGTAAAAGCATCTCACTGGATTTGTCCCTTTGCGTTTAAGCTGTATGAAACTTGTGTGACCTGGTCTATTGAGGTACAAAGCACCCTTTTCTGAGAATATTGATCAAGGGAAAGACCTTCAGCATATTCAATATAATGTGCAATATGAACACAACTTACTAATACTCAACTGACGACTGTCTGAGACAGTAGGAAATCGACTTTTTTATGAAACTTCTTTTTAAATTTATTGTTGATCAAACAATATCTTGAAAGGGAGTGAGAAATCCGCACAAAGGCAAAAGGAGGGAACTGACTATTTTAATCAACTTTGCTTTAAGGTCAAAGGAATTATCATCTACTGAAGGTTCAATAGATCAACAATGTCCAAATTTCTATTGTGTGTAACTTCCACAGAGAAGGTTAGAGCTTGGATTCCAATGTAACCAGGACAAAGTTTATCATCTCTCTTGATGAGGTCACAATGTAATATGAGAAATAAGTCCAGGAATGGATTGTATGACCCGTGGAACCAACTCCAGCATTCATTAAGATCATGTCTAATCTTCTATATCAATTACATTTTCTTGCCCAATGTCATGTTGCTTAATTCTCATTAATCTCCCAAATATAGCAATCTCAGTTTTTGAATTTACACAATTCTTCATTTTATGGTAAACGTTTAAAAAAATGATAAATCTCAATGGATATATATTCCCTTGAAGAATAAAAAACACACTGAGAAACATTACTACTATGGTTAAGCAGAGAAGTTAAAGACAGCCATAAAGTTAAAGAAGAGGCTTACAATGACATTGTCTGTCTGCCATTGTTCTTTACAATCTAATTTCCTAATCTGCCAAGAAATTCATCATGAGTTGGTTGTACTAAGTGTGCCATGTTGTAAAATTTGCATGTTTTACACCTCTTCCAAAATATACCATTGAAACCAATATTGCATTACTTTTAAAGATATGATCAAATTTGATCTTATTATGATCATTATTCCCCAAAGATCCATAACTATAGCATTGTTAGTCAGTCTCATCTCGTTATACCATATGGATCTAAAATAGCCAGTTCTTTAGTTGCCCCTCAATATATAATTAAGTGGATTCCATAAATTCATACTTTGACTTGCTTAGTTGATGTGAAAAATTACAGTCCCTCAGGTTAGTTGAATTACCCTGATGCGATGCTCCTTTAATGTTCTGATTTATGCTCTGTAAAACACTGTAATTACTATTAGGAGCTTTATAAACTGCTTTGAGCCATGTTATCTTCCCTTTTGTAATTTCTTTGTTCCCAACGTACTATATCTTGATTTTCCATGCTGAGATCCTTTACTGGTTTCTACCTCTATCTCATTCCTTGTCATCAGGGCTATCCTTCCACTTGATACACTTTGCCTATCATTTCTAAAAGTAAAATGCCCTTAAATATTTATTTCTCAACTTTATAAATGACACGAACTTAAATCTAAAGATTCAGCAGATTTAAGATATCAAGATCATACTGTAAGTAGTATGAAAGGGGCATTATATAGCCAACAGAACAAGAGAAAATCTAATTTAACTGCAAACAAGAGCATTCATGAGTAAGATGAATGGATTTTTCTTAGGTAGGGAGTATAGGAGGAATGTGGGGCCTTTATTCAGGAAAATGGAATCATTGTAGATCAGCCAAGAGGCTGAAAGGCCAATTGCTGTTACTGATGTTGTTGAGAGTTTTATTTTACATGAAATTAATCTGGATTCTGCAGGAAATTGGAGCTAAACTTTAATTAACTCGCATTGTGGCCAAATCTTCTGGAACATGTTGGTGTCAATTCATTTTGACCTATAGGCTTGGGATTCACCCAATCCCTCATACAGAGCACTCATTCTGATTTCAAATAGCAACCATCGGAAATGCAGGCAACTCAACACTTTGTAGGCCAAGTACATCAGGGTGACAGAATGAAACAAACCAAATCTTTTCTTTTACATGTATTATTCAAGTGGCAAACAGATGAAACTGTACAGATCACAAGCAGCTGTTTGTCCAAGAATAAAATATCACTGATCCTTTCTGCAACCCCTTTTTGTCTGGATCTGAACCAAAATGTCACATATGTGCCAAGCAGTTAGTCAAATGTTAATAGATGTTGCTGTCCCCATTCTGTGTTTTTGCATTGTTGATTTATTTACGTCTGCAGCTATTCCTCTGTTGCTTTGCTATACCTCAATTAATCGGAGGCGGTTTCTGACATCCAAAAGCATTACCAGGCCCTCTACCTCATGCGTGAAATTGCTTTTCTAACAGCAGTGTTATGAGTTAATAAAAATTGATTCTTTTTCTTCCTCCTGCTTTGCAGACAGTGTGGTGAAATGAACAAGGGCTTGTCCTTTTGTTATGATGCAGAATTCAGCAGTGGATTCTGTAAGTGCTGCTTTACTGGAATTGGTTCAGTGGTTCAAGACTTAGTACCAGTCACAGATTAGGTAAACTCAAGTATGATCCAGGGTTACTGATGAGTGTAAGTGGTGTGTTGCTGGTTGTTTAACCAACAGGTTGAAGTCCCTGAAGGTTACCCAATATTTAAGCTCACCCTTTGTTGTCAGCTGGGCTTAAAGAACTTTCATTTGGGATGTTCATCAAGAGGTATGTAGATCAAATTCATTCTGTGATAGAGGAGACAATGTTACATCATTTGAATAGCAAAGGATGATTTTGGTATTTCACTGATAATTGTATGATATACACACAGTACACGAGTAGAGTTGACCCAAGGTTTTCATGGCAGGTTTACTTATTCCAGCCTTTAAATCAAATGGTTCTGGGCTCAATATCCACTGCAGAGCATGGACCCAAAAATCTAAGCTAACGCACTAGTGCTGTACTTAGGAAACTCGATTGGCAAATTAACTCTTTTTGACGAGATGTTCAAAAGAAAGCCCCAACTGCTTGCTTGTGGCATGATTTTGAAGAGGAGGGTGTGGGGATTATATCTTTGTATTGGAAAGTAATTACCACTAAGTTAATATCACTAAAAAAAAAGATTGTCTGGTCATTGCTACATTGACCTCTAAGGGGAGCTTGCTTCATGTAGCTTGGATTCAGAATCAGAATCAGAATCAGGTAAATGCATTCTTGAAGTTTTGGCTACAATCAGAATCAGGTTTATTATCACTGATGCCGCCTTCTTGTGGCACCATCTCTTGAAGATGTCCTTGCTGGTGGGGAGGGTTGTGCCCATGATGAAGCTGGCTGAGTTTGCAATCCTCTACAGCCTCTTATGGTCATGTACTGAAGCCTCCATACCAGGGTCTGACGCAACCAGTCAGAATGCTCTCCACGTTACAATTGGGGCTACACCCCAAAAGTTCTTCATTAATTGTAAAGCATTTTGAGATTTCCAGAAGTCAAAGATGCTATAGAAATGCAATTTTTCATATTTGTCAATCTCAGCCTAATTTGTATTCACCCTTCAGTAGAATGGACCCCAACTGGCCAAATAAATACCACACATGAACTTCCACATCCATCATCTAATACAGAGGTTGGGAGTTAATCATGGTTTGATGATGGTTTTCCTCTTGGAAAACATCAACAAAATATATTCGGAAACTCAAGCAATCTCGTTCACTCATTGAGTATGCTTGCTAATCTAATAAAATGCTGAAAGTTTGAACACATTACTCAGTATGCAGCATGACTTCTATTTTCACACAGCAAGTTAGTATTTATTGCAGGGTTTCCAAAGTCAGGCACATTTTTAATAGAATTCAATATAAGAAAGAAAACAAGCTTATCAAGCATTTCATTACAACTATTGCTTAATCTCTTAATGTTTAGAAGTGCACTAAATCTAATATCAAATAAATTTATGATGGGAATATAGATTGACTTTTTCCAATTACTG
>JARFYF010000094.1:63130073-63141332 GCA_030265395.1 Rhina ancylostomus | reverse complement strand
AGGTATAGAGGAGATGTCAGGCGTAAGTTTTTTACTCAGACAGTGGTGAGTGCATGGAATGGGCTGCCGGCAACGGTGGTGGAAGTGGAAACGAGAGGGTCTTATAAGAAACTTTTGGATAGGTATATGGAATTGAGAAAAATAGAGGGCTATAGGTAAGCCTAGTAATTTCTAAGGTGGGGACATGTTCGGCACAGTTTTGTGGGCTGAAGGGCCTGAATTATGCTGTAGGTTTTCTATGTTCTAAGTTAATTAATTGCTGTAAATTACCCTTTCATGCAGGTAAGCATCAAATGAATTAAGGGCAACGGAGAAGCACATGAAAGAGAATTATTTGTGAGAAAGTAAGGAGAAGAGGAATGGGACTGATAGGATTGCTGTACCAGGAGCCAATATGGTCGAAACAACCTCCTTCTACATTTTAATAAATTGGTACCTTACAGAAATCAGGGAGTTGGGATAAAAAGATAATTCTCAAGTTGGCAAGTTTTAACTAGGAGGCTATCACTGAAATCGGTTCTAGGCCTCTTTTATTTGCAACCACTTATTTTCATGACTAAGATGAATGCACCAGTCAAGGTTGGAAAGGTAGTTGTGAGGAAAACACAGAGTCTGCAAATGGATATAGACAGGTCAAGCGAGTTGGCAAAAAAAAAGGCAAATAGAGTTTAAATTGGGAAAGAGGCTTTTACTTTTGTAGAACAGCAGAACATTGCTAAGTAGGGAGAAGCTACTAAATATTTTAGTACAGAGGGATTTTGGTGGCCTCAGGCATGAAATTCAAGATGTCAATGTGCAGATGCAGCAAGTACTTAGGTAGTCAAATGGAAGATTGGCCTTGTTTGCAAAGGGGCTTGAGTATAAAAGAAGGAATTCAATGAAAATTAGGGAGATTGCATCTAGAGTACAAGGTGGAATTTTGGTCTCCTTATTTAAGGAGGAATATACTTGCACTGAAGGCAGATTAAAGACTCCTGAGATAAAATGAAATACCTTTATGGGGAAAGAGTGAGAAAGCTAGGCCTATATTCCCTGGGATGTATAAGAATGATCCCATTACAACATACAAGATTCTGAGGAATATTGCTACTGTGGATACTGAAAGGATGTTTTCTTCTGCAGGGGACCCCAGGACTAGGGGTAGAGTAAGGGATGCCCCATTTAAGATTGAGATGCAGAGGAGTTTCATCTCTTCAAGGATTTGGAGCCTTTGGTATTTCTTACCCCACAGAGCTGTGGAAGTCAAACCGCTGAATATACCCTTGATTGAGAGAGGCATATTTTTGGATTATAAAGGAATCAAGTGTTCTTGTATCAGGCTGGAAATTGGAGTCAAGGTCAAGATCAGATCAGCCGTGATCTTGTAGAATTGTGCAGCAGGCTCAAGGGGCTGTGTAGCCCATTCCTGTTCTTATTAAATTTGTCATAAGTACCTACTTCCTCACATTCAAATTGATAGGATGGTTTTGTTCAATTCCCAGACTAACTTACGAGTATGTGAGTATGAGCCTATGATCTAGTTGAACTAACATTCAATAACTAGCCAATATTCTGTTCACTCTTCCCCCCTTCATAAGAACACTTCATTCTAGTTGCCATGTTATCCAGTGGCTCAGCTAAAGAGCATTTAAAAGTCATCCAGACAGAAGCAATCATGTGACAGGAAATCTTGGGAATCAAGCTTTTAAATTTCCCTTGCAATGCTTGAGAGCTGGACTGCACTTTCTGTGGACATGCTCCATTCACTGAATCTGTTCACTCACAACATAAACAATGTGACATTGAAGCCATCGTCTCCTTCTGACAGTTCTGAAGATTACATCCAAGGCACACATAATGATATCATTAATAATATTTGCAGGCTACAGGAATAAAAAAACAGTAATTCATTTAATTCGTCAAATTTCTGAGGCTTGGTCATTTAGCACCAAAGTTAATTAACGTTTCTTGGTTCATAAAGTCATGTCACTTCTAAAAAAAAATATACCAGCTATGCATTTTATATGAGTTTCTGGCATTAAATCTTGATGGCTTGAATTATATATAACGCATACATGTCAGCGTAATTTATTTATTAAGATACAAAATTAACTGTGTCAAGTTTAAACTGGTGCGGGTGTGCTGTGCAATTATTGTTAGCGGGTGTCCTTTGCTTTTATCAGGTGCAGAATGACAGATTTCTACACAATAGGGAACTAAGAGATGGTCCTATAATTACAGGAGACACCACAGTCTTTCTGATAATAAGCAATGTAAGTGCAGAAACATTTGTTTCAACATGAATCAAATAGTTTGTTTCTTTCAACTAAATTAGTAAAAACATCTCTTCTGCCCTTTCCACAAGTCACACCACTTAATATTTTCTCTAAATAGTACATTGGCAACCTCATTCCTGGACCTCTTACACCAAATGGTTTTTAAATGTGATTTCCAACCGTGATTTTAGAATTGATGGAGCCCCAGAAGTTCTGCAACTGCGCTAACATTAACAGATTGAATGTATTTCCAGGAGGGAGAAAAATGTTGATCAAATCTGGTGAGTACCATATGGAACACTGAAGGTCAAAATGCAATGCTGGTTTGTGTCGAGATTTGACCTGTCTCAATTATCTGTCCTGTGTTAACACAAAGTAAGTTTTACCATGTATTATTTTTCTTGAGTCTGCTAATGCAGTCAGTTTTCAGGTACAGACCAGTTTTGGCCACAGGTTGCCGAGTTTACTCACCAATCTATACTTCCTGCCAGAGACACTATTAAAGTGCATCACAGCATTTAGGAGAAAATTTGTCATGTAATAGTCAATTCTTCACTGGTAAGCTGCCCTCCCTTTGTAATATGCTCTCCTTTTTCACCTCTTTGTTGAACTACAATGATTCCCCTGCAGCCCTCAGCTGCTCACTCTAAGCTCTAAATCAGTGGTTCTTAACACATGACCCATGATCTATGTTGGGGTTCATCAGCGCAATACTGTAGTCCATGTGACAATCTGTAGAAAATATCTTTAAATGGATAGACAGGAAATAAATTGTGTGGGTTCAACCTATGTATGGCATTAAGTGCTGCTCTTTGGAGCTAGGTTAGGAATCATTGCTCGAAGTATACAAATCTATTTGTTCTTTCTCTTCCCTGTCAGCTTTATAATGCACATTGACCAATAATGCCACAGAGGTTTTCTTTAAATTCTTTTTGAATAAGCTTTAAAAAAGCGCTTAAATGAAAGGGGATTAATATGCAAAGTGAAAGTTGCTTGTTAAACAGACTAAGCAATCTAGCTTCTAAATTCAATTACAGAACATTGCTTGTTTTAAGCGTCATGAAATTGAGGATTGATTGAAGGTAATTTAGACACTGAGCAGGATAATATGGATAAATGTGAAGTTATCTACTACAGCAGGAAGAAGAAAAAGGCAGAGTATTATTTATAAAGGGAATGAGGTGCTCTGATACACCCATCACTGAAATTAAATGTGTAGTGCAGCAAGAAAGAAAATGGTATTTTGGCTTCATTGCAAAAAGTTTTGAGTGTAATTCTTACGACATGGAGGAGGCCATTCAGCCCATGAAGTTTCTGCTGGCTTGCAGGTCATTCGTATCAGAACCATTCCCCTACTTATTTCCATATAACCAATTCTCACTCACATGCCCATCAACTGTCCTCTGGTTCTCCTGCCACACCCCTTCATTAGAGTAGACAATTAACCTACCAACCAGTACATTTTGGGATATGTGATGAAACTGGAGCACCTGGGGAAAAGCTAAATTGTCACAGGGAGAACATGCAAGTTCCACACCAACAGAACCAGAGGTCAGGATTGAACCTGGGTTGTTGGAGCTGTGTGGAAGCATCACTAACCACTGTGCACCGTACTGAGAATAAGAGTGAGAATAAATATATGTTTTTTTATCCTCTGTCTTCCTTCCTTAACCCATCAGATGGCTTCAACAACAGCTAATCACCACAGCAATTCTGCCCTCACCCAGATATTTCCTTTATTTCATACATGTCTCCCCCAACGTCTCTTCAGCTTTCGGCTAACTTGTTTCCTGCTTATACTGAAAGGTCTTTAACATGAAACATTAACTCTACGTCTTTTTCCTCAGATGCTGCCTGACCTGTTGAGTGCTCTCAGCATATTCTGTTTTTAATTCCAGGAGTAAGATGTCTTGGTGTAATTATACAGCATATTGGAGCAGGAATATTGGGTGCAGTTATGCTCTCTTTACCCAAGTAAGGATATAATTTGCCAGAGTGGAAATGCAATAAAGTTTCACCAGACCAATTCCTTGGAAGGGAGTACTGTGGTATGAAGTACTATTGAGTTCATGTTAGCTTCCAAATTTGTCCATAATATGAAATAGGTGGAAGGGGATGCTGTGATAGGATACTGTGATTCTGCAACAGAATTTAGGTTGACTGAGTGAATGGGCAAAAGACTGGCAGATGGAGTTTAATATGAGGAAGGGTGAGGTCATGCACTTTAGTGAGAGAAGTCAAAAGGCAGATTATTATCAAAGTGAAGAGAGGCTGCAACTGAGTGTAGTACAGAGGGATCTAGGTGTTCCAGTTCATTAATCGCAAGCAAGCAAGCAAGCAGACAGATCCAACAAGTACTTAAGGCAGCAAATGGCATTTTGGCCTTTATTGCAAAGGGGTTGTTGTTTAAAAGTAGGGAGATTTTGCTGCAATTGTATAGTGCATTTCATAGATTTGCAGAGATTCATAGAATTACACAGCAGGGAAACAGGCCCTTCAGCCCAAATTGCCTATGCTGATCTGAATGCCTGTCTACGCTAATCCCATTTGATGGCATTTGGCCCATTATCCTCTAAACCTTTCCTATCAAAGTATATGTCCAAATACTTTTTTAAACATTGTGATTATACCTCCTTATATCATTGCCTCTGGCAGCTTGTTCCATATACAGTACACACCATCCTCTCTGTGAACTACCCCACCCCCAATTCCCCTTTAAGTCATTCCCCTCTCACCTTAAGCCTATGTCTTCCAGTTTTAAACTCCCCTGCACTGGAAAAACATCTGTGAATCTCTATCTTATTTATGCCCCTCATAATTTTATGAACCTCTATGAGCATGTTCATGAGGCCTCACCTGGAATACTGCACACAGCTTTGGATCCCCTACCTAAAAAAACAATATAGTGATAATGAAGGCAGTACAAAGGAGATTCAGCAGGTTACTTCCTAGATGAGAGGGCTGTCCTACCAAGAAAGACTTAAAAGTTTGGACCTGTATTCCTTGGAGTTCAGAAGAATGAGGGCTAATTTTATTCAAATATACTGTACAAGATCCTAAGGGGGCTTGACAGGGTTGTTTTCACTAGTGGGAGAGTTTTGAACAGGGGCACATAACAGGCATGGTAGTGTAGGGGGCAGGCACAGTGGTATAGTGGTCAGCGTAACGTTATTACATTGCCAGTTATCCGGGTTCAACTCTGGCCACTGTCTGTAAGGAGTTTGTACGTTCTCCCCATGTCCGCGTGGGTTTCCTCTGGGTGCTCCAGTTCCCTCCCACATTCCAAAGGTTGTGGGCATGCTATGTTGGCGCCGGAAGTGTGGCGACACTTGCAGGCTGGCCCCAGAACACTCTATGCAAAAGATATATTTCACTATGTTTTGATGTACATGTGACTAATAAAGATATCTTATCTTACAAGATAAGGGGCTGGTCATTTAAAACTGAGGCACACAGAAATTTCTTCTTACAGCGGGTAGTGAATTTTTGGAATTCTCTGCCCCTGGAGTCGGTGGAAGCTGGATCAAGTATTTAAAGTGGAGGTGGATCAAGGAATCGAGGGGTAATGGCACCGAAAAGGAGTTGAGGCCGGTGTATATCAACCATGCTCATATTCAATGATGCGGCAGGCTTGAAGGGCCTGATGGCCTACTCCTGCTCCTACCTTCTTGTGTTCTTGTACACAGGCTCGGACATTTAGAATTGAGGTGTGGAGAAATTTCTTCACTCAGTGGGTAGGGAACTTGTGCAATTCCTCACCACAGAAGCTGCAGAGACCATGCCACTGAACATATGTGCAAGAAATCCCAAGAAGTATCATATAGTATCTGCATCACAGCAAAAGACACTCATTCCAATTAATTAAGTTATATTCTTCACTCTTGTCATTCCTCTTCTTTCAGCTCTATTATCATATCTTTCTCTTCCCTCGTCCCTTACTAATCATACTTGAGCCAGAGTTGGAAAGATTTCTCGACACAGAAGACATGAAGCAGTATGGATGTGATAGGGGATCAGCCATGAATGTATTGAATGATGGAGCAGGATCAAAGGGAAAAAAGGGCATTAATGCTCCTATTTTTCCTATGTTTCTACCATTATTTCTGGGATGAGGCATAATAAAAACCATTTCAGGATCGTTTAGGGTGATGCAGAAAATGTAACAAGGCACGTCCATTGGCTGCAATCATCACAGTTCTACCCAGAGAGCATTGTTCTCTATTTCCTGCACTGGATCACTGTCCTGCTTCTCCCTCAAGCAACATTGCTCCACCTATATCACCAACAGAGCCTTTGTGGGCTCTTTCATGTTGCTGCTGACAGAAAGAGTTGTTCACAGAACATCCATAACTGAAAGCAGCAAATGCTCTACAATTGACTATGCCTGCTCCAAAATTGTATCAGGTCATACCATAATGTTCACTTTGTTCTTAAAGTTTACATTTATATACATTACATTTACCCACATCCTTGAATGCCCCTCACACTCCCCACATTAAAGCTATTTCTAATCACCGGGGAAACCTAACTCACCCATCTGAGGCTATCTTGACTCTGTAATCCTTCCTGAACGTTGAAACTCCATCCAGAGACAGTCTCCGGGCTTCTAACTCCCTATTTCCATCTGGTTTCTGATCACACTTCACTGTTGCCCCCATATCCAAAGTTACAGGCAGGCTTCATCCTGACTTCCAATCATCTTCTCCTTGCCAAACCAATCCCCACCTCAGCCCCAGTCTTCACGCCCACAAACTTTTACAGCCAGCCTTTATCCAAGCCTCCAATTCCACTCTCCCTGTTAAACAACTCGAGTCCACCAAAAGAATTATAGCTGGTCTACATTGTGGCGGTCTAGCATGCCATGATGTGTGCACAGAAGTCCAAAACAACATATGATATCATATAGTATCTTCATCTTGGAAAAAAACATCCATTCCAACTAATTAAGCCAACACTTATGTTCTTGAGGAGATTCTTTTCATTCCTCTTTATTCAGTGGTCACAACATACCCTTCACCTTTGTCCCTCACATACTGTCCCTGAAACACATCAATGATATTTACCTCAACCAGACATTGTGTAGGATAACTTGGGAAAAGGAATGTTTCAGTGACTATCTTATAGTTATCATCTTAAGTTTTGGACTCCTTCCAAAAATTGAAACATTATCACTGCATCGACTCTTTCAAACCCTTTCATAATCTAATACTACATTACCCTTGTCTGCTCTTTCTGTTACTTAGTCAGAGAATTCAATAAGGTTGGTCAAGCATGACCTTCCCTTCTGAAATCTGTGCTCACTGCTCTATTATATGTTGACTTTCTAGAGGTTTTTCTATTGCATCTTTTGAGTACGGGTTCCAGTAACTTTCTGACCACCTAATTTATCGCTCCCTGGAATTGTTTTATCGTCCCATTGTAACAGAAGGAGTAACATTACCACTTGCCAGTCTCTGCACTATCCTCCTTTCTAAGTTTCTTTTAAGTATATGTTATAGTGCCTCTGCCTTCTTTGCCCCTCCCTCACGTCAGCTTATCCTTCCATTCCTTTCTTCCTCATTCATGGACATTGTTCCCTCTTGATTGCATCAACGTGCATCACCTCAACTAGACTTCCTACGAGCAAGTTCCACACTTGTATATAGTTTCTCCTGGATTTATAAGTGATTCCCTTATATAATGCAGAATGTAATAATTGCCCTTTCTATATGCAATTAGTTTATCAGTTATAATCCCCTGCCCACTCCCATCTTCCCACATAGATAAACACACACCACCCACACTTTCTGTATTAAATGCATCTATCCATCTTGGTTTTTTTGGGGGTTTAAATTTGGTACAGTTTGTAATCCTTTTATTAGTTATACCTATGAACTGTGGATTTAACAGTGGTAGTAGGGAAAGTTCTGGAAAAATAGTGCAAAATTTGCAGTCACTTGGAAAACTGAATTGATTTGAGAAAGCTGGTATGAATTTGCTGAGGGCAAACAGTGAATAAACTAGTTGATAGTATTTTGGTAATGTAATGAAGAAGACCAATGAGGAAAATACAGTTTATGCAGAAGATATGGACTTACAAAAGGCATTTGACAAGATGCCAAGTAATAAGCTTGTTGTCAAGACCAAAGGCTATGGAATAAAAAGGTCTACTACAGCTTGGATAGAAAATTGGCTGAGTAACAGGAAATAGCAGTGTACTAGTGAAAGGTGACAAAATGGAGGGAAGAATACAAAGGAAATCCCCAGGGTCTGGACAGTAAGACTACTGCTTTTCTTAATATCTATCAAGCACCTCAACTTGCGTGCAGAAGGCACAATTTCAAAATTTGCTGATGATACAAAATTTGGAGTTATGGTGAGCTGTGACGTGGATAGTGAAACCGAGATACAGATGGGTTGGTGGAAGGACCAAATGACTGGCAGATGAAATTCAGAGGCAGAAATCAAATATTTGTTTATTCCTTTACTGAACATGCACCTTACATCAAACAACTGGAAGGCAAAAGTCCCCGATAAACCTATCCACCAATTAAGATCTTTTAAAAAGCCCTGGCAAAAGTGGATAGTTTTCGGATGACCTATTGGATAACCTGTCCTGGGCCCAGCACATAATCACAATCACAAGGAAGGTGCACCGGCATCTTTATTTTCTTAGAAGCTTAAGTAGGGTTAGCATGTCACCAAACACTCTAACAAACTTCTACACGTGTACTGTTGAAAGTATCCTGACTGGTTGCATCATGATCTGGTACAGCAATTAGAATGTGTAGGAACATAAGTTGTTGCAGAGAATAGTAGATTCAGCCCAATACCTCAAGGGCATATCCCTCACCACCACTGAAAGTATCTACATGAGGCATTGCCTCAAAAAGGCAGCATCTATCATCATAGATTCTTACCATCCGGGCCATGCATCTTCTTGTAACTACCATCAGGCAGAAGCCTGAAGTCCCACACCACCGGGTTCAAGAACAGTTACTTCCTTTCAACTATTTGGTTCTTGAACCAACTTGCACAGTGCTAATCACTACCTCAGTATAGTAACACTATGACCATTTTGCACTACAATAGACTTCAGTTTTTTCTTGTCCTAATTGTGTTCTTTTTTGAAGATTTTTTGTATAATTTATGAATAATTTGTTTAATTTAAGTTTTTCTTTTGAATGTTGTGTCTTTAATGCTATGTGCCTGTGATGCTGCTGCAAGTAAGTTTTTCATTGCACCTGTGCATACATGTACTTGTGCACATGACAATGAACTCGACTTTGACTTGAAACATTCACTCTGTTTCCAGCATTTTCTGTTTTTATTTAAGATTTCCAGCATCTGCAATTTTTCTGATTTGCATAATGTAAGTTCTGTTGTAAATAAAATACCTTTGTTAGTTTAAATTACCAGCTATCCTTCACTAATTTAGTGACTGTGAGAAAATGCTAAGGCAGACTTAGCAAAGGTACCAACAGTTTGCAGAGGTAAGTTCCAATGGTGAGGGACTTGGAATGCAATGCACAAATTCCAAGGCTTCTTTTACTGAAGCCTTACCCAGATGAATAAGATAATATTTCTCCAATGTAATTACACTTGCCCTATTCCTTTATCTATGATCTCATTCTTGCTGTATGTCTTCCTTTTCTTTCAATTATTTTATCTATTGAACTCCTTTCACATGCTTCTATTATCCTAGTTCGTCTAATTTCTCTTCAGGAGAAATTGCTTTGCTTTGGTTTGGAGGTTGAGTGGATGACCCAGTAGATGTGCATTAAATTGTGAGAAGCATTGAAATGGTGGGTAGTCAGAATCTTTATTTTTTGGTGAATGGTCAAATACTAGCGGGCATAGATTTAAAGTGAGAGGAGGAAAGTTTAAAGGAGATGTATGAGGGAGGTTTTATTATACAGAAAGTGTTAGGTGCCTGGAACATGCCACCAGGGAAGTGGTGGAAGCAGATACAGTTGCAGTGTTTAAGCAGCATTTAGACAGACACATGAACAGGCTGGGGAAAGAAGGGTATAAAGCACATGCAGGCCAATAGGATTAGTTAGATTGACATCATGGTCAGCACAGACATGGTGGGCCAAAGGACCTGTTCTGTTTTATGTTCTATGTTGGATCCAACTGTACTGAATATTGTTTGATCAAGTTATGTTAGGGGTCATACAAATATGTTGGCTAATGCCCCTCATCCCTTCCAAATCAGCCACGACATTACTATCACTGATATCTTCTTAGTATCCTGGGAATTACCATTGACCAGACCGCAACTAGATCAGCCACATAAATATCATTCCAAGAGAGTAAGCTATCCTACAGTGAGACTTACCTTGTGACATCCCAAAGCCTTTCCATCATCTACAAGATACAAATTAGGAGTGTAATGGAATACTCACCCCTTGCCTGGATGAATGCAACACCCCCAACTCTCCAGAAGCTTGGCATTATCCAGGTCAAAGCAGCCTATCTCGTCACCACCCTCCACATCATTCTCTTCACCACTGGCACACAGTGGCTGCAGTGTGCACCAATAACAAATTGCACTGCAGTTACTTGCCCTGCCTAGTCTAACTTCCAAATCCATGACCTCTGCCATCAAGAAGGACAAGCGCAGTAGGTGCAGAAAAACACCACAATCTTACAGGTTCCCCTCTACACACTATGCTGTCTTGGAAATATGTTGTCAGTCTTTCATCATTACTGGATCTAAACACTGGAACTGTCTCCCCAAGAGCACAGTGGCAGAACATTCACCAAAGGACTGCAGCAGTTCAAGAAGACAGCTCATCACTATTAAATAAAGGGCAATTAGGAATGGGCAATAAATGTTAATTTGTTAACAATGCCTGAATTCCAAAAATGAATAAAAAGAAAATCCAGGCAACCAAGATCTCTGTCGAAAACTGTGGATTAAAAAGTCCATTATCTACCAGTTTTGCTCAAGGCTATTTCATTCCAGGTTGAAAATGCTTACATAAAATGAAAAAATTTATGAGCAGGAGTTAATGAGTGA
>JARFYF010000094.1:63036450-63047738 GCA_030265395.1 Rhina ancylostomus | reverse complement strand
GATTACCTAAAGTGAGAGAATTCAATGTTCATGCCATCAGGCTACAAGGTTACAAGATGGAAAATGAGGTGTTTTTCCTCCAGTTTGAGCTTGGAATTCTCCTGGCAGTGGAGGAGACCGAAGGTGGTCATATCAGTGATAGAGTGGGAGGGGGAGTTGAAGAGGCTGGCAACGGGAAGATGCAGGTTGCAGTTATGGACAGAGCGCAGGTGTTCTGCAAAACAGTTACTAGTCTGTCTTTGGTCTCACCAATATAGAGAAGGCCACACTTGCAGCACTGAATGCAGTAGATGATATTAAGGGATGTGCAGGTGAATCTCTGTCTCTCCTGAAAGTTGGTTTACCTTCATCTAGGTCAGAGCATCAGTGAAATGCATCTTTGCGTCGAATGTTCTGGGGGCAGCCCGCAACTGTTGCCATGCTCCTGGCGCCAAATCCACATGCCCGTAATCCCTGCTGCCTCTGCACAAGAAGAAAGAGGTGAATTCTCCACAACTTGTGGAGAGGCCATCATCATTAACCCATCTGCACTGTTGTGCTGTAGACCGGGACATCTAGGTGCCACCTGAAATTATCCAGAGACTAAGAAATTCAGAGACTTTCATCTGTACAGGCTGACCAGTGAATGTGCAAAAGTTTGGCTGGACCTCTGACTGCAGAAATCCCAGCCATATTAGTTTTCCAATAAGTTGAGGTTGTGTCATTACTCCTGGAAGACTCTTGAGAATGGTGCCTCCTGCCCAGAGGCTGATTCACCACCATTCTCAGCCTCTGCAAAGGAGATCTACTTTCCCTCCCCGTTTGTTCCCAGTAATCAAGGAGACCCAGCAGGACTATAATTATAATAACAACGTTTAACTTGACAACAGTTGGCTTCATTGCTGGAATGTGCTGAACATTGCCCAAATTCCCACACTACTGATGCCAAAGAGCTGTACTCTATCTCCAATATATAGAAAAGTAAATTTTGAGCCCTTTAAAATCGTGGGTCCAGTCTCATTCCCACTTTTAAGACCTGATTTCCTGCACTTCATTCACACTAGATAATAAGTGAGTATAGCTAAAGTCCTCCCAAAATTGTGGAATGATTAAGAGTCAAGACAGAAATTTATAAAAAAAGTAAACATTAATGTTTTATTCATAGAGGTAAATTTAAAAAAAACTCAGTGGATAGATGTGTTTCTGGGGAAGGACGATTGGAACCAGTTTAAAGTATATAAATGCATTTTGTATTTATTATAAACACTCTATTCCACCTCTGAGGATCCTGTTAAGAACTAGCTGCTGTTTCCCTTCTGCTCTTAGCAGAAATTTTTCAATAAGGACCCAGAAGTGGCACTCAGCAGTGATGGACTAGAGGGAGTAGGGGGGTGAGGCAGGGGGCTGCCTAGCTCCCTCTTACACCTGAGCTGAGGGAGGCACACCCCTGACACTGGATCTGTATCTATTATCAGGTAGGTGAATTGGTCACTGTAAATCAGTCACCAGGGCAGCATGGTAGTGTGGAGGTTAATGTAATGCTACTACAGTGCCAGCGACTCAGGTTCAAGTCTGCTGCTGTCTGTAAGGAGTTGTATGTTCTCCCCATGCCAACATGGGTTTCCTCTGGGTGCTCCGGTTTCCTCCCACATTCCAAAACAACGTACAGGTTAGGAGATGTGGGCATGCTCTGTTAGTGTCGGAAGAGTGGCGACACTTGCCGGCTGCCCTCAGCACATTAATGCAAAAAGGCACATTTCACTGTGTGTTTTGATGTTCATGTGACCAATAAAGATATGTCTCTAGTGTGCAAGTGAGTGGTAGAATCTGGGGGAATTGATGGGAAATTGGGGAGAATAAAATGGAATTAGTGTTAATAGATGCTTGATAGTTGGCAGGAACTTGGTGGGCTGAAAAGCCTGTTTCCATGCTGTAAGACTCTATGACTGTCTATATTGTTCCTCCTTTCTGAATTAGTATCTTGAACTGAGAGTCAGTTTGTATGAGAGAGAAAGAGTCAGCGTATAAGAGAGTGAGTGGTAGCAGGACCTCACTCAAGACTGATGGTTCAGGCCTTAGAAACATATGGTCCAACAGGCCATTGTGTGAGGATCGATAGCACTGTATGCTCTGTATGCTTCATGCACGTGTGCATTTTGTGCAATGGAGCCATGTGACTGAAAGCAAAATTGTGCATAATTCAAACATTTAATTTTGATCTCATTTAGTGGTGGATTATGTGCTCCAGCTGAATCACGTATTATATATAAACATGTGCTATGTGATTAAGTTTCTGGGCAATTGAATATTGCCTTATTTTCAAGCTGAGTTTCTAATTGCTGTTCAGAATATTTACAAGTGAATTGAAGATTAAGCATTGTTTTCTTCTCAGCAGAACTTTAGGAAAGGGCAAGCCCTTCAAGGCTGAAATTCTACCAGCATTATCATTTGTTCATCAGGGAAATTTACTTCTTGTTTAGCATCACTGTTCTGAAAGTCAGTCTTCACATTTGGTGTTGATTTTGTTTCCTTCCTTGTTCTTGGCAGTGCAATGTGGTTTCAAATGAACTCAACCTTTCTCTGGCATCCTATATGCTGTAAATCTGCAAGCTATTAATGCCAGTTATTAGCATAACCTTGTCAATATGTCTTGATTAGAGTGAGGCACTATGATATGGGAAGGTGACTGGAGTTTGCAGAGACTATAGTGGATATAACTGTCATAGGTCTCACTGTCTGCTATTTCACAAAAGCATTTAGTTGAACGAAAACCACCTTTGAAGAGTTGTGCAAAGACGTGGAAAAGCACTGGAGCCAAATCAAAATAGCACGCATTGTCATATCTGTTTTATAGAAACTACCTTATTAATTAGCTTCCACAATTCAGCTTTCTTTCACAAAATCCTCTATTCCTTTTGGAAGGAATCTTCCCATACTATTTTTTTGTATTTTCATATGACGTAGAATAAGGTCATTTGGCCCATCAAGTCTATGCCAGCTCTTAGAGGAATCTTATTAGTCCCATTCCCTCACTTATTTCCCTGTAATCTATTCTCTCTCATATTCCAAGTTCAAGTTCAAGTTTATTGCCATAGGCATACATGGATAGGGCAAAAATGCCATGAAAGTTATCTTTTGCTAATTACAAACATGGCAAATATAAGGTGACATAAATTTAAATTAACATAAATTGTACATGACAAGATAAACATAATGACATTGGTGCAAGTTGAGAGAGAGTAAAAAGAAATATAGTCCAAGGCAGTGTCAGGGTTTTTCAACAGCTGATTGCAGTGGGGAAGAAGCTGCTGTTGAACCCTGAACTGTGGGTCTTCAGGCTCCTGTATCTCTTGCCTGATGGCAGCATTGAGAAAAGAGCAGGGCCTGGATGGTGACGGTCCCCAGTAATGGATGTCACCTTCCCCAGTCTCCCATCAATTCTCCTGATTCTTCTCCCCCACCTACTTGGGGCAATTTATGCTAAAGGATTAATCTATTCACCAGGAGAAACACATGTTGTCACAGGGAGAGTATGCAAACTGCACACATACACCACCGGAGTTCAGGATCAAACCCAGGCTGCTGGAGCTGTGAGGCAGCAGCACTAATCTCTGACTGGATTCCAAGCATCAATCAGCTCTTTTCATATTCCTTGCTTGATCTGCAGATACTATAGATATGCCGCCTGGAAAGTGAACGCTGGCGGATTATTTGGCCATGGAGACAATGGAAGATCAATTCTGTCCTCAGCCAATATTCAGACATGGCTCCTCCAATGGGTGTCATAGAACAGCATGAAGGAGAGGGAATTTTGGTTTACTCTTTGGAAACTCTAGTGCTACATCTCTTGAAAATGTTGAAGCTATGTCAGATCCCAGTGACCTGGGTTCAGTCCTGACCTCCAGTGTTGACTGTGAGGAGTTTCCACATTTTCTCTGCGACAACTTGCTCTGGTCTCCTCCCAAAGTAGGTTAATTGGCTACTGTAAATTGTCCCTTGTGTATGTGGGTGATAAGTGAATCAGGAGGCAATTAATGGGCATGCAAGAGCGAATAGGTTACAGGGGAATATGTGTTAAGTAATAGGATTGCTCTAAGAACTGGCATTAACTCAGCTTGATGAATGGCCTACTTCTCGGCCATTAGGGAAATATGAAATCCATTGCATAAATGCTCCTTGGTTTGGTCAGCACAACACAGAAAAGAAATAAAGTATATCATGGATTTTTTTCAAGACTAGGCAGCTTTCCAAAAATAACTGAATTTATAAGTTTTCCAGTAGTTGTCTACTTTCTAGTGGAGCTGTGAAAACTTTCAAGTTCTCCAATTTTCTCTACCTTTAGCACGCTCCCTCTATTGATCTTCAGATAGGGAAGACTCCTGAGGGTTTTTTTTAACCAGGCGAGTTCTTCATATCATCCGCTCTTAATTCACAAACACTATTACCAGGAGTTTCTGTTGAACTTCTGCACTGAAGAAGCTTAGCTGGTGGGAATTCAATCCAATAAGTTTCCCTTCTTAGAAATGTCATAGATTATATGCATTACATATTTCTTTTTGTACATAATAGATGTTTTGGTTTCAAAGATGTTTGCAAATTTAACCACATCAGTTCTCCTGAAAATTTTCACCATCTCAAATTTCAGTAAGAAATCCAACATTTTGAAAGGATCATCCATTAATGGTTGGATCTTGCTCTGGTAATATCTGGTGTAATCCTGAGAAATATACAATTTTGTTCATGAGCACGAGTGTTGCTTCTCATTTAATTGCTATACTTTTGTCTTCTTTGCTTAAATTACTACTATATTTTAACATTCCTGGTTCAGTGTAGCTAGTTGCACCATTAACCAGTTAGCCTCAAAACAGGAACAATATTATCTTTTTCTTTCAAAAGATTAAAGTTTATGAAGTTATATGTCAGTCCTAATCAGTGGTTGAATGCGTCCTCTATGTTTGTCACTTTAAGTCCATCTTCAGAAACACCATTATCACCTTCAGACACTTGAACACACAGTTTAGGCTAACAATAAACAATGTTGTAGGAGAGCTGTGCTGTTGGAGTTACTCTGTTTGAGACATTAAGTTAAGACACAGTCTTTCCTCTCGTGTATGTAAAAGATCACTATTCTTCATCAATTCTGTCCAACACATCTGACACTTCTGTTGTAGATAGTATCAATCATATTGTTCATTTCCTGAAATATGTCATGGTATCAGACTGCCATGCAGCTTTAAGGGTTTTTTTTTGGCCACCCCTTCATAATATATCCAAACATCAGCATGAAGACCTTATTATTTTGAAATAATTTTTTTTATATATAATTGTCCTGTGACTGATCTGTAGCAGGATTGTTTTACAAAATGCCAACATTTACTTCATTGAAGTTGTCCATGTAAGAGTTTATGACTTGGTCTACCACTACACAAAAATTTCATAAACAGATATATTTGGAGATGAAAGACTAATAATTTCATAGCCTTGTGGAAGGATTGAGGGCTAATGATCCATATCAATAAAGAAAAATATTTCAGTAAGATATATATGATCACTTATGCTCAATTAATACAAGGAGCTTCTCTTTTTAAGTACATCTTTCTTCTGTGATGCCTACTTCACTATATTGGTATTGGTTTATTATTGTCACTTGTACCAAGGTACAGTGAAAAACTTGTCTTGCATACAGGTCAATTCATTACACAGTGCAATTACATTGGGTTAGTACAGAATGCATTGATGTTGTACAGGTAGAAACAATAACAGTACAGAGTAAAGTGTCACAGCTACAGAGAGAGTGTAGTGCAGTAAGAGTCCATCTTATTGTATAAGGGAACCACTCAATAGTCTTATCACAGTGGGGTAGAAGCTCTCTTTAAGTCTGGTGGTACATGCCCTCTGGCTCCTGTATTTTCTACCTGATGGAAGAGGAGAGAAGAGAGAATGACTTGGGTGGGTGGGATCTTTGATTATGTTCACCAACTGCCCATTGTAACCATCAGAAGTGTAGTGTGGCCAATATTAACAAATCATTCCCTGGTATCCACTCTCAACTCCTCTAAAACTTCTTTCCTAATTAAGCACTTTGTTCCATCTTTCTGCACTCATCTATTCTTTAAAACCATTCAGTTTTGTGTCTCAAAATCCAATTATTCTTTCAGCAGGTATTCTCAGTCCTTCAGCCCTGTATGAGTATTTTTCCTTATCCTTGGTGATTTCAATCTCCATCTCATTTCACTTCCTCCTCTGATTAATATCCTCCTCTCCTTTAAAACCCAGAACCTTATCCAAAATCTTTGCTGGCTTCAGGTTAAGTATGTTGAAGTGAATGTCTCCTGTTGACATCATGATGATCTCTGAATTCTTTTGATTAGACTGCAGTGGAAAAGATTTACTTAACATAAACTTATTTCTACAATTTCCAGCTGGGTTGATAGAAGTCTCCAGTGCCTCCTACTCTGAGTCATATTATCACCAGATTTCTGTATCCTTGCAATGACTCAGCAGTCTCTCTGCTGACTATCAATATTGTAAAGATTAACACACAACCTGTATTCTCAACCATTAAGAATAATGCTCTAAGGCCTCTCTGTTTAGCACCTCTAGAGAATTAAATGCTATTTTTAATTCTAACTTCTAATCAGCAGTGATTTGATAAAACATCCACATTATCCAATAGCAGTGATTTATGATTCTTAATACTTCCAAATGATCATTGATCAAAAAGATTACAAATGTGCCTCCTTTGCTAATTTGTGGACAGAATTGTAACTTCAACTGTAGTAAATGGCTCAATTGAATAATCAATTCAAGAACAGCCAAGAACAATGGAAATCTGAAATACATCTAAAAGCGAGGAAAAGGCACAACAAATCATTCAGCAACTGAAAGAGAAAATTGCACTTTATACTTTAAATAAATCTGTCACAGAATACTGAAATTTTCCACTCAGACTTTTCAACCTGTTATTTCAGATGCTGATTAACCACTGGTATATCTCTGTCACTTTGCCTGCCATTTTAGTTTTTCAACTTTCCTGTTTATTATGTAAGATGATGACATCTTAAGACTGAGATAATGTAATAGTATTATGATATCTCATTGCACAAGAGAATCTGTAGTTAACTGGTGCAACAATGAATAATCATAGATGGTTTTGAAAACTAAATCTGTGACTTTAGAGAATATGTGAATAATGTGGAGAATGATCCATTAAACCTGTGGGATATTTTTAACCTTTCGTTTGCTTAAACTTGATGAATTCACTTTGAAATTGATTCTGAAGGTTTGATGAATTATATTGAAGGGATCTTAAAATTAGGAATTATTATTTATAAATAATGGGCTGGGGTTTCATAAAGGCTCTAAGCCTCTTCAGTTTAGTCTTTTGCATACATACATTATTCAATTGAGCTCTGCAGAGACCTTGAACATATTAACTTTAGTCAGAGTTTGCTTCCTGGGTTTACTGGCTGAATATAATCCTGTACATTCATAAATTCTGATACTGGATTGGATAAAGAAGTCCAGACCAAGGCCGGCACAGAGAGTTGAAACATATGCAGCACTGAATGTGAATCTGCAATATGCACTGACAATGGCACTACTACCAGTTCTCATTAAAAGCTGGGACCTTGACTTTGGAAGATACTATACCTCAATAACTGGCAGAGACTGAATACTGGTTTCCTTTGAATTAAAGAAAATTGAGGCTGTTGCAATCCATTTTAAAATGATGAATTAATTAAGCATAGTGGGAATAAAAACCTTTGCTTTAGCATTCAGGAGTCTTTTATAAAATTGATTTCAGCTTTACAGCCTACTCTTATGATCTTCAGTTAATGTTGAGCAACAGGATTGCATAAGATTCATTTTGTCAAAGGCTATTTCTATGTTTTGGTTTCCTTGTTGGATTGCTTTGAAAGAATAGTTGTGTGAGCTCTTGCATGATGAGACATTCACTAACTTTACTTAGATACATCTGGGACTGAACATTCCAGGATACAGATGAACATTAGAGAGTAAAGCTTCCTCCTGCCATTTTATACCAGGCCAGTAAAAGGTTCCAAATCTAGGCAACAGGCATTGTTTATGACCATTGGTAGCACGTTGCTAATGTCTGGGTTGACCAACACTCTGCTGGCAAAAACTTAGCTCAGCATTGTGCCCCTTGTGGGGAAGTGATGGAAGGTGGGGATCTAAAGGATCTAAGTGGTAGCAAAGAAGTATCAAAGTCTTCAATTTAGATAGCCAGGGTTTATTTCAGAAATGGCGATTAGGCCCCTAAATCCAACTGTCACGTACCTTCATCATTATAAAGCCCAGAACTCACACCTTCTCTCTGCACCTCCGTTACTTGCAGGCGGGCAGGAGTGACTGCCCACTTGCACTCAGATCAAGACTTCTGTTGCAAGGCTAACAGGTTAAAACCCATTAAACCTCACATTCACCTGAAGTGACAGGCCTGCCTCTCACTGCAGAGGAAGAAAAGTAAAAGGCTACAAAAATCTGTGCAGAAATTTGTTTCTTTTCTATTTCCGTTCTGGGGATCCTCTGGAGAAGTGAATAAAATGTTAACTGAAAATGGGCAATTCACTTAACTAAAATAGTCAAAATCTCACATGGTTTGAAAGTTCAGCCACTGTTCCCTTCAGGCACCAAGGTGCACTTTTAAGGTTAACCTAGTACAAATTTCAGTTTGATGTATTCCAAACTTGATGTATTTTGTGAAACTTTGAAAGGCTAATAAATCCTACAGGGTGATGTTCTTGCAGTGCAGGAACACTCTGACCACAATCCTCCTGTTTCTAATGATCATTGTTCAGCTCCTGATCTACAGAAAGTGCCAACCAATTTCACATGGAGAGCAACCATTCCCGAGCATTTGGACTTCTACAAATTTATGAGGTGTTTATTGGTGCCTTTGCACAGCTGCTAATTGCATTGCTTATTTCTCCATTTTACAGTCTATTTTGCTGTGACTGTTAATTATTTCACGTTTTTCTGGCAGGTGTGTTTTAATTAATACAAAGTAAAATGACTGCTAATTGAATATCAATAGGATTGTGTACAATTGAATAAAAACTTATGGACCAAATTTAATCACTCTCCTCCTCTCCCCAAACCACCCCTCCCCCACCCCCACTGAAAACAGGCGGGTGGATCACAAACATGATTAACTCTCATTTATTCAGTAGTGTATAGGCAGCATGCCAAGTTTGTGCAGCCTGTTTGTTTCATGATTGCCCTGTCCTGCCACCGCAAACCATGTTTTTCAGTGATGGGAAACATCTCATTTGTGGTGAGTGTTGCTTCCAGTTCATCTGCATTGTGTGAAGCCATCCTGCACTTACAGGTGACAGGAACTGAGGCCAGAACAGGCTCTGGCCAGAGGAAAAGTGAACAGTGGCACAACACATATCAGAACAGGAAGGAAAACAAACCAGAACAAGCTCCAAATATTTTGAGTGCTACATTGGAAATTAAAAGGTTCTCCAAGGTGCAGACTTGCAGACTAGGAAGGCAACAGTGATAGTTCCTCAGTGGGTTGAGGAGCATCTGCGGGATAGGTGGACAGTGAGAGGGAAGAGGAGTGGGGTGAAAGATGATTTTTTTTAACAAAATAAACTTTATTCATAATAAAAGAAACCATATACAATAAAAAACAGTTCAAACCTTTACATTTGTGTACAGTTCCGTTCTTAGTGTTACTTCTTATATATAAAGACACAGCACTGATGCCACTCGTGTGGCTCCCTGGGGGGATACCCCAATCCTGTATTTACAATATTTGAGGGGCTTCCTCACCTGACCCCACCCCTCCCTCTCCTGTGGCAGAAGAACCCTAGACTGTCGTCCTTCCCCACCGAGCCCTTGCGTTGGCTGCGCCCAGCTTCAGGGCGTCCCTCAGCACGTACTCCCGCAGCCTGGAATGTGCTAGTCGGCAACATTCCCCTACGGACATCTCACACTGCTGGGAGACCAACAATTTCCGGGCAGACCAAAGGGCGTCTTTCACCGAATTGATGACCCTCCAGCACCAGTTGGTGTCTGTCTCTGTGTGCGTCCCCAGGAACAGCCTGTAGATCAGAGAATCCTCTGATGCACAAGTTATAAATGGTGTAAGAATAGGCTTCTTACTTTTCTTCTCTCCCTTCAACCACAGACCAAGTCTGGTCCATTTCTCATTTCAGATACTTAGACCTGGGTCCTTGTACAAAGGAGGAAGATTGGAAATGATGGAAAGACACTCAGACTTACATGCACTGTGAAGATGCTGACACTACAGGTAACTTTGAATAGAAGAGAGCTCAGGACAAGGTGAGACACTGGCCAAAAGTGTGAAGGAGAAAGCAAGATGGGTAGTTGGTGGGTGGGAATTAGAAAATATACAGCAGGAAACTGCTCAGCAGAGGGGCATGATGTCTAAATTAAGCTGCAGTGCCCCTGCCCCCACACTTGTAGAAACTTTAAATATGTGATTTCAAAATGCCATGATTCAGTTCCGTATTATAATTTTACTGTCTAATTTTGCTATGCTTACAGCTATAATTTACATTACTAATGCACTATCTGCTGCTCAGGAGTAAGTGCAGTATCAATTACACATTTATGCTAAGCGTGCAATAGAAAGTCTCAGAATCTACATAATCTGTGATAGAATGTGTACATTTTAGAGGTTAATTTTAGTAGGTTTTGAATATGTTACATGCTGCATAATTGATTTCCTACAATTGTTTACACATCATTTTTTCCTAATCGTATGACTTTAAAGTAGTCTAATTAAGTTAAGCTGTCCTACAGAAAAAGTTTTTGTTAAATTGCTACTTTCAACATCAGAAATGTTAATGTTGTATTTTCATTGATGTTCCATAGTATTTTGTGAACAGATTCAGTGGTAAATGGTGAATAGAAGGTATTAAACCTTACTAGGCTTGATTTTCATTCAATAGATTGAGAATAAGATCATTTATTCTGAATTGTGTGTTGGACTACTAAACTATAAGCCTAAATATAAATTACCATTAGTTTTGCTTTCAGTGTTGTGATGTTACAATAAAATCCACAATAGATTTTTGTATATAATTATGGTTAAAATAAATTTCTTAGCAGCATTTACCAGAATTAGGTAGGAGAGGTGCTGTTAGATTCACTCTTTATCTGAGTTCAATTCTCCCAGAATATCTGATTGCTTCAAAAGGTCAAGAAATTTCAAGTGCAAGTTTCTAGGATCTTTTACATTGGTCTAAAACACATTGCATTGGAAGGCAGCCTGCACTGGCCACACTGAAGATTGACTGAAGTATCAAACT
>JARFYF010000094.1:62976689-62991947 GCA_030265395.1 Rhina ancylostomus | reverse complement strand
CGGTGGTATCATCTGCAAACTTGTAGATGGAGTTAGAGCAGAATCTGGCCACACAGTTGTGAGTGTATAGGGAGTAGCGTAGAGAGCTGAGGATGCAGCCTTGTGGGGCACCAGTGTTGAGAATAATTATGCTGGAGGTATTGCTGCCTATCCTCACTGATTGCAGTCTGTTTATTAGAAAGTCAACAATCCAGTTACAGAGGGAAGGCCTTTATTTGAACATTTAATGATCAGAATGAAAAGCAGTAAGATAAGTGTTGCCAAGATCCCGGACTCCCTCCCATCACCATGGCAGTTCACCCTCACCACATACACTGTGCTGGTTCAAGAATATTGCTCACAACCACCTTCTGAAGGGCAATTAACAATGGCTGGCCTTGCCACATCCAGAACTCATTTAAAAAAGACCTTTTCTATCATTCATGGTTGATGTGAGTTTTGATCATTCCATCCTTTTACTCTCTAATTTTCGTATTTGTTTATTTGATCTGCCCTAATCAAGTCCTTTCAGAGATTGTGTTGTGGATACACATAAATGCAAAGGAGAATCTATAGTTGGAAACAGGAAATCTTGTAAACAAACTGTGGAAAGAGAGAGAGATCGTTCAGGGACATTAGAGAGAACTAATGTGACAAATGGCGGCAGAGATTGAAATTTTGATTATTTGCGATAGAAATATTTAAACCTTGCATTGTCTGAAACTTCTCCAGTACTTGGAATACTTGTTTCAAATGAAGTGATTGTGCAGAACTTTAAAAGTAAAGAGTAACATTCCCAGATATTTTTATTGTGTTTGAATTTAACTCTTTAAAGATGTTAAGATGATCAGTAGTTATGATACTTAACTGGTAAACTAAGAATTCAGCTTCCATTTGAAAAAGATCAACAAAATGCAACATCTTTGGGCAATAGCTGTGAAAATGCTGGATGTCATAAAAAAACTAAGAGAAGGACCTTTGGGAGACTTTTGGTGGCCCTGTAACTATACTCGAAGGTGGTGTGGCAAGCAAATTAGTTGCAGTCATTTCAGTAGAAGGCCCAGCATTGCCTACTCAGAACAACCAGGATTGGATGGGAGGCGCAGGCTTTGTCTGTGATAATTTGTTTGATTATCCTGCTGTAAAGTGCCTTTCTCCACATTATACATGTTGTTGAAAGAATTGTTGTATCTGAATATCTCAGTGTATGTCTTCATGTATTTGTTCAGTGTATTTGTTCATTGTTATAACTTGTTTTTGATGTCACAAATTTATTAATTTCAGTTTTTTGAACTTTGATTTCATATGATATTTCTCCATTTCTCTCTGACAGGCCAGATAAAATTGGAAATCAAAGCAAAAGATGCAATTATCCAGGTGACCATAAATCAATCCAAATTAATAAATAATCTGTAATGATCCCATCACCTCAAATTATCATTAGGCTGCTCACATTGTTAGTTTATTATTTCCATCAAACACCATTCAGATGCTAAGATTTAAAAACATCAGAACTTAAAAACATTTTTTTAGACATTAGACTTGTTGCAAGATGCTTGAATAAGTAGAATACATCTAGAGTTCCAAGCAATTTAGACTGCTAATGCTATAGGGTTAGTGTATGAAATCTGGGTGGCCTAAAGGCTCAGACTAACACTTTCAATCAGCAGAGTGAATGATGCGTTTGCAAAAGAAATAGTTCAGAGCCAAATGGTTTGAAGTCGTGCATCATACCCTAATGAAAATATATTTAGGTCTGAGAAAAATAGACACATTTATTTAGGAAATCTGAATAATCTATCATTTTTATGACATGACGTTATTTCCTGCAGTGTTTTTTTTATACTGCATATTGCACTTAATCTTTTTGAGTCCTTATTCGCAATTTAATATTTGGATAGGGTTAGACTGAGGCCAACTGTGAAAGTTCACACTGTGCTTTTGAACCCAGTTTTCTAACCAAATCATTTTGTCTGTAATTTTGTGTAGCTTCACATTCATTTTTGGCTCCAAGTATGCTCTCCAGCATATCTTAAGGTCTTTTTCTCTCTCCTTCAAGGTGATTGGCTTAGGATTTGATTACATAACAATCCATTTTTCAGTATATTTTTATGTTTAAATTGCAGAATCACAGTCATTCTGCATGAATTGTGCAGTTCACAAAATTCAGAGTCTGCATGCTTTATGTGTGGGTTATAAAGTCATTTGGAACATTTGCTGCTGAAATTGGGATATGCTTTTCTATCTTAGGAATATCCTCACAGAGAACCGTTTATTCACAATGCTTTATTCACTGCAGCCACTCCATGCTACTCAACCATTTGATACTTCTGCAGACATCATTTTGGACACTGCCTTGCACTTGGGAGGTGGCTGAAACGAGCCTTCATGACTCCAGGGGAGGTACATTGGCATTTCTCTGGTTATTATCTCTTTGCCATAAAGTGTTTCTCCGTTGGACCTGTTCAAGACGCTGAATGGCCTGGAGCCACCAAAATGGCATAGGGCACAGGGTCGAATGGCCTTGGGTCCGAGAGGAATGAGGAGACAAAGAACTGATGGATAATGTTAAGAGTTGCCTCTCAGTGCCAGAGATTTGGGTTCAATCCTGACCTTTGGTGCTGTCTGTGTGGAATTTGCACGTTCTCCCTGGAACCAAATGGATTTCTCCCAGGTGTTCCAGTTTCCTCTCTCATTCCAAAAACATGCTGGTCAGCAGATTAATTGGCCACTGTAAATGTTTCCTAATATGTAGGTGAGTACTAGAATCTGGGTAATGTTGATGAGATTGTGGGGAGAATTAAAAAAAAGGATTAATTGCAGGGTTAGTGTAAATGGGTGGCTGATTGTTGATATGGACTTGGTGGGTTGAAGGGCCTGTTTCCATGCTGTATCTCTCCATTACTCCTATGTCCAGTTCATCCTCTCCTCTGAATTATTCCAGACAATGGTTGGTTTATGTTGTATATTTCAGTTTTCTGTATCCCACAATGTTCAAGGGACCAAGAGAAACTCAAGCAAAATGGACAGTTTACTTCCGTGGGTTTGACATGTTGATTTACAAGCACTGCAGTATTTTCCAAAGTTCAGTGAGTGATAGACTGCACTTGTGCTGTTGAGGAAATCTGGAATTCAGACTGAATCAAAATGGCTGCCATTTCCTGACCATAACTTGTGTGCAACCATGAGTAAGCATTTCTCTTGGTAAGTCTCATCCACCTGGGGAGCTGGCATGACTTTTACTTTTAGATATTCCATGTTGCATGGCTTATTTCAGCAGCACAGAGAGTTGGATCTTGGAGGAATAGGGCAATCCCTTCCTCCTATTCATGGTTCACGAGAGTGTAGCGGTTAGTGTAATCCTATTACAGCACCAGCAACCCGCATTCAATTCCAGCCGCTATCTGTAAGGGGTTTGTACGTTCTCCCTGTGTCTGCATGGGTTTCCTCCAGGTGCTCTGGTTTGCTCCCACATTCCAAAGACGTAGGGGTTAGGAAGTTGTGGGCATGCTATGTTGGCATCAAAAGCATGACAACACTTGTGGGCTGCCCCCAGAACACTCTATGAAGAAGATGAATTTCACTGTGTTTTGATGTATGTGTGACTAATAAAGGTATCTTATCAACAGTGCAGTAACTACTGTTACAACAATTTTCTTGGAAACACCAGGGGCCCATTACACACACTGTCACCATCCCAGGAATGAGATTTCAGAGTATGCCCTGTTCCAGCCTTATTGTATCCTTCATAACACCTCCATCAGGAAAGATTTTGATTGAGAAGTCCATCAGGGAGCAGTAGGTTGTGAGCGAGGTGGTTGCGGGATAGTATAAGCAGAGCAGCGAAGGGAGATCTATGGTAATGAAGGAAGGTTCTTTTTGGGTCTGCTATCACAACAGAATTTTGCAGCTAGAGATTTTATTGAGGACCCCGCATCACTTCCTCTGTGTCCTGTCAAGGAGGTAATAATTGAGAAAATGACAAGGTAGCTTCAAACCAATTGTCATTGGTATTCAGTAGCTAAGGTCAGAGAGAGAGCAGTAAATTATTATATGACTCAGACTTCCTGTGAGCCATTGCTTGCATCATGCTGACCATTGTGGCAACGCAGTTTCACTAAAGGTTTGGTTTATTGGTTTATTATTGGCACATGTACAGTGGAAAAAACTTTTATTTGCATGCCATTCAGGCAGATCATGCCGTACATAAGTATATCAAGGTATAAAAAGAAAACCAGAATGCAGAATATAGTGTCACAGTTACAGAGAAATTGCAGTGCAGGTGGAGAAGTAAAATGCAAAGGCCACAACAAAGTAGACTGGGAAATCAAGAGTTCGACTTTTAGCATATGAGAGATCCACTCTAGTGTCTGATAATAGTGGGATAGAAGCTGTCTTTGAGATTGGTGGTTCATGCTCTCAAGCTTTTGTATCTTTTGCCCAATGGGAGAAGAGAGAATGATCAGGGTCAGAGGGATCCTTGATTATGTTGGCTGTTTCCCAAGGCAGCAGAAAATGTAGATGGAGTCAACAGAGGAGAGGTTGCTTTGTGTGATGGACTGGACTGCATTCACAACTCTCTACAATTTCTTGCGGTCTTGATCAGAGCAGTGGCCATACCAAACTATGATGTATCCGGATAGGATGCCTTATGTGGTGCATTTGTAAAGATTGGTAAGAGATTCCTAAGATGGCCCTGGGACCATTGCATAGCAACAGGGTAAGGCATTTCTCCTTTGTAAAGGATTCTCAGCTAAAACATGGCAAATAGTTTTCATTTTTAGAAGGAAACAATAGAGATAGCTTCATTCTCAGCAACAGCGCTCATAAAGATTCTTCAGCATGCGCAGAGGAATTATTCAATCCAATCACTTGGTTTCATTAATGACCTTAAGAGAAAAGTGCTTGCTGAAGTTTCCATTGAGGAGAAGTACTCTGAAAAGATTTTCTGGATTGAGCCACCTGCTGCAGGCCTTTGAACTCTTCTGCTTCAGGTTGCTTTGCCCTCAATCTATGTGCCTTCTTTGTTTTACTTTTCATGTATTTGCAGTCACCATGTCTGGGACCAATAGAGTTGTTGCCTCATAGCTCCAGGAACCCAGGTTCAATCCCAATCGCTGGTGCTCTCTTTGTGGAGTTTCTCCCTATGACCGCACAGGTTTCCACTGGGTTCTCTGGTTTCCTTCCACATCCCAGAGACATGCAGGTTAGCAGGTTAAGTGGCCACTGGGAATTGCCCCCAAGTGAGTGCATGAGTTATAGAATTTAGGATGAGCTGATGGGAAAGTGGGAAGAATTTTTAAAAAATGGAACAAGTACAGGATGTGTAAATGGGTGCTTAATGGTTGACATGGACTTGATGGGCCAAAGGGCCTATTTCTGTGCTGCATGACTGCCACTCTATCACTTAATGACTCTCCCTTTTTTTGGTCCATAATCAGTAACTAACCCAACAACCACATCTCTTTTTACCACCCAGTTACTATTTACTACAGTAATAACAACCTCTATTATTTAGTAATGTTTCATTTTAATTTCTCTGACAAATCTTTATGCTATTAGTTGTGTTTGGCCTTTTGTCCTGGAATTACATGTTGGTCGAGACAATCAGGTTGTTTTCCTGAAACAATTGTACAAATGGGTTTGCTCCCCCTATAATTGAGCAAATAAATGCACAACAAAACTGTTATTAGATCATAAAGGATGGAAAGATCTATTGGTATTAATTATTTTAACTAGAAATTCAAGTCACATATACTTATGTGAGTGTGTGTTTGCTCATAAAATGATTTGAGTTAGTTCAATTTTCTGCTCCTGCAAAGGGAGTTTTGATTCTTCAGCTGAAGGGAAAAAAAGTCACTTGAGTGTCTGTTCACGATGACTTTGCAGGGACCCTTGGGCTTGCATAGGCATGGGTTGCAGAGATGATCAGGGTCAGCTGAGGCATCACCCCAGATCTTCCATTTAAAAGCCCTTGGGTCCTCATGAAGTACAGTGTGTCAGTGTTGATTTCCTCACATTTCCCAGCTCTCAAGCTGTGAAATCTATCTGTTAATACAGCAGTCCCATTAAAATCAATGGGAAGAAATGTCTGCTGGAAGATCGATGAAGAGGTAACTTAAGTCAGTGGGCTTAAATGTAGATAATTGTTGCACTGTGTGTTTTCTTTAGTGTTGTAATTTTGTGGAAAAAAAAGCAATGATTTTCATTTTTATAATATTGTTTCTATTTTTATTAATTTCTTTTTTGTTTGCTTTGGTGATAGCTCTGTCAGCAGGTGAGCCCGCAGTAAAGGACCTACCAGCTATCGAATCCTTTCTGGGTGTGCGGATGGCTACTTGAGCCCTTGCACTGCATTGGCTCCTCTGGTCACCTGAGATTCTGTCTCCCAGTACATTTGAAAACTAAACAATAAAATTTTAAAGTTCCCTTCAGACAATCAAGCAAAACATCTGAGAGCTATCCTGAAATGAAGATCCTGCAGATACTGGAAACCTGAAGTAAAAACAGAAAATCTTCTAAATACTCAGCAGATCAGGCTGCATCTATGGAGAGAAAAACAGTGAACATTGTAGGCTGCTGACCTTTCATCAGACCCTTTATCAGGGTCTGTTCACTTTTATTAGAAGATTCTGGAAATTCAGAATAAGTTACCAATTATATTTCAATCTTGATTGATTATATTTTACAAATGATATCTTTGTGATCCCATCAGGACTGGAGACATATATTTTTCCAAAAATGTCTGCCTATCTGTCTTTCATTCATTCTGACCATCTTCTGAAGTAAATGTTCTGGTATTAATTATTTTTATTGGGAATATTTGTGGCTACTTTTGTTTGGAAGAAATAATTTAACCTTTAGATTTGCTGGGGGCTTATTAATTTTGTTAATGCATTTCATTTAAATGTGTAAGTTTGTACATAACACACTAATCCATATTTTAAAGATAAGGATTAAGTACCACTAATTTTTCCCTCCTAACCTTCACTGTCCAATCTCAATATAAACATTAGTCTCTCATCCAAAGTTAAGTACTGTATCTGTTTTCTGAAATTTTCTGTAAAACTTCCTCCAAAGCACAAATTAATTTCAAACTCTAGATAACATCATGAGTGGACCTCAGTAGTGAAGATTATGTTTTTAACAGTATTTGATCCAAATAGACAAAGACCATTGAGGTATGCCACATTTGATCAGCACTGTTAGAAGCAACCTTGTTAACTGTCTAATTGCTGTAAATAGTCTATAACTATCTAAATCTTAGTTTTCCATTTTCTTCCCCATCTATTTTGAACACATTTCACGTTTCCTCCTATCTTGCATTTGCCACATGAAATTGTGGCTGCTGTCCCACATCCGTTTAACACTTCCAGATTCATTTTAATCTGATCAATTTTCTCTGCAGCATTTGCCAGTAAGATGCTTAATATTTAACTGTATCAAATGTGGATTGTGTAACAATTGGACATCCAGAAGTGAATCACCAATCGAGGCACTGCCCATTCACAACCACTATCTGCTTTCACTTACTTAAGCCAATCTTTCAATGGCAGCTAGATTATTTGTTGTGAATTTTTTTCTATTTTTATTTCCTTCCAAAATTTCAGTTGCAAGGTTGGAATCAACATTCAGAATATCCAAGGTAAATCCTTACTCATTGGATAGTCAACATCCCTTAAGCATTCTTGAAGGTTAATGAGGTACAGTCAAAATCCTGCCAACAATTTCCATGATCTTTAAATAAAGTCCCATAAAATGTATTGTCATTCAGTTAACTCTTCCCTAATGGTTATATCTCACTATTTAAATAATGTGAAGTATGAAAGGAAGCTGGCCAAACAACACCTCAATCCTACTTAGCCATATATCCTCATGACTGATCTGCCATCTCAAGTTCTGCATTACTACCTGATCCTCATTATCCTTAACTCTTTCAGCATCTATTAAGTAATTGACTTACATTTTTAATATACACTTTCCAGTATTTTAAAGCAAACAGTATAATAAATCATTGCCTTTCCAATCTCAATACTTTACCCAAAATTCCTTTCCAAAATAAAATGTCCATATCTTGTCATATTCCTGGTAGATACGGGGTGGTAAGGTTAGTATAATCAAAAGATATAAGCCCAGAACTCCTTGCAATGTTGCAGTTTGCAAAGGGAGTTGTGAATCGGTCTTCTTTCCCGATCCTGCAGATTGCACTATATATGAATTGCAAATTACTGGAAATGCAGGTTGATATGCAGGTTTGGGTGGCACAACATGGTGGGCCGAAGGCCCTGTACTGTGCTGTATTGTTCTATAATGGCAGTCACATCTTGGACTTCATGATCCTTGAGCTCAATGTTCCAAAGAGCAAGCATGAGTGGTTTGAGTTAGAGTCAAGTTAACTGTAGGATAAGAACTAAATATGGGTGGACGGACAGATGGACAGATGGACAAAAGAAAAAAACCTTGTTGCTCAGTTGCATTTTGGACTTCTTTTATGGGACCTTGAGGAGTTAATGAGTGGCTCTGGGAGTTGGATTGTGCAAAATATATAAATATATTTATTCCTATATTGTAGCCCAAGACTATTTCCTCAGAGAAATTTACTTAATTTGTATTTGAATATCAAAACAGCTTTGCATCCTGAAAATTGTTCCCTTCTCACATTAAAAGAATTGCCCTTTGCAAGAATAGCCAAAAAATATTGCCAACACAGATTTTAAAAAATTAACAACCTCTGGACAATTCACTACCTGCTGGCTAGGGGTTATCTGCTAGAGGGAGATTCCACAGCTTCATTTAATTTCTTTCTAGCCCTGAGATTAAGTTTCATATCAAAACCATAAGTGACATCATTAACAGCGACCTCATAGCATGAACTACAGGCCCTAAACCTCTCTTTGTCTTCACCACAACTTTGTAGTTTTATTTTAATGGCCGGAACTGTTAACTTGCCATTTTTTCATGACTTTCTGGGTTTCTTTATTACTGTCTTGAGAATTTATGTTTTAGTTCTCACAATGCCCGATTTGTTCAGTTCTGAGATTAATGTTAGATAACGATAAACACTAAATGATGGGACAAAGTATGCATTCTAAATTGAAGGGTAATAAACAGAGATTGATTTCAATGACTCTAATTTAAGACAATACAGGTTCAAACTTCACGTGGTACTTATTTGGCATAATGTCTCTCAAGTAGGCTGGTATAGTGATATTGAAAGAAATCAGCAGACATCCCACCAGGAAGATAACTGGATGAAGGAATAACTGCAGCATAATATTTAGAGTTGTTGACATTGGAGCTGAGTTAATTGAATGCCAGAAATCTGAAGCACTTTGACCATAGCAAATGATCGCTGTGTTTACACGAATCCAAGGCAACAACAAAATTGCCAATCCAACTGCCAGTAGCAACTAAGAAATCATCTCTTGAAATGTTGGTTTAATCTTAGCTCATTAACATAGCGCTCTTCAGAAGAGACAGGAACCTTCTTGTGACTGGCACAGAGGTAAATTTATTCCTATAAGTAATCTGCCACTTATTATAAAAGCGGGAATGCAGTAAGAGCAGAAGCATTATGCTGTGAAATTCTTTTATGTATTTGTATTACAATGTTTTTTTACAACATTTTCTGGAAATTTTTCCATCAAGACAGGTAAAGTTAGTGGGGTCTGGGAATTCATTTCCCAATATCAATGTCAAGCTTTCCTAATTAAGAATGCTATTGCATGTTGTAGAAGATATGACTTCCTGTATTCTTCCACCTCTGCTCAATGTCCCTATTTGATAATTATTCCAGAATAAATCTTCCCTTGTACTAATAGCACATTTTTTCATTTCCCCAACCAGCCATCCTGTGGCCTCTGAATAGCATAGCTCAATTGATACAAAAACAGAGTTTGTGCTGTGGTAGCCCTGGTTGCCTAGGGTAATGAGATGTGGTTAAATTTCTGGACCAAAATCCAGCAACTTGGACTATTGATCTGGGGACCTGAGTTTGATTCCTCCCACAGTAGCTGGGTGATTTAAATTTGAGTGATTAAGTATATCTGGAATGAAATGCAAGTATATGAGCCCTGGAGATCATGAAACAAATGGTTCACCAGTGAACTTCAGATCTGACCTGAATGTGACCCAAGATGCATAGCAATGGGGTTGTTTCTTCACTATCTTTTGAAGTGATCTAACAAGTGAGTCAGTGAATGAATAATTAGGGATGTGTAAAGAAGGTGGAGCTTGCTGGCAATGCCTAGATCCTACAAATGAATAAAATATAAAGATACTGAAACTGCCCAAGCTCATTCTGTGTTGGACCTTTATTGTAAACAGTCAAACTTTTTATCATACTGGCCCAGACAAGGATGCAGGTTGCCAAGGTAGAGGCTGTGGTCCAACAAATGCCCCTGGGTTAGTTTCTGTATGGTCAAATTGATCTGAGCACTCGTTAGTTCTCGAAGTTAATTCCTCAACCATTCTTAGTAGTTATCTCGTGATTGTCTGGGTAGGATGAAACTTTCCACTGAGACCACATGACAGTAATTTGGCATTCAGACTCAGCAAGTGATAAAAATAATTGTGCAAAGGGTTTTAATAAAGACGTCAAATAATATTGCCACATTGTATTGCATGTTGCATACTGTGAATTCGTATTGTTTTCTATCATCCAGCTTGCAGTTTTGTAGCAGGGTTACACTTAGCCAGCATTCTGAAATCCATCTCTGTCATGCACTGCAGCTGTACACATTCACCAGGGGATGATTAGCAAGTGTTCCTAGTGACAGTGAAATTCAATGCACCAGTAAGCATGTGCAGGCTGTTAGCAACAGGATGTTCTTAATTTCAATTATCAGAAATATGAGCTAAGCTAATACTGTAAAATTAAATTACTGTGGTTATAATCGTAGGGCCCAGGTGATTCTTTTTCTCAGAAGCACACTGCTTCCAGGTTAATGCCAACAATGTGCTGGTTGTTTCAACCATCTGTTACTTAACTGAGTAACTAGATTCTTTCAAGGAAGTCTTCTGAGGAGATTCTCCTCAACTGCCTATTTTTGCTTATCTATATTGATTTGTGTAATGATTGAAAACTGCCGCCTAACATCTGACAGCAAAATGTATTTTGATTTCTGTTGTTGAATTGGTGAAGGCATCCAGTGCTAGGTTTCTGCTGATATGAGCTCAACAACCACTGGAGACCTTTCCCAACAGGAGCTACTGAGTCTCCTTGGGGTGTTTTTCACCAATTTAAAACAAAAGAGTTGGTCAAATGCTGAGCACACAAACTTGACAAAGTTTGCTTCTGAAATAGACATACCCCTGACATTGAAAGAGCTATTCTTCAGACAAAAGTTTCCTAATTACATAATCTTCCCAGCCAGGCTTTTGTTAGAATAACCAATGTGGAAGAAGTCTCAACTGTGATATATTCACTGGTAGGCCAAACAGTGCAAACTAGAAATTCCATTGTGCAGTGAGACATTTTTGAGTGTGACATGTTAGAATTTTATTAAACCTGCAATTGGACTCTTTAGGACATTTATTTCTTGTTTTTCTTTCTGGTATAACATTCTGCTAGCACCGAATTGTTCTGTATACTCAAGGCATTTAAGTGCTCACCAAAGCTGTTTTTAACCATTGGTTGATCTCTATTTATCATTAGTTTGGGTGCCCAGCATTACCTGGTCCAGTGCTAGGAATTCTGCAGAATCAACTGCTTCCAGATTGGTGCTAGCTTTCATCAGTGTTGCCTGCTATTTATTCCTTGGCTGAACTGATGCAAAAGGCTAGAATACTCAGATGGGGTCTATGTCTTTCTCAGGAGTTCCTTGGCCATTTCACAAAATTCTCTGCCTGTCGATTACTCTATGTAAAGTAAGGCAATGCTGTCTAATAATTGAATTGCCAATCCTTTGAGAACCTCACAGAGCTGTCTACTGTGAACTGTGGCTATTGTTTATCAGATTCATGTTCCAATCCAGGGCAAAGAAATCTGGTCCAACTTTAAGGATTTGTCTGGTCTTTGTTGAGAATGAGGCACTTCCTTTAATTGTTTCTTTTCTGAAGATTTACATTTCTCATATTTCTATGCACAGCCCTAATCTCCATGTTCATCCCTGGCTGGTAAACACATTCTATTGCTCCTCAGAGACAACCACTCACTCCCAGATATGAAGAGTGAATGTGCTTGGGAACAATTACCATTTTGCCTTTTGAAGAACAGGTCATTCTGAGTACCCAGCTCTGCTTTTACAATGGAAGTCTGGGCTGAGAATTAGCTTAAGTTTACTTAATGTTACTTATCACTACTTTTGATGTTGCATCACCTCATCCTATCTCTTCAGTCTCTTCAATCTTCCACATCAGGCTCTGAGAGACCAGAAGATACCTCACCATGGAGACTCAAGAGTCTACAGGTGTCTCACCCTTATTGGTTGTCTCAAGCTCAGTATTCATGGCATCCTTTCCAGTGCTGTCCATTGCGAGCAGTTGGCCACAATCTACAATTCTTAAAGGGGTGTGTACCCAATATTACATAACTCATCAGGGAGCACTGTCTTGGTGATAGCATTTGTGATTCTGTCAATGTCATTCCATCAATGGCCTTGCTCATCAACCAATCCAGACAGCTGGTGTCAAGCTAAGGTGGTGCAGTCTGAAGCTACGCTTTCTAAACTCCAAGGCGATCTACTGTCACCTCTCTAAAGGTGTTTCACTGGTCACACTGTTACCACTTATGTACCATTGCATAAGAGTATTGAGACAGGTAATGCACTAAGAAGCCATACAAAGGTTACAAGTTGACCTCTGTTTATAAACATGACGTCCTTTGATTTATGAATTTGGTTTGGAAAGTGTATTTTGTGTTGTCTTATTTTTTGCATTCACACAGTGTGCGCAGTCAGCATCAGAAGGAAGATTGAACTGTTGGTGATTGTGAAAGTAAACAAAATGAAAAAGATGCAAGTTACCTAAATGGTAAGAGGTTGTGGAGCTCTGCAAAGCAGAGGGATTTGGATGTCCTACTGCATGGTTCATGAAAGGTTAGCATACAGGTACTGCAAATAATTAGTAAAGCAAACAGAACATTGTTATTTATTGTGAGGAGAATTAAATGTAAAAACAGGGAGGTTATACCTCAGCTTTATAGAGAATGGGACTACCATGTACAATTCTGCTCTCCTTATTTAAGGAAGGATGGTGAGGCTTTGGCAGCAATTCTGAAAAAAAAATTCACTAAACTAATAACTGAAATGGGTTGTTTGTCTTATGGGGAAATTCTGGACAGGCCAGGTCTGTATACATTGGATTAAAAATTGGAAAACTTTCAGTCACTGGAAATCTGAAATAAAATCAGAAAATGTGCAAAAGTATTCAGGGAGCATTTGAGGAAAGATTAGCAGAGTGAACTTTTCAGATTGGAGACCCTTTTCCTGATGCCAATAAAACAGAGGCAGATCTACACGAAACCTTGCTTGAAGTTGCACATCAGCTGGATGTTCAAGGTGTGGAATGTCCTTCAGTTGCAGTAAAACTGAGTCAATGTATATTGGGTGCAAAATGATGTCTGTGGTCATATGCAATGCTATACCATGGGGAGTTTGTAATCCACATGATACTCCACCTGTAGCTGAATGACATGAGAGAATGAAATGGGGTCACATCTCTGACTGAGACCATTTATGACCTCCCTCAAGAAATCACAAACAATTTTGCCCATTACAGGAAGAATGTGGACGCTTTGGAAAGAGTGCAGAAGAGGTTTACCAGGATGCTGCCTGGATTAGAGAATGTGAGCTAAAAGGACAGTTTGGACAAACTTGGGTTGTATTCTCTGGAGCATCAGAGGTTGAGGGGAGACCTGAAAGAAGTTTATAAAATTATGAGAAACATAGATAGGGTAGACATACAGAGTCTTTTTCCCAGTGTAGAAATTTCATATATGAGAGGATGTACCCTTAAGGTGAGAGCGGGGAAGTTTAAAGGAAATGTGCAGGGCAAGTTTTTCACAAAGAGTGGTGGGTTCCTGGAACAGGCTGCCAGTAGTGGTGGTGGAAGCAGATACAATAGTGGCATTTAATGGCCTTTTGGCTTGACACATGAATATACAGAGAATGGAGGGATATGGATCATGTGCAGGAGGAAGGGATTAGGTTTAATTTGGCATTGCGTTTGGCACAAACATTGTGGGCTGAAGGGCCTGTTCCAGTGCTGTACTGTTCTAAGTTCCATATTCTCTATTTTGTAAGCAATAGCTGACAGCAAGCTGTGAGCTGTGGCCCAGAATTTCCCCAGAAAAGCCATTTGTTTTGCAGGGAACTGCCGACATTTACTTCCATAACTGGGCAGAAGTTTGGAACTCCCACACAAGCCGCTGCATAGCTCTCACTGTTGATAGGATGCTGGTCTCCTCAAGGAGTCCAGTAGGGGAGGATGAACACTTGCATTTTCTCAGCAGTTACCTTTAGAAATCTGTTACCTTGCTGAGAACCTGTGAAAGTTCAGTGAATCCATTCATGTCAATAGCATGCAATGGTTATGAGGGAGATAAGTAAGTCACCAGTTGTTTAAATGGATTTAATAGATTTTAAGTCTTTTTCTAGACATTACAGTGGCTTAATTTTAGTTAAGTGGTTTCATAATTTTGACCAGGATTTCATAGATGTTTGAAACATTCAAATTCTTTGACGGTTTGATATTTGGCTCAGAATTTGGGTATCATTTATCTGTCTGTCAGACCGTTTCTGTGAGTGGGGCTTGTTCAGGCTCACCACATGGTAGGGTTTATGGTCAGATGACAATGTGCTGAGGGCCTTGCCAATCAGGTCAGAGCTGGATCTGCAATGAACATCGCAGCAGATGCATGTACAAGGACAGTGAACAGTGACTGAGGGTTGCTAGCCACTCTGGAAAAAGTCCTGCATCATTAATACCACTTCCACTTACAAAGTGCCAAATGGATAAAATGTAACAATCACGGTTCCCTTGACAGCCATGGGTAATGCAGTCCTCACCCTACTCTGAGCTTCCATTTGTGGCTGGAACAAATGGGAAAATTCAGAGAGGAGATCCTCAGTGAAGCATAAATGCCTCTCACACTGTAATGTGCTGAGGGTTCACGTGGCCTCATTGCTCCCAGAATACCCCGGGCAGATGGTCTCCTTCAGTGAATCCTTCTGTCACCTCCCGCCCCACCCCCCCATGCCCTCTCATGCTCCCCCTCCTTTGGTAATAGAACAGTACATCACAGGAACAGGCTCTTTGATCCACAATGTCTGTGCTGAC